>VWZS01002600.1:97089-286416 GCA_013397075.1 Rhabdornis inornatus | reverse complement strand
GGCTGGTTTGCTGATGCTTTTTAAAAACAAAAAACCACACAACACACACACAGGAAACCTCAGTGACTATTTGGAGGCTTTATCTAATCACTGTCAGTTTAAATACTATGTTAGCAACACTGCCAAGGATAAGATCAGCTAAAAATATTTAGTAGGTCACAAAAGCCTGCTACATGAATGTAAATAAAACTGAGGTAATACATAAGTATATGGTAATGAACTGAAGTATATTTCCTTCAGAGTTGTCCTAGTTAAAAAAAGCAGCTACCCTGTGCTTCCTTTCAGTACATGCATAGGCAAAGTCTGGATTGTATGAAGATGCTGTAACTTCAGATACAAACATCACATTTGACTGGAGTTAACCCTTCTGAAGGAAAAAAAAAAAAAGGCTTTTTATCTTTAGAATGTTTCAAATAAGATCTCATAGAAATGAGACAAAACATGTTTTATGGTTCAGCCACATTTAAGACTGGGTCAGCTGGTTTGTAGAGAACCCACAGAATGTATTAGTATAAAAGAATGTGAGCGGAAGTGGCAACAGCTGTGCTTTATTACTAACCTGAGGCTGTTTTAGCTACAAAACTTTATGCCTTTAGGTTTGTGTAGCAGTCTGTGACATTCTGAGCAGCAGATAAATAAACTACCATTTTCACAACAACAAAATACTTGGTTTAATCAAATTTGCTTTTTTCTGTGTTTCACCTATACAGTTAAGTGAAAATTAACCCTTTTCCTCAAATATACCACTTTCCTTTATGCTCCAAAATCACATTTTGGAATCACCAAGCCTAGTAAGAAATTAACCAAAAAATTGCTGGTAATAAAAATGCAATCATGTCTTTTTCACTCAAACTCCTTTAGTTATCTCAAGTATTTTTAGCTAATAAAACACAGATCACCATCACTCAAAAACAAAAAACTGCTTAATATTTTAAAACAATTATCCACTCTACTAACCCAGATGGAGAATTAATATTGTTCTTGCTCCTGTTTCATAGTCAATATGAAATTTCCAAGAAGAAACAGGAAGAAATACTTCAGTCCAAGAAATTCCTTAAGTAATGACCCATTTTTTGTACATATTGACAGAAGATCCACAGAAGAATAAGAAGTCTACCAAGTAAATGTACTTGTTCATTTCAGTAATACAATGCAATTAAGTCAAAGTAGTTTTTACGCTGACATTTTAATAATGGAATTAGCCACTTCTGAACTCAGTTCTTCAAAATCATCCTACTTGAAATTATCTACTTCTCTTCCTTTTTGTATTTGGGAGTATTTAATAGAGGTAACTTTCTTCTTCAGTTCACTATCTTCAAACAAATTGGAGTGCATGGGGAGAAAGATCTTGTATGCACATATGTTTGAGTAAATGAATATAAGTTAATGTAATAGTGACTGGATGAGGTCAATGTGTAAAATAAGACAGTTAAGTATTTTTTTCCATTAAGAAATTTATTTTAATAATTTAAATTAGGTTTTTCCAGTGCTTTCCAGCACTCTTATTTTATAAATACCAGATACTTAGAAGGAAATTAATTCTTCATCTAAACTCCTACATGCTTACACATATAATCTCTTTATAAAAAGACAAGAATTATCAGGTAAATTGCTTGTGATAGGAATTACCACATACATGCATTTTTCAGTTAATGCATTAATAAAGTTTGCAAAACTCTACTTTTGAATGGGGCAGATCAACACCAAGAAATGAAAGAGGCAATGAAGTATTATGATGAGGCAAAGGAATTAAGATCTTATTCAGCATTCCCTGAAAACTACGACAATAAACCTTTCCTCCTACACTGACTAAAAAGAAACCCCAACTAAATAAAGAACCCACAGCCAAAGTATCCGAAGAATCCATCTAACAAGGCCTGATGCAAAACTGAAACGGAAAATGTTTAAACAACAAAGTGTATCACCCCAAATGTTCAGAATGGAAGCCAGCATTGGTACTGTTCCAATAATTGCCCTTCAATGGTTTTGTTTGCTTGTTTTGCAGAGTACTTATGTCAAGAAAGAAATTAAAGCAATCAAAACCAAAATCATACATAATTTTTAAAGTGCAGTAAGTGCTGAACTTCCACCTTTATTTCAAAAACAACCTATTACAGTCAAGTTGTAGACTAATTCTACCATTGTGATGGCCTGTTTATGCATTTCTCAGGGATATGGCTACCCCTAGTCTAAGTGGCAGAACTGGCTACTTCTTCAAAATATGTTAAAAATTTTTGACAAATTGCAGAGTCAGGAAAAGTCAGAAGGAAAAGGTGCAATAAAAATACAGAGCAAAGAGAGTTCAGGAAGTCACAACAAGAAGGCGAAAAATGGAGTATTTCAGAATGCCTGGCTTCCCAGGATCTATTTCAACAGCAGCTGGTCTCCCTGGGAGCTCCTTTATAATAAAAATCTGAAGTGGAAACTGTTCAATATTCCGAAGTTCATTTTTATTAAAGAAGTAAACTGTAGACTGCTGATGAAAGGGAAGCTGGGCTTCTGGCAATAGTACAGAAGAGAGACGACCTTATTCTTCAAAAGAAGACATTCAGAAAAACAAAAAAAGTGTTATTTCTAGCTGCCCTTTCTCATTTATCTTAATTATTTTCTTTTTGCTTTACTCAAAAATGATCATAGTGAAAAAATGCAATGCTTTATCTAAAGTACTACTAGTAGAGAGTCCACACTTGTAGAAAAAGCAAGCCTTATCAACAGGTATGTTATCCTTCTAGGCACTTTTACAAGTTTGCTAACAATACTTGGTAAAGGAGAGTACAGTCTTGCTCTAGACCATACACACATTTAATCTATTTTTAACTTTATTGAAGGTCTTATCAGTGAGTAGTTGGCATGACAACTGATTGCCTTTATCAAAACAAAGATTTCTTCCAAGTTTCAAAGAAAGTATTCTAGTTAGAAATACAGATATCTAGATGGAAGTCTTCATCAAGAAATGTCTGAGGTATATGACTGCTTCTCTTTTCTCACAGAAGAAAAAAAAATTGCTTTATTTCTCCTAAGCTCTGATGAATCTTAAACATGAAAAGCCTCAAGAAAAGACAGTGAAAAACAAAACTATATGTGAAAGGTTAATTTATGGTATTCATCAAATCAAGACAGCTTTCAAAAAGTTACATATTTGTCACTGCATCACATAGTAATTGAACTGTAAGTAGGCACTAAAAAAAAAAAATCAGTGCTTTTACAGTACCCAACAATTTAAAATTACATGGATTTCTGTTCTGGTGGTGGAAAATACAAAATTTCCCATCTCACTGAAGCTGATGTGTTAGAACCAGCCACTCTTCTGTTGTCCCATCCCTCTTGTTAAGAGAAGGCACCAAGTTATCTCCCCATTCAGTAAGCACCAATCATTCCCAGAAAGATTAGCTCCGTAACTAGGAACAACACTGAGACAACATGAACAGCCTGTTCCACTAAGCAGCATTAGTGTTTGTTTTAAATATTTACATTCAGATTTTGAGTATGAGATTTTGTATGAAAAATTATAATTTTCATAAAGAACACTTGTATTAATAGATCCAATTCTTTTTTCCTATGAACTTAAAGTTGAAGAACTACAACTTGTTACATCATGAGTGTTAACTGATGGAGCTACTGAATCCTGCTATAATCTCCCTGAAAACAAACCTATAATAAAACATCAAGCCTAACTAATCCACAGCAAATCAGTAGTGCATTTAAATACACTTACCAGTAGAAACTATAAAGGGAATTCAGTTTGTAACATTATTTCATTCACAAGTTGAATATTTTGTCTATTGGCACAGCAGTCCTTTCCCTTTCAGAAAGTACTGTTCAGACTGTATGTTGATTTACTCCCCCCACTTCCCAAGAATTACAGAATAACGTCATAGGAAATTTTGTAAGAGAAGTCAGAGCAAGGGATGTCATAGGATAATTCATATAGTAAGGGACGTCAGGAGGTTTGCAGCCCGACCTCCTTCTGAAAGCTAAGACATTTGGTAAGGTTACTGGGGGCTTTATTTCTTTGGTCTTGAAAGCTTTCAAGAAGAGAAACTGCACAACTTCTTTGAGTAACCTGTTCCAGTGCTCAACTGAACATATAAACACCTCTCTTTGATTTTTACAAAGAAATTAAATTTAGCAGCTGGTAAGCTGAAGTGCATTACTCGTATTTTATGGAAAGAAAACAAATTTCATGCAAATCTAATGCAGCAGTAAAATCAAGTCCATGTCTAACAACTCTGAGTACTGGCTTGACTAGAAATCACTAATAGTGACACTTCTGTTCAATTCTTGCTGAACTGGAGAAAATTGAATTGTCTATGGTAAAATAGGATGCCTCCAATAAAGCTATAAAAAGATTACTCATCTCATGATGAAATCCTGATCTCTGTGCTCCAAGCTAACTCATTTGCTTGAGACCAACATATAATCTGTCCACTATGTGTCAATTATGAAAACATTATGTAAATAAAAGCAAAGAACTTGTCAAATATGTATATTTCTATTTCTTCATTTTAACATACTGTATCATATTAATTATTCTGCCTGTAGTGCTAACCATAGCTCTTATGCATAGTGTCCCTTATTTCAGACACAAGAGCTACTAAGTTATTGCAAATACTATTTTACCACATCCAAGACTACCTTATGTAAACAAAATCACTATGGTGCAGTGGTAACCCCACCAGTTTCATCCAGATCTCAATTCAGTGAGATGCTTACATCATCTTTTTCTAAGTATTTGTCTCAAGAGGTTGTGACAAATCCTTGAGATGAAATTAAAGAAATTAGTATGAATACAAACAAAACCCAAATCACCTGGTTTTTTATTTGCCAGCACAGAACTCTGCAAAACTTCGCTGAGTTAAGCAAAAATACAGGATATGCTACAGTCAGAATTGCTGATTTCTCTGCATAATTAGGACTATTGAGGTTGCCCAGCATTTCTATAGTTTACTACTACTTACAACGTTGTCTAAGTGTCCTGTGTGTCCTTGCTTTCTGCCAATGCATATAAAATATATACTTACATGCCACATCGAAAAATTTAATATTTCATTTTTAAAAAAGGAACAGTGGAGGAAAACAACAATAATTTTTCTTCAAAAATGTTTGTGACTATGACTTGAAGTCATCAGCATAGACAGGCTTCGAGTTAATGCTATGCTCTTTCATTTAACTCTGTAACGAAGACCAACTTCTAAGAAGAAAGTAATGTGTTGTTTCAGTGGAGAACAAAAGCCACCTTACAGTCTCTGAAGAGGAATAAAAATTGAGACCAATGTCTTCTAAAAGCAGAGAAAAAGTGACTAGAGACTGCAGAAAGGAAGTCTCCTTTCTTTCAGACTGGGCTGACATAGCAAATCAGGATGAGGAGGCTCCAAAGAATAAAGGAAAGTAAATGGAAGGAAAGCTGACAGGAAAAAAGCAAGGAGACAGAACTGGGTGAGATACGGAACCAAAATCTGGAATGGTCAAGACCAGGAATAGCTAAAACACTGAGACTGACTACAGGACAATAAAAGTGCTGTCAACAGGATACATATAAATGATGAAGTGAAAAGGATGGCTTGCAGAATTCTAGCAAAAGAGCCCTCATGCACCACAACATATTCTGAAGCCTATAGTACAAAGGACTTCAGTTTTCCACCACTTTTCCACTACATGAACAAATGCACTACAAGTTACACTATTCTGTTTTACCACTGCTGTACATTAAAGGCACTGCATTCTTATAATATCATTCATGATGATAAAAGGTCAGGAGCTTTTTGAAAAGGATTACACTTTTCCATTCCTCTTTGTAACTAATCACTGTAGGTCCAATACAGTACAACAATAGGAAATTTGCTTGCAAAATTGAAATTTTTCTGCATTTTCTTGGTTTATTGTTTGTGTTTTTTAATTCACTAAAATTTACTTTTCTAGATTTTAAGGACATTTATGGGACATGTATGCACATTTTACTTCACAAACAACACAAAAGAACATTATTAAGGTTGCTAAATCAAGCACTGAAAAGGTGCAAAATGACAAACTGTTGTCTGTGCAACCATAATTAACTTCCCTTGGGTGTGTTCAGCTTTTTACGATACTTAAAAAACCATGTGCTTCTTATTCAAAGTTACCTTGCCACTGAAGATGATATAGAACTTAAGGCAGGTAGGACTCTTTTTTTTGATCTACTGAAGAACCGAGCTTGCACAAAGAAAAAGAGACAGGGGCTCTGCAATATGCCACAAAAACTTTAATGGCTAACATTCTCTCTATTGTAGTTTCCCCCATTCTCCTTATTGTTATGCAACAAACCATTTAACCTAAAACTTCTGTAGTTTATAATTAACTGTAAATTACTCTTTTTCACCATTTACTCTGCAGATACACTCACAGGACTGTTACAAACAGCAGTAACATGTATAACTTGAGTAAATATATTTACGAGAATTGTATAAATTTCAAACTGGACACCAAAAATGAGTGAATAGTTTTCACCTAACCCTCTTTGTGCCTTTCTTCACCAT
Organism: Rhabdornis inornatus; assembly: GCA_013397075.1. Lineage (NCBI taxonomy): Eukaryota > Metazoa > Chordata > Aves > Passeriformes > Rhabdornithidae > Rhabdornis > Rhabdornis inornatus. The sequence goes on along the minus strand of VWZS01002600.1, from coordinate 279,904 downwards.
CTGTAGAAGTGTTGTCTCACCTTAAGTAGTGTTTGATAAACTACTGGTAGTCTGTGGGGCATTCTGATCACATAATGATAAGCACTTTAGCAAAGCTCATACAGATGTTATAAGTTCTGTCTTCAAAGCAGAGCTGAGTAACACTGAATAAATAAATCATGGGCTCACAGAACGATCAATGAAAAATACTGAATTCTCTTAAGTGAGCTCAATCTATCACATGCAGTGAAAGACAGGATTCCTGTGGAAAAAAAAAATTATGTGATTATGTAATTGACTGTATCAGAAGCACATGTTCAAAAAGGCACTTAAAACCTCTTTGTTCCACAACCTTAATAATGTGGGATTTCTCTACAAAAGATAATCGATTTAAAATTCTATAAAATCAAGTAGGTTCTTGCATTAGCATGAAGTTTTGTTGAGGTTGCATTACTTTTTTTACTCTCAAAAGTGAAACTGGGAATCACTTGCTGGTTTAGAACAGCATTGTGGATAATACAAATATGGACCAGGACAGAAGTATTTTGCTTAGGTTATTTTTGCTTTTTGTAAAATTTAAAGATGGAAAAGATTTTTTTTTTAATAATGTCAACTATCACCAAAGACAAAAACGAAACAACTAATAACATGTAACAAATAACACATATTTGGATGTAAACGACCAAACAAAAGATTCATACTACCAACAGTTTTCAGAAACATTAAGGTGAGCTAATATTAAAGAAATTTTGGTGCATTATCATTTATACAACATGAGCCAAAGATCATCCTTCCAGAGAAAACTGTACAGCATTTGCACTACAAGGACATTTAGAAGTTACTAATGGTAGACAAAAAAAACTGAGAATTTTTATAACTTCAAATTATTTCAGAAAGCTTTCCCCTGTCTTACGTAATTTCAAGGCCTGTGTTCATGGTTTTTACTGGCTTACAAGTAATTTTATACAAAAGAATTTACCTAAATATTACACTTGTTAATACCTTCTTTGATACAGCCACCTCTGCACAGGTGGCAGCATTTTAAAGGCCTATTTTCCCCTACTAATAATTACATAATGGCTTATTTTTAAAATGTTAACAAACCCTTTTTTATGTGTTTTACTATAACGGTATTATAATATTGTTATATAACTATGACTATGCTAGAATACAACACTCGAAAACATTCGCAGCTCGGAGGCCACAGTATACTTTCATTACTAAATGGAGCATAGTTGATCAACTGCATAGATAATATGCCGTAGATTTCATAAGCAGAATTAAACAGCGCTTCACAGAGCAGCTGCAGTTCCTGAAGAGCCGCTCAGCGAGGGGCAGCTCAGGCGCGGCACCCTCGGGCAGGCTCAGCTTTTCCAGGTGCCTTTAGCGGAGCTCAGCAATGGCATTTCTGCCCTCACCAGCAAGTTACTACAGCCGCTCCGAATTATTGACGTATACGGAAACGCGGCACTGAAAAAAGGCATTATTAGCATTTTACAAGCAGAAAACAAAGTGACACGTTATTATTTTTATTGCAAGAAGGTGGACTGAAAAAAACCAAACACACAAAAAAAAGAGCCACCGTTTTTAGCTCGTCACCACTAAACACACCCAAAACGCAGATAATCAGCGCACGGCGCAAGGCACATAGACCGTGGTGCTGAAATGATGCGCTGGAAGACCACGGCACGGACGCGTTTTTACAAACGCTGCCAAAACCCATACGTGCGCCGTGGGAAACGGAGAGAAACCGCGCACGAGGCTTCCCCTGCGGCAGCATCCCAGTCCCCGCCAGCCAGCATCCCCACTTTCGGCAGCCCAGCGTGCCGAGTAATTCTGTGCCCAGCGGGCAGGCGCCCTTGGAGAGGGCGGCTTCCCCCTGCCCGCCCCGCTTCCCGTGCCGAGCAAGGGCCGCCGCCCCCGGCCGCCGCGAAGGAGCGGGTTGCACGCCGGGCCGTGGCGGGGCTCTGGGCTGCCCCGCCGCCCCGCACCTACCCCAGCTGCCCGGGTTCCCCCGGCCGCACCGGCAAACCTGTGACTCCCCGCCGCTGAGGGGAACCACCCAGGGCGATGCCCGCTCCCCAGGACCGCGCGGTGCCGGTGGCCGCGCGCCGCTCCCTCACTGCCGCTCTAACGCGGGATCCCGCTGCGCTGCCCGGGCGGGAGGCGCCCGCTGCCGAGCCAGCCCTGCCTTGCCCTACCTGCGCAGTGCCGCCGCACGGCCGGGCTGTCACCCCGCGCCGTCCCCACCTCCGCTGCGCGCCGGGCACGTCTCGGACGGCCCTGCCCGNGGGTGATGTCACTCGTGCGCGCGCGAGCAAGCGGGAGCGCGCGCGAGCGGGGCGGTGAGGCAGAGCGGGGAGAGATGAAGGCAGAGCGGGGAGGGAGCGGGAATGGGCGCTCGTGTCCTCTGTTCCTGAGGCGCGGGAGGAAGCCGTGATCTAAGCAGTGTAGTGAAAGCGGGGTGAGAAGTGCCGTGGGGAGGAGGCGCGCACCGGCCGGCAGCCCTGGCTGCGGTGGGCGGGATGAGAGGGGCCTCTGCAGAGCGGGAGGGGCGAAGGTGAGCAGGGCAGGGGCCGAACGGGGCTCGGCATCGCCCCGTCCGCGCCGGTGCCGCTGGCCGTGACACATGGCTGCGGGTGGAACAGCACCCCGCGCTGTCCAGGGAGCTTGTGCGGCAGCGGCTGCTGCTCTCCCAGAGACACGCTCACATAGACACAGACACAGGCACAGACTGATACAGGCACAGCCACACGGGCACAGGCGTGCGCTCTGCACATGCCCAAAGGGTGGATGAAGCCCAAGTTAAGCTGCTGCCCCTGCCCCCGAGCGTGGCTGCTCGGACCGGCATCCACGGACCGCAGCAAAACAGATGCTGGAGACGGGATGGACCTCAAGGATGCAGCTGGGCAAGAGTCGTGATGCTCGAGACCCCCGAGGGATGTGCTCGGCAAGGCCAGGTTCAAACTTTCTATGCATACCCTTCTCACAAACTAGGAGAATGCTTTTGAAATGACACGGTTTATCTTCAGCCTCAATTTATTTTCTGAACCTTGCATCTTCTATGTACGACCATATTTCTTAATTCTATTTCATTACCACAAAAACTAGCTATTTATTTTTAAAGCATCTACTTGTCCCTTGAGCCCAAGTCTTATGGTATTTTCCACATTATAAATTGCAGAAATCAAAACTCCCACAGGGGGAAAAAAAGACAAATATGGGGCTTGGTGCATACCCCCTTGTAGAAAGCGAACAGGTCCAGAGAAGTGGAGCCATGATCCGCTGAAGAGTCATGAGCTGCCAAATTTGTGATGACTGCTGCAGGAAGAACTCATGAGGGACAGAACATGAACCACGCAAAATTTTGAGACATGAGAAATGCAATTTTTGATGGTAACAGGGGCTGCTGCCATGACACTTTATATTTACAGAGAGTGACAGATAAGATACAGTTACACCAGGCACAGCAGAAATAACACTTGACTAGGTTGCACCACCTGCATGACAGAACAACCAGAGAGAGTGAAAATCTTCAGCTAGTCCAAGGCTCTCTGCCTGAGGCCCCTTGTTTCTTCATGATCTGTCCTTATGGTGGGAGTAACACCAAAGCAACATACACTTCCCCTTATGAAAAATCAGGTTTCTGCAGTTCCTTTTTCTCACAGCCACTTGAAGTAAGTAGGAGAGGACTACTTCACTTGTAGCTGTCATCTTGGGTAGCTCTCACATGTCTGAAAGGATCTGAGCTCTAAAACACAAGATAGCACTGACTTTACAGCTTTACTGTTTGCTGATTGCACCAAATACGCTTACGTCAAGTTCAGTGAGCTCATGCTTTCTCAACAATATGGATCAGAAGCTTGTTCAAGAATAAAAAAGGTGGTTCATAAAAAACCCCAACCCAATAGATTTTCATTTAATCATTCCAGAGTTGGAGATTTAGACTTGGGTCTTTAATTCCTGTGTCTTAATCCAATACTGACCATTGTATGTGTACACAAACATAGAGAAGAGGAAAAGAGCTATCACCTCTGGTGTGCTTTCAAAGCAGCAGGGATAGAGATAACATGGGTGGATAAATTGGGTGGTAGCAAAAGTGTAGAAAAAAAACGGGAAATAAAGATAGAACAACATATTAAGGTAAACAGGTTAGATTAGGTATAGTGGCACAGTATATAGTCATGAAACAGAAGGCATTTGAAGTATTAGTGAGCTTTGAATCTCTGGCACAGACCTCACATGAAATCAGTTTTTAGACAACTGCTTTCTTATGGTGAGGACTAGAAAACTGTTTCAGCCCTTACCAGGATTTAGAGCAGTTTTACAGCTGCTCTGAATGGCGTTCAGTTGCCTCAGGCTGCATTTGCTGCTAGAAGCTCTAAAATACAAAGTCAGCTCTAGAATGAGTTGGTGAAGAAGTGCTGTGGCATGTCCCCTCTGATGTACAGCATGGGCTGCTATATACTGCCACTCTGCATTTAACACTTACAGTACCCTCCGAAGGATGTTCCTCCCTAATATTCAATAATATCAGTTTAAAATTAAATTGCCAGAAGTTAAGGTGGCTGTCTTATGCATTTTGAAGCAGGGTAATTTTTTACTTAAATATACCAGTGGGTGTCTCTGCACTGCACAGAGCATCTCTGTTTCTCCCTTTGCTTGATTCAAACGTGCTTCACTGGAGTCAGGGAGTCAGTAAAGCAAAACAGGAACAGAAGACATGCAAAAAGCAGAAACAGAGTGCTTTCAGCACGCTGAGCATTTGCAGTCATCAGCTGCTCATTATTCCATAACACTCTCCCTATGATCAATGTATATTTTAGTTCATACACTTACCTATGTCCATGGGTACTTGATTCCTGTGGGGGATTTGCTCCCTAGAAAGTCAAAAGTCTTTTGGGATCCAAACGTAAGGATGGAATAGACATAGATTCAGCTTGCAGCACTTACGGAGGGACAGCAACTGACCTCACTTCGTATTTTTACAATACTCATATCATCCACCATGGGAGGAAGGGGGGGAAGGGAATATGAAGCAGGGACGACAGCTTTCTGTTATTGTAATAAAATGGAGACAGAGACCAGCATGAGCTTTATATACCCCTACCCGGTCCCAGCAATCTTTTAGAGGATTAATGAGATTAGAAGCCCCTATTGTTTTGCTGATGGCTGTTTATTTGAAAGATGGCTCTTCTTGTAAACATACAGAAATGACCATATGTTACTCCATACTCCAGTGCTGCCTTGGGATACTACTAAAAGCAAAGAATTAATGTCGTGTTCCAACTGCAAATTTTACAAAAAACAATTAATTTTCCCTTCAACTCTGTGTCTATGGAGTCTTACCTGGTTGAGGGTAATGCATTAAAATAGACTAGGAGTATTCCTTTGAAGAATCTTGCTGCAGTTTATGCTGGTGAAAGAAGGCTAACAATGCTAACAATCCATTTTAAAATCCGTGGTTATTCGAATTCTATGTGTATATTTGCAGAGATAATTTGAACTTGGGCTATACCCAAGCCTATCATCCATGAAATTGACACATGCAAGTTCCTTTTCATTGCTCCCAAATGTTGCAAAATATTTCCCATGGTATTAAATATTTTCAGATGAAAGGAAGTTTTAAACTCAGACTTAACTGAGCTGAACACTATTCTTGTTGATTTGCAAGCTTTTCAGAGTGAATGAAACACATCAGAAAGGTAATTTTAATTATAGAGCTTAAAATAGAATATACAGCAAGACTTAAGGTTGAAATTAGATTCTGTATTATATGAGTCTATTCTCTATAGCTTGAAGTTTAATCATTGAGAATGTTATTTCCTATGCTTGATCTCTTTCATGAACAAAATGTTTCTGGAAGATGACTTTTGAGGATGCTAAAGAATTAAATTAGATACTTTTAATGAGAAACAACTTTTTCAGCCATTCTTGTAACAGGAATAATGTCCCTATATCTTTCCTCAGAAGGGATTAAGAACTTGAGGTCTGTCGATAAAAGTAGCTTAGAGCTCAGACAGGTTTTTTTGTACAAACAAAAATATTAATATCTGACAAAGAACTGGAGCAGGAGAGAAATTAAGAGGATGACATGATAATATGTTTACAATCTGTTGATCACTGACTGGTATCATATGCTCTGGATACCAGTCCAGCTTTGGTCATTAGGTTGCTATAAGTTGGACTGGAGTTTGTTTAAGAAGCAGTCACATCATGTCATGGGTTGGGTGAATATAAAATTAGATTTTCCTCTCAGCAGGCAGATCTCAACTTTCCTGTGAATCTGCCCACAAATTAAAATATTTAACTTTCAGTTGAACTTCTTTTCTCTATGAGCTATTACCAGGATACCACATCACAGGTGACTCAAGTGCAACTTCAGAGAAGCAGAAATTGCCCAGATTCTCTCCAGAGTCAAAAGCACCATCTCTCACCAGTCCAGTCCATATATCCATGGATGCATATGGCCAGATGCATAAACAAACAGCCTTTTCACAGCAAAACAAAGGAGAAAACCAAACCAAAGATTTTTAGAAAGTAGATTGTGTGGCCCTCTATCAGCCATTTCTCACATGTGAGAATGATTCTGTTGATTTCTGTTGATGCCCACAGTTACTCGTTTAGCCCAGGTGATAGATCATCATCTCATGAACACAAAATTCTGCACTTTACTGACAGTTTCATATATAAGGAAGATAGTTAATTTTTTTAAGTATATGTGAAAATCTGCATGAACACTATGGAAAAAGAATACTACTACTTACTGCTGTTGCAAATCTTTAAATTTAAGAGGTACTGTGTTACCTTAGTTTTCTCACCCTCATCTTATGCACTGTAGTTTTGAAAGGGCTTGGTGGGTTTTCTTCTAAGAATTCCTGTCTCATTCACTATAAAAAAGTGAATATATGTGATACAGCATCTCTGTAGTTTTTTTGTCCAAAACAATCAACTGATTCAGGCATAATTTACAGCTAAATGGTGCTAAGTAAAAATTCCTCTTCTTTTTTCATTGTGACCATGAGTACAATTCCTGATGCTCTCCAAGGTTCCCGTCTTCAAAAGCTTTTTTCAAAAAATACAGGTATAATAAGATTTTAGTACCTTCATTTCAGTATATGCATCTAAGATACAAAAGGGCATGTGGAAATAACTAAATAGATTGCACATATCTCAGCAACTAGATGCCCTTTTTTTTCGGAAATGCTAAACATTTTCCATTGCCATTTCTTTATAGGCAAGGGAGAAGGTAGATAAGATTACCTAAAATCAGGGCTGAGACTGGCACTTCAAGCAGGTTGAATGGAGAATAAAGAGCATATCTACTGTCTTTGAAAATAAAAATGACTGAAGTGGCTTGCACAGTAACACATAGACTGTGAAAGGTATGGAGCCTAGTTCTTGATATCTTCTTTTAAGCATTTTCTGCTATTGAAATCGTGCTGCAGTGAAAGGCTTCCACAAGAAAATACACAGATTTCAAAGAAAGTCACTTCATTCAAACCTCAGTAACAATGCAAACATGATCTTTACTTTGGATTCTGGATTTTTGTGATTTTTCAGCATAATTTTGTGAGGGGAAATATATAATGCATATTTCTATGTCACTTTTTGTTTGCTTTTTAAAATAAAATATTAATCGGACACACAAAAGGAAATAATTAATTTACTTCAAAGAAGAGGAATTTCTGTGCAGTAGGGTTCAGCATATCTGTAGAGGCTACTGGAGCATGCTCCAGTTTTCTGAACAGTATTAAGCAATTTTTTATTATATTTTAAGATGCTCTTCTAGAAGGAGCATTTCTAATGGAAGACTCTCAGTCACTGAAGGCATTTGTGTATTATATACTTAGAATTAGTGCTTTCCTCTAAGGTGTGGAAGATGGCTTGGATTTCTAGTACATTTATATTGCACTAGCCTGCTAGTCATTACTTATTAGCAACCTCCTTTAACCTCCTTTTCCTAAGTCTTATCTGAAATCTGCCTGACAGGACAAGATACAGAAGCCGATACAGCTCTGCCTGATTGTGGGAGGCAATGAGAGAAAGATTAGTGCTAAAAATTGTATGTCCACCGTTATCTCTGCTGTTAGTTGCCATCAAGGTCAGAAGTGGGTGGCTTCCTTGTTACTGCCGTTGTCTTCAGCTGGGGAATATGGGCATGTCTGTGTCAAGGCTGGAATGCTGCAGTGCTTGCAAAGCTACTCTGAGAATATCTTACCATTCAAATGTCTAAAACAAAACAACCACAATATCAGCTCATTGGTAAAGACCAAGATTGCTGCTTGCCAGCACATTTGCCTCATGATCACCAGTACAGGAGATAAGGTGTATCAAAATGATGACGGAGTAGCATGAAAATACATGACCAAAGACTACCTTCATCTTCACTTAGTTTTAATTCTTATTTCATTAGCATTTAAGCCCTGCTTAAATACCACATTTTCTCTGTATCTTTGTTTTCTTAATATCCTGTCTTAGGTAGCCTAACTTCAGCTTTATCAGGTTCAAAAGTTGTACTGCAGCTTTTCTTTCCTTGTGTCCTGATAAGATTGGGCATTGTGTGAATGCCGTAGTGAGTTTTTGTGACAATGTAGATGCTGAAAAGCATGCTGCAGCCCTATAGCTACAACATGAGGGACATAGAAATTTGTCGCATACCTGCTAGTGCTAATGAAAAGGCTACGACCCTGAAACCTCCATTCATACCTGAAATCTGTTTGTTCACCTTGTCTTGACTGCATGTGCATATAGGTAAAGATATAGATGGATGATAGAGATAGAGAGAGATGATATTGAGATAGATACAGGCATATATACATGTTCCTGTGCGCAAATTGATTTAGAACAGTTTTCGTCTGGAAGAAAATAATGAGAAGGACTATGTCCTAATTTTCGTCCAATAAAATCTTTTCTTTTTGAGCTCCAAAAAAGTCTTTAATATTCTCAACTAAAAATGACAAAACTTGATGTAAAGAATTCTCATGAGACTGATGCAAATTGGTTGCTCAGTACTTCAGATCTTCTAATAAAAGGCTAATCTTTAAATTTGATCAGAAACTTCCACTTCAAAAGATTATACTTTTTTCACTCATGTTTTTTCAAGCAAGGTATTTTTTCTTGTAGAAGGACACAAAAGTAAAGAAATAAAGGGAGAGGTAATAAAAGGCTCCAGTGAAGTTAGGATTTATTCCTTGGTGGTTTGGTGTGATTTGTTCTTAGCAGATGCAATACCTGAGGGGACAAAAAACCCCAACAGTTGCAGTTGACAATTAATGCCTGTTTTTTTCCTAACATTTTTGTGACTAATCACAACAAACTGCATTGTTACACTGCAATGCACACAATTCCTCTGTTCAAAGGGTCTTTGGGAAAGAAAAATTTAAATTCAACCTGTTGTTTTGGTTTTTTTTCATCCAGTGACATTCTAATGGAACGTGTAGAAACTGATCTGAACAGCAACCAAAACCAAAACTTGAAGGTCTCTATCCTGGATAAATTACATAATTTCTTCTTGTTCATTTCTCTCCCATTGAATCTTCATTTATTTTCCACAAAGCTTCAGTTGGAGACTCTTAATCCTGATGAGAGCTAAGTGTTACTGGGGTGCAGATGTTACTTGGGAAAATGCACCCATTGTACAAGAAACATAAAATCCAGGGAATTTAAGTTATTAGAAGCTGTGAGTTTGTATGATACAAGTCTTAGATATCTGAAATGACAGTTAGGTGGCACATTGGTGCTTTTGTTAACCTGCCTGTCTGCTTCTCTGCAAATATGTCAAGACCAAATCGTAATAGACTGGTCTAACCTCCTCATACAGCAGCCTAACCCATCTTGAGGAAAGATAAAAGGCAGGTGATGTTAAATACCAGGAGTTTTTTAAAGTTCCTCATAATAGATACTGAGAAAACTGGGGAGGATGATTAAGATAAAAATGCTGTTGCCTGCCTACAAAAACAGTTGGGAAAGAATACTCAAGATCATTAGGTGACTCAGAGTCAAAATGAGAAGGTGTCTGAGAGATGTGTTGAGGCCCTGCCATGGCATGGTGTTAATACTTGCATTGTTGGGAGGACCAATAGAGAATACTACAGGGCTTACAGTGGCAGAATAGTGGAGAGAAGGCTCTCAGCCAGACACGAGAAGTAGGACACAGTGATTATGTGGATGATTGTGATTAGATTTATTGCTAATACAGTATTTAAATATTGCCAGTGCAGCACATAAATAACAACTCTATCATCTATTACATGGATTATAGTGCACTCAGGTTGTGTTCCCTCCTGCTGAGTCAAGAGCTTCAGTGAGACCCACTTGCTTTCTAAACTTCCAGGTGTGGCTCAGTCCACTTAGTCTCAGATTTGGTCAACAGTTTATTTTTAAAGGGTTATAATATAAGCTGGCTCACCTAGAAACATACAGGTTCACAGTCTTTGGCCTTTTAGAATTCACAATTAAAAGCAACAAAACATCTGTGTAGCTACTTCTGGATTTTATCTCCCTCTTTGGATGTTTTTCATTCATGCATACAACAAGGAGTGTTTCCTGTCTTTAGGCTGGATGCACCCTGCAGGAGTCCCTGCTAGGGTGTGTGGAGGGAGTAGTCCACACAGAAGCTGCCTGTAACCTTAGGAGACCAGTTAACCCAGTTGGCCCAGTCTCCAGCAGCATTTTATGCCTGTATGGAGGCAGATGAGCTCCAAAGTAAATGGCGAACTCTTCATCTCCCCCATCGCTGGAGGACGTTAATTATGCGAGCACCTAGATGGTTCCTCCTGCAATGCCCACCTGGTGTTTCCATCTATGGACAAACCACATTGGCCATCAGAGATGGAGAAGGGGGGTGGGAGGCCAGTGGAACAATGCATGCAAAGACCCATCACACTTACTAAATTCAAACATGGTCTAGATGGCAGTGAGTTAGCCTGACAGAGGACAGGTTACTTCAAAGTAGAGTGGAAAAATGGATAATCCGTCTGCGGGAAACCAGTGTACTGTAAGAACGGATCTGTGGGTTAGTTATCTGAGATGATTCCCAAGCACAGGCAAACAATGTCATAGTGCCACAAGAAAAAATCACACATTGTACTGGGGCTTAGAAACAGCAACATACACAATTTTTAAGCTAGTCCTTCTACCATCACAGGTCTGGTAAGGTTTTATAACAGTACCACGTTTATTTTCGGATGTGGAGCAGTTGGATAGAGCAGAGACATGCTGAGAAGAGTCACTGTGTTGTATGAAAAAATCAGACAAAATGGGATTGTTTAGCTTAGAGAACAGGAAACTAGCTGGTAGCAGTCTGCTATGGAAAAGGTGGAAGAGAAGGAGATTCACCTGTTGTTCACGCCCATAGCAGAGAAGACAAGAAGTAGTGGCAATAAATTACAACTAGGAAGCATCTGCTTAAATACTAGTGGTTTGAAGTTTGAAGTCTCCAACTTGGGAGCTTTGTAAAAGACAAAAATAATCTCACTAAAGATGACCTTGCTTCAGGAGTTTGTCTGTAGCAGGTGATCTCTTTAAAGCTCCTTCAGTCTTGTGATTGTCTTATTGATGTCTAAATCTCAACTAGACTGTTTTTCTGTTTCAAGAGCCACAGGTAATAGCAAAACCAATTCCTGGGTATCTTCAGTGCCAATTTTAGGTTATCCAGGCCATAGCAATATTGTATTCTGAAGCTGTAAAAGTTTATTTTGCCCGTATTACTTTGCATTAACTGAATGATGGTGGAAACACCTGGTACTTTCTGTAAGAAGATAGTGCAACACAAACAGTGGCTACTTCATTTATTACCCTGCCTGGAACCTGCTCAGCCATGCCATAACCCGTCAATTTTGAAACAGAGGAAACTGCTGGAAATGGCAAGGCAGTGCCTGGATTAATCTCATCTAGCTTCCTCTGTCTACTGTATAAATGCTTACAAACACACAACTCACGCTGATCTCTGTTCACAGTGAACAGAAAAACTTGGCAATTTTAGGATGTAATTCATTTATCTTACTGTAGATGTCCATATCAGGGTGAGATGAACAGAAATGCTTATTATTCTCCATTGACTAGAGGGAGACTTGATGAATAGTTAAGATGGAGAATTTTTCATGGCAGATATTCTCTAAGAAAAAATGTATCTGGTGTGTCTGTATTCAGAGTCCAACAGTATTAGATAAAAAACTGTGATGACCAGCAGCTGTTTGAAAGAGAAGGAAGATCTCGCTCCACCTCTCAGTTAACTCCTATAGTGTCAACTGCAGATAAAACTAGGAGGTAGAAATTATAAAGTTGTAATGACTGACCCAGTAAGAAGGAAGCATCATGTAAATGATGTTAAAACCAGAGAATTAATATGTAAAATCGGGGCAAGTATCTTTCAGCTTAAGACTGTTGATTGCATCTGCTGTGTACTGGTTATTTTGGATTAGAATGACTGCATAGATTGCATATAATATTCCTTCCCTTGGGCTCTCCAGATGAAGTGTGAGGGTTAGGTTCATGCTATGTCTAGTTATATATTCATTATCAGATTATTGTATTTTCAGTCATTAAAAAATAATCTAAAAGGAAGGAGCATGTCACTTCTAGCCTAAGATTTTTTTTCTTGAAAATGTCTCCCTTTCCTATGTTAGGATTTTCCGTAAAACACTATTTTTAATTGAGAAAATAATAGAATGCACTCTTTAGCCTCAATGTTTGAGTATTTAACCCTGCCTTCCTATAAAAAATCAAATTTCTTCCTGCAAGATCACATTTCTTTTCCTCTGAACTCAACAACTGTGTTAAATTAAACAATATAGCACTGAAACTTTACCAATATACAGGTTTCTACCAGAGCTTCCCGTGAAGGGTAAGGCATCCTGACTGGTTCCATGATTCATGGCTGTTCCACCTCGCCCTTCTTTCTTCTTCTCACCTTCTCTCTCTTCAGCATTTGCCTCCAGTATATTTCTCTCCCTTTATTACAATGTTCTGTTCTGGGTTTGCCTATGGCAGTCAGATCCCTTGCTAATGGTTGCAGTATATGTACCCACTTAGAAGCATTTAGTTACCAGGTTCCATTCTGAATATTACCTTGCACAGAGCTGGAATCATTTTCACAGTCACTTACAGGAGAAAAAGAGAAGAAAACTCTAAGTTCTGGGGCTAGTAGAGACAATTTTTCCTCAAGTGCATAAATTTTTAATTGTTCTTTTATTGCTTGAGGATCCAAAATACAGAAGCCAATCAAGATGAACAAAGATCACCCTCTAGAAATTTACCCTACACACAGACCCCTGAATATGTATACAGCATCCGACTGTATTTCTTTTTGCCATCTTGAAAAACCCCATCAAGTTTGACAGGAAATAAATAGTTTGTATATAACACAGAATACGTTCATTTAATGCAGTAACTAGGGATCACAAGAAGATTTCTGTGAGTTCAATGTATATTACCCAGGTGCGTTGGAATCCTGAAATAGCTGGTTGAAGAACCTTTCTCTGTACAAGAGGGTGTTATGCAGCGGTCTCTAGAGCTTCATTATAAACATATTTTTTGGTACCTACTTGGAACTCTTGTTGAGATGAAAAAAAGACTATGTGTAGAAAGAGATACCAGTTAATTCCACTCCTTTTTGTAATAGCTGCAATACTTTCCTGTTCTTTACCATGAAATTTTGACTCCCCAACAAGTTTCCATGGATTTTCCAAAGCAAAACCCCATAATATTGCAAAAGGGGAGAAAAAATAAAGATACCATACCTTGTAAAAATATTAAATGTTTTTTGCAGTGTGGAGTGTTTGTAAATTGGTGTGTAACACTTTCTCGTTGTGACTGCTCAGCCAGCACGTGCCTGTATTTCCTAAATAACAATATATTTTTTAAAAGTAATACACTGAATGTGGCTTTGCTGAAATGTATCACAGATAAAGCTGTTGTGTTCCCCTAAACTGCTAAGCACTGAAATTCAGACATTGTTAGAGAAATGTATTGATTTTCTTGTCACTGTCTCACACAAAGATTGAAAAGACCCTTATACACAAAGGCCTTCCATTGCTGATGGGGTTAATGAAACTACCTACATGGTGAAATTTGCTGGATCAAGCTCCTAACTTCCAGCTTAGCATTTTAAATACAGTAGGAAAAATGATTCGTCAATATTTAATGTTCATATTTACTTATTTTCCAGTGACCTCCAGATAACTGACATGTTCCAGACTGTGGTCACTGAAATTGCATTATAAATAAACAATATAGACACCAAAAGCCAAATGCACAGGTGGATAAATGAGCAGATACCAGAATGCCACAGAGTTATTGCTCTCTGGAGTTAACACTGAGAACACCAATATATCCCCTTACTCTGATTTAAATTTTCTCCTCAAAAGAAGCAGGTGCTCCAAGCAAGAGACCCAAATAGCTGTGAGATGTTCTGCAACACAGCAGGAATACGAAACAAACAAAACATCAGACACTGAGTGCAAATCAGAAGAGAGTGCAAAAGTCTCTGTTTATTCCCCCGGTGTTTGGCTTAGGTTGAAGCAAGATGCGGATTGTTCCTGTGTGGGTAAGCAAGGACTGCCTTGGAAGCACTTAGGGCTCTGGCCAGGCTGCTTCTGATTTGGCCTTTGCTTGCAGTGCCAGTGGTGGAGAACACTGAGACACCATGTAATGGGCCCCAAAAGCACCCATAGATCCAGGGTCATGTGTGACAGGAGATCATATGTAATTTTTTCATTCAGTTTCTCTTTTTCAAGCAGAATCTGAAAATCAGCTGTGTCCAGTTAAGTCCAGCTGTACTCAGGACTTTTAGACACATGAGGACACATTTCAGGCATCAGCAGTGACACTGTCATGCTGTTAGGTGATACTTGCCAACAGACCCAGTCATCTCAACAAAATGCTGCAGCTACATGCCAGAAAGGCTCCTTCTGTGTACAAACCTGACACTAGTAAAGCGTAAAAGATGGAATTGCCAGTAATGATCCCATAGCAAACGAGAATTTTAAAGCCATATACACAGAAAGCAAAAAATCAAGACTGGAAAGTCACTGCTATGTAGAAAAATAACAAAATCCAACAAGCCTGCAGCCTGGCAGCAGTCTTTTTGGAGCTCTATACTGGTTTTCAGCTCACAGCTGCTGAACACCAGCTGCGTGCACCTTATGTGGCAGCCCCCATGCTATCCCTGCAGCTTTCTAAAGGTCCCCCCTTGGTGTGCTGACCTTTTAGAAAGATTCTGGAGAAGGAATACAATGTTTTCTGCCTGACCAAAAGAAAGGTAAAGTTGCTGAAAATTAAGGCTTTAATGTGTCCCAAATATAAATTATTAGCCAGCAGTGTGCTGTAGAGAACAGAGAGGCTGCTCACACCACATGTTCAACACTCCTGAGGCTGATGAGCTCTCTGCTGCTGTGCTGGTGGAACTAAGAAAAGTAAGTGTAATCCCTACAGCCTAAAGAGCTTGCTATAGGTGTCATCATTGGAGCAACTGTAATATAAATGTCACCTTATATTTGCATTAGGAAATTTTGTTCAACTTGCTTCTATTATTGCCAAACTAGGATGTTTTTAGGCATGCAGCTTGACATTTTCCATGCCCAAATACAGTCTTGAACAAATTCCTAAAATGATGATGTATCTCTTTAGGAAACCCTAGAACTTTATCCTTTGGAAATGGTCTTGTCATTAGACGGGGATGTAGTCTTTGTGCTGTTACTTCTGTAATTTTGGTCAAACTCAGGCAAATGACTACCCAAGTGAGTAAAGACTGCCACTGTTTTACAGGTTCAAGGTGTAATGTGTCAGGGCACAATAAGCATGACTGAGTCAGAATATATTCAAGAAAAAAAAAAATTAAATGTGCCATGTGTCTGGTACAGAGACCAGCTGGCCTGACGTTGCCCATGGCATCATTATAATCTCTCTCTGTACAGCAGGGGTGCCTCATTGCTGCTGCCTGCTGGGAAAGGTCCCTGGCTGTGCTAGTCTCCAAATGTGAAACTGTTTGTCAGAGTGCTTGTTGGTCCAGATCAAAACTGTGCCATCACTTAAGAGTGCAGACAGGTGGGTGTCAGTACCCCAAGACTATTTAATTTACTAGTACAGCTTTGACCTCAGAGCTGCTATGTATCATTCTCACACACAAACATAGTTCATATTCCCTGTTCTGTAACAAGCTCGAGTTGCATGAGCAACAGAGAGGGAATCTGTGTTTGCCCAGAATTACCTGTAGCAAGCCAAACTTTCCTTGAAACTGCTTTTTTGTCTAACTTTAGGACACCCTTTTTCTCATTTTGAGGTGCTGGTATTGTACTAGAAGCAGCCTGACTCAATACCTGCTAGATTTGATGTGCTGACTGAGGTGGTACTGAACCAGAGAGGTCAAAGGGGAACGCTGGAAAGCTATCAGTTAGAGCTACTGGAGAGACAAGGAATGCCTGGGCAGGGGAAACAGCATCAGGTGGACAAAACTGGTTGAAGCTCTGTCAGTAATATCTCCTATTAAATAATGCCAACCCATTCCCAGAGTATGTCCACAGTGCTACTTTGCACGCTACTTAGCATATGCCCACTGAGACAACATCTTGGTGGAAAAAATAGTCTATGCCTATTTTGTAAAAAATTACTATAATCCATAAAAAAAGCAAATTAAGCTTGAGCAGAAAAGTTTCATTTTGGCACTTCGTAACTTTTAGTGTTTGTCTTTCCCACATCAATAATGCAATTTTAAAACAGATTTTCTGACTTGACATTTAAGATAAAATGCATTAATATGTATTTATCCTTTCTCTACAGAGATGGTATGAACATCCTGGTATTATGGCTAAGTCAAAACACTCTAGGAAATGCAATTAGAAATTGAAATTGTAGGTAACAATGTTTTCATTTAAATAGTTTAAGCACATTTACTGGTTTTTTTCGGACAAAATTGCCATAGGCCATCCTTTGGGCCGAACTCAGGAAGCATGGCACATTTACAGTTGCAGTGCTCAGTTTGCCCCTGCAAACATTTCCAATTTACAACTGTAGTAATAAGCTGATGAAGAGCATGTTGCTTTACTATTGGAAAAATTAGTTTAGAACAAAGACAGGCTGCAGTTAATTACAAATACGCTCAATGCACATCTGAGAGCTCTTCAGTAGTAATGAGAGCAGATATTCTATATTTGGTACAAGACGTAGTAAAGGAATTTGACAAACTGTCTGTCTGATGGTAAAATTAAGGACTCATTGACTCTCTGGGGTGCTTAGAGTTGTAAAGAATTACCTTCAGATAGATTACTTGAACTCTTGTGTTTTGTACCAGCATCTGTGCAAAATCAAACCTGAGGAATTCAGTGTTGGTTTTATCTACAAAGATGACCATCCTCCAGCAGCCTTTCCCGCTTTTCTGGTAGGGAAGCTGTGTCAAGCTATCTCAAAACTTCACCAAGCTTTAGACATGGAAATAAAAGTGATGACCTGAGAAAATACAAATGAGATTTGGATCTCTTTTAAATATTACATGAGATGGACTATCAACTAATGAATATAATCAAGCCTTTGCTTTGCAGTAGCAACATAGCAGATAATTGAGATAATAGGTCAGAGAAGGAGACTTAAATGGAGGCAACCTCTTAATACAGAGCTTACATTAATTTTTATTTATGCATCAGATCCCGTTTTGAAATTATGAGATTTTGAGGCACAATATGTACTCATTCTGTCACGATGGCATAAAACCTTCTTATTGTTTGGGCTCAGTTGTAAGTGTGTGTATTAAATAAAAAGCTAATACAAGATTAAAAATGGGGTCAAAACCAGGGTGATTACATTTTTTGCCACATCTGGCATTTGGTGATTATTTCAGTGTCTTACAATGCAAAAGACCAATTCCATAGGAAATTGATTATCTATGCACATATCATGAGGCAAACCCAGACACCGTCCTCATATTAAAAAATGTTCCCTTATCTCCCAAGAATGCACTGTATATTCTCCAAGATTCCACATACCTGTTGGTGTATTTTTGAATCAGGTGCAGTAATGAAATTGCAGCGCCACTGTGAGGACATAGGTTTACATCACCAGCAGACATCACCACCCTCTCCTGACCTTTATTTTCCTTGACCCTTTTGGACACGTTGGTCAGTATGTGATTGGGATAGTCAGCAGGTTAATGAGGATTCGGCTGGCAGTCAAACAGCCTGTCTTCCTGGGGTTCATACAGTGCCAGTACAGGGCTTGGGGAGGTACGCTTGATTCAAGGCTGGGAAAAAAATGGTCACAGTTAAGGTTAAAATTCAAGTTAATTATGATCACATGCTCGTGAAGGGAGCAATTAGACAAACCACATGGCTTTGCAGGACTGTATTTGTGAGAAATGCTTCCAATAAATACCAGAGATTAGCAATACAACTGATAACCATTCAAACAATTTTTTTCAAAAAATTCAAAATTGAATTTTCAAAAATTCAGTCTGTCCCACACTGAAACTAGAGATTTCTTTTCTCTCATGTGTTTGCCCTTTTTTCCCAGGATTCATTTTTCAGCTCCACAAGACCCTTATCCAGGTGCTTTTCACTAACTTCATGTCCCAACTTCTTGTTACCTTCTCTGCTGCCTGAACCCCACACAGCTATTTATGTGCATTATTAAGGATTTCTGTGCCTCTTAAAATCTGGGCCTTAAACACTTAGGTGTCTATTGTTTTTATCAAAATGAATGTGGAAAGCCTCCACAGGTGCCAGTGGGAGGTCAGAGGGTTAATATGTACTGTGTGTTCAGGGTTGTACAACATGGGGAGAAACTTCATCTTAGATTTCAGGTTGCATACAAGGACAAGCTGAGTGTGCTTGGGAGCATCTTGGAGGCAGATTCCAGGTTCTTTTCAGGTTCCAGATAGCTCAGTTAAGCATAGAAGCGTTGATGGGGTCACAGTGAATTCAAACTTTTGTGAAAGGGAGCGATGCAGATATTGTCAGCAATAGGCCCTTTTTCTCACCATCTGCACCATTGTACAGTACTGCAATATCTTAAAGCCCAAAAAAGGGAATAATTTTAGGCTCTACTTTTCATTGTTTCTACACAAAGAGACAGCATACAAAGTACTCTCTGGAAATGCCGTTGTTCTATTCTCCTTGGTTGCTTCTGAGGTTGTTTATGAAGTTAATAGCTTTCAAGTATTCATGAACAACTCTGCAGGTCGGTAAAGGGAATA
This sequence comes from Rhabdornis inornatus, assembly GCA_013397075.1. Classification (NCBI taxonomy): domain Eukaryota; kingdom Metazoa; phylum Chordata; class Aves; order Passeriformes; family Rhabdornithidae; genus Rhabdornis; species Rhabdornis inornatus. Next base: position 260,742 of record VWZS01002600.1, on the reverse strand, counting down.
CAAAACTGGTCAGAAATGGTGTCTTTAGATAGAGCTGAATCCCATGTAATTTGGGAACTGATGAGTGTTTCTTCATTTTTAATTATGAGAGAAGCCTTCTGTTAGAATAATATTTTGTCCAGCATTACACATTCCATTTATCTACAGAGCTGGCAGGGGGAGACGACAGAAGCTCTTCAGGCAGTAGAAGTTGAATTTAATGGGATTCACAGAAGAGATTTAAGGAGCTAATCATCCTTATAGCTGCTCAAGTTCAATTTTTATCCCCCAAAGCTACTAATTTTTAAGAATGTTTTTTTGGCAGTGCTTTGCAGCAAATATCTCCCCTTGGGGCACCTTGAAATGTGCAGGCTGTATTACATAAATGAGCTTCTTTGCCATCTCAGCAACCTATAAATGCCAGTGACACATAAAACTAGGTATTCCCTCATCTCAGCAGGCTGACCTAGTCCTAGCCTTACACTTAATATAGTCTGAGGAGGACACAGTGGCAGGCGGAGCTACAGTCCTTAGATGCCAGGATCCAGAGTCAGAACTGACAGTACTGGATGCCCACAAAGTACCATCCAAACATGAGGAAGGCTCTACACCAGGATTCAATAAAAACGTCACTTTAACCCTCTGTTAGCCAAAGTAAATGCCATAGGTGGCTCTATGTTTGATACTTAAAACATATATCAGTATACACATGTATTCTATTTAGAGGAAAGAAGGTTAGAAAATGCAAACCAAGCAAATTAGTTCTTTGCATACATTTATCCCTCCCTTGATTATCTCTGTTGTGAGTTCAGTGTGATTTAAATTAATGGAGTAAAAGGAGTATTGTCCACAATCTGGAAGGAGATATTTTGGAGCTATTCGGGCACCCCTTATGCCTCATAGACACCTTGTTCTCATTAACACAATGCTTGTTAAGGAGCTGATTTTAACAGGGAATAAATAGGTAGAAAAGGGAAATAACTGTGAGTTTTGGGGTTTTTTCAACTCACTTTAAATGGGAAAGATACACAGCCCTGCTTTCCTTGAGTTCCCAAAATTCCTGGCTTCTTTGAACCTATCTTGAACAAGTCTACTATCTCTATAACACATCCTCCTTAAAACATAAGGGCATTATTTTAGCATATTAAATGCAAGGACAGCTGAACAACTCACCTCACAGCAGTTTCCTTCACAAGGAATGCATGTCCTGTGTCTATACAGCAGAAGAGGGTCATTCATTGGTGTCTGGGCTCACAGCCCTGCACTGGGAGACAGCCAAGATTTGTTTGAAGCTGGCAGCCTTGCTGCCAGGGGAGGCAGGCTCTGGAGAGTTTCTCATCATCTCATAATTACTGCAGCACACTCAAAGAGGAGTAGGGCTGAAATTGGCCAGATCTGGAAGGGTTGAGATGCTACCGCCGTTTTTAGCAAATCTTACAAAACTGAAGGCAGCCCGTGTACAGATGCTAGAGTCTTTCCATCGGCTCTGTCCATCCAGGAGTCCCAGAGGCAGAACTTTCAAATGGTTCCTGGGCACAGGAGGGAACAACACATTTTGAAAACACTCAACAGAATAGTATGTCCCTCTGCTGACCTCAAGTTCTGCTTTAGACAGCTGCATAAAAAAAAAATAACATGAGTTTGACTACTTCAGTTTTCAGAATTAGCACACAATCTATGCAATGATCCTCCCGAGAGGTGTCAAATTCCTCAAGCCCTCCTATGAGTCCTTACAGTTTTTCAGCTACCAAATGCTTGGCAACACTGTCAAACATTTTCTGTAATTGCTTGGATAGAAGCAGTTTGAATCTTGTAGGTTAAGTACTGGGACAATTCCTGTAGAATTTAGGAAATGGGATGTTTCATAGCAATTTTGAATTATATTATTTTAAAGGTTTTTGATATATCTTCTTTGTGCTGCCATGTTGATAACCTGAAAGATATGCGATATCACATACAATAACAACCGTGACAATTATTACACTGGTGGCCTACTGAAGGCTTATTTTATCATGTTTTTATAACATTAGCATTAGCTCATTAGAATACATGATCATGTATATCAGATCAATGTCAAAACCCAGTAATCACACAGTCACTAGGACCTACTCCTGCACTCCCACAAAAGCTGCACTCATTTACTTTCAAACTTGTGGCTATGAGCCAGTGTACATGGGCAGCCTAAAATTATCAAACAAATGGCTGCTTCTTCAGTTGTGAGAATCTCGCTGGCTATAGACCTTTGGTAACTTCTGGTGCCACTAAATCAAAAGCCTGACACAATTCCTGATACTGTGTGGGAACTTGCTTAGATCTGCTTAATTTCTCACTTAACCAGAGCTGAGCTTTCAAACTTGCAAAATCTCTGTGATATTTGTAAAATGCTAATAATACAGAACTATACTCATCAAACATTGTTTTGCATTCTGGTGAGAAAAATAATTAGCATAAGCATATTTCTATAATTACAGTAAAAAGCTTTGCTTTTCATGGTGCTAAAACTTACTTTTAATTGGATTTACAAACTGAATTAATTTTATATAATTGCCTTGGATTCTATAGTTCAGCTGTTAAAAATCATTATCCCAGCTGGCCCCTAGCAGTCTTTCCCTGTGTCTGACCAACCAGTCCTGAACACAGACACGTGTGAAGTGCTGCCTCGTCCTCCAGGGGATGATGGAAAGGCAGGAAGTTATCAATAGCCAGCTCAGGCTAATGAAAGCACATCCCTGCAGGGCTTGATCAAGCTGATGATTGGTTGTTAATTATATGGGGCAAGTTCAATGGCATTTCCCTGCATTAGGTTATGTCTGCTTGACCATGATATCTACTCAGTTTATACACCCATTTAATTACATTACTGTTTTCATACTGGCAAAATGCAGAAACTCCTATTAAGTGAATAATTCAGAAATAAATGGGGTTTTGTCAGTCTTATCACATAAATGCATAAAGAATTTTCATTGTGTATGTATGCAATGGAGATAAACAAGGCCTACTTACCATTTTGGTATCTAATGTCTTCTTTCCAAAAAAGAGGTCTCAGCCTGTTCCATGTAGCTACCCTTTTCATCCTTACCTCTGCATTTCTATCAGTTTCTGTCTGTGACTGCGTTTAAAAGCTCCTCTGCCCACATTTTTCCTTACTTTGTGAAACTTCTCTGCACAGAGATTTTACATTATGTATGGAAGAAGAAATATTGTGTCATCCAACCCAGTTTCTCTTTGCTTTCAGCACATCAACCATTATGTATTTTCTTGGTATCCCATCTTATGTAAGTTTTTATGCCTCTCTCTGTGCAGACTTGGGTCTCATCTCTCCCTTGTCTGAATCAGAGTTCCAGACAGTAGCTGCATTCCTCTGCCTCCTTCATATTTTTTCTCTCTCCAAATATTAGTAGTTCTGTCAAATCTCTGTCCTTCTCTTTGTCTCTTGGAGAAGGAAAATTGTCTTTATTACAGTAGAAATGGAGTCCTTTTGAGGCCCATACATTTTCTGCACTTGGTAATGTACAGCTCATGAAATTGGAAAGGGACTATTTTGAACCAGTGAGAGCATTTAAGGGTTCCTTTGAAACTGCAGGGTCCAGATTTGTTTAGTTCCCAATGCAGAGAAAAAGTGCCAGTTTTGGAGTAAAGGATGTCTACTCTGATATGTACACTTAAGGTAGAGCCATAGGAAGCATCTTTGCTCCTGAGACATGGTCTGAACCCAGCCAGCCCATAAATAATGATAAATGGTTCAGCCGCAGGTCTGTCTTCCCAGAAATCATTTTATATGTAGCTATGGAAACATTCCAGTTAATCAGTCAGACATGTTATCATAGCACCAAGCTCTGACCCCTGGGGTTACATAGGAAATGCTCAGAACTGGAGTCTCAATAATGGTTTTTCCTACTCTTTACAGACCTTTTTACAGCTTCCAAATCTGAATCACAGTAGCTGTATTCAGTGTCTGGAAAAACAGTTCCTATTCATTATCATCCCTCCAGTACTTCTTAGGCTGCCAAATTGCCATCAGTGCTTTTACTCTTAGTTTGTATGTATCTTCCTGTCCCACTGGCTCAGCTTCTTCTTGTGTTCTGTGTTCTTTTAGGAATGATAACTTGAGAAGATACCATGCATTTGTTTGAAATAATACCTTTTCTCAGTGGCATGTCCAGCTGCAGGCTAGGGTGCTGACTTGCACATCTCCTACAGCCAATCATTGCAGTACAAGACTGTGAAATCACATCACTGATAGCTATGGACCTGCTGTGGGTGAGGGCTGTGAGACCTCATCTCTTTGCCATGTCAGTTCAAAACAGAACGGGGCTCCAAGAATGCCAAAGAGTCAGGGTTCACCTTTTCTTTCTGCAGCTGTGTGGGCAAAACTAGAAGTTTCATTAAGTATTTTTTTTGGTCCATTTTTTGATGGTATCTAGACATTCCCACTTGGTAACTAAAATGCTGGGTGATAAATTATTGCCATCAATATAATCTGGAAAATTTTTGTATGATACCTATGTGTGTTTGTAGCCATTTTATCTTCTTGGGCATAATGTCACACTATTTTTCAGGTACATATAATGATTTATGCCCTTTCTCTTAAAGTGAAACTTATCTCACTGGAGTAATCACAATTTCCAGTCTACCTTTTATCGATGACATCAACTCATTCACCAGCCTAATGCTGCATTATCCCAGGAAAATCACGTTGTTGTGGTATTACCTTTTCCCAGAGGAGGCTGAATTGCTTTTATTACTTCCTGCTTGAACAACTGCTAATCTCATTTCTGGAGTTCTTCCAGAAGGAGGAGTATACTTCTGACACGATGGATTCAAATCACTCTTGCCAGGATTTAACAGACTGAAATATCTTCTTCAAGGGCAGAGATTTGATTTCCTACAAAATCTGTGATTTAAGGACAAGTGTGTTTTTTGCACAGTTCCCCATTTATCCTCCTGTTTTAATGAATTTGCCCAAATTTTGAGTTTTCTGATTCCAGATTTATAATTAATTGCACCTACAGCCAGACTGTATAAAGATTTACAACCTGTAAGTCCCATGATTTCTGTCCTTACTCAAAATGTAAACTACCCAGAATTTGTTGTTCAATTCCTTTTTTCCTGCATTAATTTTCCAGACAGTAACATTTTAGTTTGCCAACCTGAACTGCTAAATCATCTGCTTACTTTAAATCTAATATTCAGATTCCCAAACTTTATTGATGTACAAAGAAGTAAGGTCTAGGGCCAAGAGTTTATGAGCAGTCACAGAACAAATCCATATTGTACCCAGCCTTCACCAAGGTAATACTGTGGCTGTATCCTCAAAATACACTGAAGGGACACTCCCATTTCTAAACTAACAAAATTAATTCCCCTGAGATTAGGCAGTAAAACTGCAGCAACGAACTTCTATTCAAAAAGCTTTCAGCTTTCACATTGAATACAATGCCTACAACAGGGCTCTCCTGGATCTGGGGAAGGAGAAGAGATCTGAGGATGGTCACAGAAGAAAGTGGGAGCCTTTCCCTTGACCACCAAAAGCTCCTTCCCACCCTCATCCTTCCCCTTCTCCACCAGCCCTCACACAGTTTCTGCAGTTTCGACTACATTGTATGTCAGCTTGCTCAGGGATCTCTAAACTGTATTACTGAAGAAATTTGTGTACCTTAACTTCTGCTTTTAGCTGGAGGTGAGTATATTTCTATAAGAATCTGTCCCTTAAGCAACACTCTTTCAGTTCTTGGGAAGAAAAAAATTAAGCTGGTTCCTTCTGCTATGAGGGACTGATCCAAATAAACATCTTAGAGAAGTAAGTGGATTGTGCAAAGTCCCATGGGTCCTTATGTGTCTCCATTTCCTCTCCCAGTCCATAATGTGCATTTTTACTCTTAGCAGAAGGATTTACGACATGGGCCTGACACTTACAGTTGGGTGCTATTTAAGAGAATTTTCAAAATAGGGGAATATCTTATCTTTGTATCTTGTGAGAGGATAAAGATGAATTTAAAGTCAAAATCGAAGTTATTTTTTTAAACAACTTAAATTGGATACAATGGGCCCAATCACATTTCTAGTATCACTTAACAGATTGGGATTTCTAAAAGCCTCACTGTACTTTTGTACCATAAATAATAACAACCACAACAGATTCCTTCTAGTGATGGATGTGATCTCATGGAGGAAAATCACAGACATAAGAGTAGTAATAAGAGACTTATTTAATTATGTTGAGAACTGTTTTCCAAGTTTCCTGAATTCTGACAGTCCCGGTTTCTCATTTTCATAATGGGTTTGGACCCGTCTGTTTCCAACCCTTCAGCCCTACTCAGTAGGAGCAGTTTGACATGGACTGAGGAGCAATTCTGTTCTCTTTCACCACCAGAAGTGCACATGGTGGTCAGGGCAGCACAACAGCAAGCTGAACCCACTGGAAAAGTATATGATATGAGCAATGAAAATCTGATCTTCTTTCCATTAACTTCACTGCCATATAAATTTCAATTTACCCTTAAGGTTATTACTTACAGTAAGCTACTAATTTTGAAGCTGATAACATACATGTCTGTAGTCTACCACTTGTGGTTTGACTATCACAAATATAGAGCTTTCTCAGCTCGGAGGTTTGAGCATAGTGTAAGCCTCCAAAGGGGTCTTGATTCTGAGAAAAAACTGTGCACACAGATATTTGGTCCATTAACAATGAACTGCATTTCTAAATGGAGAGTGTGACTTATTTGATTATCCATTTAGTGAGAACACGATTGCTGAATACCCTTTAGAATAAAGTATTTGAATCAACTAAATTCTCCATGGATGTCTTATTAACTACTATTTGGTAGAAAAGTCCCTATTACTTGGGTCTACAATTGTTCTTTTCCCCCCAACAAAAACGTTTTAAGGCATCACACAAGTGTACACACAACAATGGGCAGACAGTTTCCTTTTAGGCTTGGGCAGTCAGCCATTCATCTCTTGCTTTTTGTTTCAAGGTTAATGCTTCCTTCATGTCTTAGTGGCAATAAAGTTTCTCTAGGTGGATTTTTCTTGCCTATTCATAGAAAACCAATGTGAAGATCTTAAAGATTCATTTCTTTCAAAGCTGCAGAAGTAAACACATCTGTGGCAGTTTTGGTCATTTACACTTATCTCTGCCTTTTTTCTCTGATCTGCTGCTTACCTATTATCTCACCATCCTCACCCCTCCTATGCTCTCTTCTTTGGCACTTACCACTGAATTCTGTTGGGGTGTTAATTCTTGAATCGGTGTGTGTGTGAAATGTACCTTAAATTGGGTACACCATCATATATACTGGCCACCCTATGTATACAATGTACATGTTCTCTGACTTGTGCACTTTGTTCTGTTATTTTTGCTGTTACTTCACGTCCTTAAAAACTAAAATATTTTGAAAAACACACTTTAAATACACATCTTTAATAGTGATGATTTCTTGTGTCTCAAGCAAACAATTAAATTTAATTGCATATTATCTTAAGAAATAGATCATGCCATATAAGAGAGAAAAGAAAGCAGCCTTGGAAAATGAACCTGTCATAAAACTCATCTGTGATCACAGAGCAAAAGCTGAGCACGGCAATATGCACAAAGATCAATTACTCTATACTGTCATTAGTTGGGAAGAGTCTTCAACCTCATAGAAGAGTGGAATATTCTCCCTACTAGCCACTTGGGATTTTATTTCACAGTGCAGTGAACGCAGTTGGATCTTGCTTTCTGGTAGGCATCGTCACTGCTCTGCTTGCAAAAGTACACATGCAGAGATGGGTTTTCTAAACCAACTATTTATTTTCTCAGAAAATATGATTGGGTAATTTTGGGGTGTTTTATTTAAAGTAATTATTGTTGAAGGATCCCTTCCCTCTCTCCCCTTATCTCCTTTTTCAGGGTGGCATATTTGTCACAGGACCAGAGAAGTGCAGCTATGTGTATGTCCTCAGATTAAAGAAGGTGTAGGATGAGGTGGTAGCCACAAGACCAAGGAGCACAGACCTGGTCTTGACACCCTGTGTAGACCCCACTTGGCAGGGGATGAGCTGCCCCCATTGAGGCTCAGCCTGACCCTCCTTTCCCCTCCCCAAGTCTAAAGCTGTGGTAGGGGTACGGGATCGCATTCTTCCTGCAGCATGACTGTAGTATGTCCTCACTTCTGGCATATGGAACATGATGAGACAGCGCTGAAGGGAGCCACAGCTCACACAGTCCTGTCCCCCTTGCCAGCTGGGAGCAGGTACCTCTGAGAGCCTTGCAGAGAACACTTGCAGAGCCCTTCAAGAACAGCCTGGTAATGAGCTGACAGCAGTGCTGTGGGGTTGGTTGGGGCCCCAGAACTGAGCCTGGACCAGAGATGCTTCTAATTAACAGTGGAGACTAATCCACTGAGGCCAGTACAGTCAACAACACTCCAAATGCATGTTTGCACTAGGGCTTAGCTTCAGTTGTTTGCTTTAATGCAGAATGATGCAAACTTAACATGTTCCAAAGCTACACTGAACCTTAGGAACAAGGGGAGGCTTCAGCACTGGTTTGAATGTTCTAAGAAATCATGACTGAAAATACCTGGGTGTATGTATATTTCAGTGTAAATATGTATATATGCTGAATGTGTTTTGAGCATACCTGTTGAAAATGTAGGGGTGCAATTGGTAATTATAATATCACATTACTAACACCTGGCCACATGCACCTGAGATATGTGCAATTTATTTTAATCAGTATATATTCTGTGCCCAAACATGATTTGGGCTATCACTTCAGGGTGAGGCATGTTTTTCAGCTTATTAGTATCTTAGAAGGTGAAAAAAAGTAGTGGATAGATTACTTGACAACCTTTCTTGCAAGGGTGATGCATGGACCCATGCCAAAACTGAAGCAGAATGCCTGGGGCTATTCAATCTGGACAGTAACCTTTCAACGAACATATTTATCCAGGCAAACCATTTGGAGACAGCAGCTGTGTGGTGCTTAGTTGTCAGCTGGGTTAAACCCAAAGACATTCAGTTTTAAAAGAGTTGAACCAATGCAACTTTTTAGCTTGTTATCTGCTGCTGTTAGGAATAATGAAACATGGAGAGACTTTCTCCTGAGCAGCACTGTGATTCACAGCCACCAACCTGCAGCATCTCAGGAATATACTCACTCTGCATGACACAAGCTCTCAGGATTTAGCTCGCTGAGTGTTTTATGCAGTGAGAAAAAATGTTTTCTTTTTGTTTCGTACAACAAAATTGTGTGTGTGTGCACGTGTGTGTGTGTACTCATTTCTGAAGGGTTTTTTGAAGGTGAAGAGCTACTGTAAAGTTAATGTGCTTAGGAAATCCCTGCTGATGTCTAAATTCCTGCTCGTTTACACGGGTCTCAAGTGTCTCTATCAGAACTAAAATGCCAAAAGTCAACAGAATAGTTACAAGTATTCTGTTGACCGGTATGCAAGGTAAGAGCACAACAGTGTAACATGCAGTAACAATATCTTGTTTATCACACGGTCAGTAAGGAGCACTAATGGGTGGTCCATTCACAGTATATTCAGGGGTTCATTTTCAGTACTTAGTTTGACTGTCCTATCCACAGCTAATGCATCAACACTTATTAAATGTAACAATATGGATTAACAGAAAACAGTATCTAGCCACTTGATTTTACATAAATGACAGCTTTTCTTGGGAGTCAACCACTATGGCAAGACAAAAGAGAATGACACATGGCTCTCCACACCAAAGCATGCCCTTCTCAGCAACCATGATACCCTGTTTTGGCATTAGCACAGTTTACTTGTGATCATTAATTCCAGGCAGAGTAATTCAGGAAGGGTTCAGGCACATAGCTCAAAGTCCTGCTCTGTCTCTGTTTTTGCCCTGCAGCAGGGTTAGTGGATGCTTGCTGTGGTGACAGCTTGATTACCAGCACCAACACCACACTGGCTGAGAAAGATCTGGACACTGGTTGATGCTGGTTTCCCCTTTTGCTGACCAGGCAGGCTCTTCCCATGCTGGCAAAGGAAACATTAACTTATTCTTTGGAAATAATGCTTTTTGCACATTTTCTTTGAGTGTGCAAAAGTGGCTCAGGGCTATTCCCATGATGAGGAGCCTCATGACATTGGGCAGGCTGGTGTCTCCTAACCTTGGTAAATGTTCGTCTCTGTGCCAGTGCAAGTCTCTGCCTTGTGTCAAGAAAAGGGGTGATCTTGCCAACTGAGGTGGGCATCTTCATGTGTCTTTGATCTTCTACATGGTAACACACTGTTCTATTTGTATTTGCTGGTTGAATTAAAGGTGCACAAAGCCTTGGTTTACTCTCTGTTCCTTTCCCTTTTTTTTTTCTTAAATAAATAACTTCAGTTTCAGTTCTTTGTAAAGTTAAATTCAAAATACATAACGAAATATTTGTTAAGACAAAGTTACATCAAGTAGCCACAGCCACCCTATTTGCAGAAACTGTTCCCAATGTGTGCCTGATTACTCTGCAAGATGTTCATCTAGCACTTTGAAGGAGTGGAAAATCAAATGTGCTTCAAGGATTACCCTTCCTTTAGTGACCTTTCTCCCCCGTAACTCTTCCTCTCTGGGATGGTGGTAGGATTTGGCCCTGGGTGAGAGCCCTGCCTCAGAGCAGATCTCTCCTTAAAGCTGCAAGTGGGGTGGAGGAAATGTAGCTCTTGATGTGAGACCAGGACATAAACCAATGTCAAGACTTTTAGCAAGGCTATAATTTCTGTTCCTATATGCTTCCCTTTATGTTATCTTCAATAGAAATCAACCCCCTAACCTCTCCACAATTTACTATTTTCTTCATTTGTCTTGAACTAGAGCAATCCATGTGTTTCATACACTATCTTTTGTCACTTGAAGTAGCTGAACATTTCAAATTCAGTACCTGTGTATTTTTATACCAACTCAAGTCTGACATGGAGAGCTTCTTTGACATTAAAATCTGAGTTACAGGGAAATGCAGGACTAGGTTGCACTGATTGTCACATCAGATTTTTGACAGACGAAGTCTTATGGTATACAATAATCTTTCTCTGAACATCTTCCTGAAAACCTCATCATCCAGTGATGAATAGATGTAAATCACTCTTGAAAACTATCCTACTACAGGTATGAAAAAAAAAAAAAAACCTGACACACAATCAAAACCAGAACTAAACCTGCAGAAAAGCTTATGAGTGATAGTGAAATTTATCCTGTTTCTCCTCTTATTTTTTACATGGAGCATCAAATTCCAGATATTAAAATAGAAACTTTTATCTACAAGTGAAAAGGATATTGCAGTGATTCTCTCTAAGCTTTTAAGTGTAGAATTAAAATGCATACCGTGAGAGCAAGCCTCATAAAAACATGGACTATGTTTCTGCAATGGGCTTGTTACATTATTTTTATTATTACAAATTCTTAGTGAACAAGTGATGAACAATAATCTCACCAAAATTAGGTACACAATCAAAGTGTTTTGCTTTTTTAATATTTTTAGTAGAATGTTTTTCAGTTGAAGGCTGAAATACGTGGTTTAGAAAAAAAAAATCACAGTTCTGATAGATTACTATCTCCAACACGTAAACTGGCTGTGGCTGTGATGTTCCCACTGGAGGCTGAGGCTCCTGTCATTAGTGCAGAGACGCTGACATTCTATTAGACAGTTACTCACTGAAAAATATCCATTATATTCAAAGCTCTGCCTGAAGACCTACCTAAAATGCCACAAGCACTAGTCTCAGCTGGTGTAAATTAAAGCAGCTTCAGTGGCTTTGGCAAGGTGGAGACTGCCTGCTCCATCTGACATATCTGTCCTGGGCTCCAGTTTTCAGCCTCTCTGCTCTCACCACCAGCAAAAAGAAAACACTTGCTGAATTTTCTTCATGGTTAATCATTAACCTGTGCTGCATTCCCATCTCTAAAGCAGCATTCACCTTTTTGTTTGGTGTGATGCTGATATACAATGATTTTTCTACAGTTGTGTCTTGAAAGCTTCTGTTATTTTCTTAACACCTCAGGCTTCTTTATTTTATTCTACTGCCTTGATCCATGCAACAAGTCTCCAGCTACAAAGCAGTGCACACCCTGCAGATGCCTCCCCCTTCCACCCCTCACTGCCACCATAAGGATGATGTGATGCCAATCCCAAAGGGCAGAGCTTCTGTCCTCCTCACATGAATGGGCCCTGACATGCTGAGCTGGTTCCCGCAGGCAGAGTCCCTCTGAAGATGATGCTGTGTGACAACGTGAATCAATTCAGCATTTCTTTATCTAATTTCAGAGCAGCAGGACTCCTGCGGCTGCAACACTGGAAATGTGCCGTGTGTTACCCATCCTGATCCAACACTTAATGGTGGTCACCGTCCTGGCACGCTCTAACAGGAGTGCCCTAAAGACTGTCAGAGCCAGGGCCATGGAGCAGCACTGAGCCCTGCTCCCACCAGAGAGCAATCTGCTGCCTGACGCGATGTTCCCATCTTGATGCGTCAAGGCCTTAAGCTTTTCTTCTTTGACACAGAGACTAAGGACAATCCCGAAAAATTCAAAACCAGATCAAGTATGGTACTTCAGTGAGATGAACCGCTGCCCTACACATGGCCCAGCCGGGCTGCACTCCTGTACTTCTTGTGGGAACCTGTCCCCTCCAGTTGCACAGGTTCAGCAGCACCAGGCAGCACTTTTCCAAACCCATTGTGGCAGTGTAGGCTTCACATGAATTCCAAAAGCTGAGCTAGTTGGCTACACACCAACCAGGTCAACACCATTTTAAAAATCTTTATTATTGTATAGCTGCCAGGCACACATACCTACAGACACATACCTGGGAATGACAGCCTAGCAAGACATTCATCTGGCTTCTGATTCTGCCTTGAAAAAGCCTTTGGGACACAGCTATCTGCCGAATTTCAGACCAAGCATCCCTGTCCCATAGTTCTTGCCAGTTTATTTTTCAAACAGCAATTCTGCCCCAAATGTCCCTGCAATTTACAATCACGGTAATAAATGGTTGAATTAGAATAAGGTCATTGTTGCATAGACAAACAGAATTAATGTGTTACACAAAACAAGTGAATTATTATGAACTTGTGTCTTATTCTTTTTAATCACTATTTTATAGTGCCTTTAGATATATATAGATATACACACACAGGCATTTATATCCATTAACATGGGATGTGAACTTAAGATGCTTTGGGCTTCTGCTAACCAACAAGGGTAACTTCCCTCTAGTGGCCAGCTGTTACTTCAATGCTAGTGATTGAAGACTCGTCTGCCTCTCATTATAAAAGAGATAAATCAGCTTGTTTTAGAAAAATATATATGAGTTTCCCTTTTGATAAAGTTTATGGTCATTGCCTAATTGTAGTAGAACAGCACAGGCTGTTTCCTTATTGAAGCAAAACTTTGGAACCAAGCACCTGTAGTGAAAAGGACAGGAAGGAAAAACAATCTCAGCTAAATAGAAGTTCTTGCTGGCTAATTGTTCAAGTTATATAATTATACAAAAATATTGTGGTTGTGTACTGCTAGAAAATTAAAGCTATAGTATTCACTTACAGGCAGGGTAACCAGTTTTCTTGTGCTTCTTCATGTGGTGTTTGTGCCTACAAGCCATCACATAGCCTAGCAAAGGCCATTTCCCCTCTCCTTACTGGAAATCAAACTATTCCCGTCCATGTCAGCATTCTTTTATATTCATCTGTCCTCTGACTTGTCCAGAAACTGTTGCAATTGGTTATCTTTTTATTTCTTCCTCTCTTCAGCATTATTCTTGAAGAATCTCTTTAAAAACATTAATTCTGGTATTCCATGTCTGGAGTCCTCACTGTGTAGGTTCTTCATCTACCAAACAGTTTGTGTGGCTCCCTTGTTTCTTCCATATCAACACCTATGAAAATGCCCACTTTCCTCATATTGCTGGAACACCACTAGTCAAATTCCTAAGAAAAGGGAAAAGGATCTCTTCAGATTGCCTTGTCCTATACCTGCAGAAAGCAGGTGCTTTCCAGGAGATAGTTTTAGCTTACTTCAAAAAGTAAGGAAATTAAAGCAACTGCTTTGTGTTTGATTGTCCAGCTGGTTAGTACTTCCCCTATGCCAAACCTACAAACTTCCTGGCAATTTTCAATTGTTTGACAGACATTTTTAAGATTGGTCTAAGTCTCTTAGAACAATAACTAATAAAATAATATTTTTTAAAAAATCTGGAAGGAGAATGATTGATCTATTTTATGCTGCTTGTCACCAACAGATAATCTGGTCTGCATCCAGCAGGCTGTGCTGCTCCACACTAGCAAGGGCTCCTGCTGCCTCTGCCATTTGTCTGTTTTTCTCGTTTTGCCCTTCAGGCCAGCTATCGTACTGGCTGTTTCTCAACTCTTTCCAAGAAACCTCAGATATTACACCTTTTTTCTTGCATTTTCTCAGTCCCGAGAGTTTCATTTTCCCTACCCCTTCTTGCCACAACAGACAGGCAAACTTTTCATGCCAGCATGACCATAACTCTCTTTCACTACAGTACATATATTGCAGAACATCTACTTGAAATATATCCTGAATACTGCCATTTAGAAAACTTAATTTATTCCCTTAGTCCTGTGAATTCTTGAAGCCCTTTAGATCTTTGCAGACACAAGGCAGAGGAGTGGGCTGCTGTCCTCTCTTAGGTAAGATATTGGGTATCAAAGCCAAAGCATCCCTTTTATGAGGTCTTTGGACATGGGAAATACAGCAGCAACCTCTGGAAGCTACATATCAAGTACAGTTCACTGTCAAAGGTAAATGTAGTTCATTCCTCAATGTATCATAAGACCTGGTAATTTTTTTAAAGTCTGGCACCAGAACTGGACTGTCTAAACTTTCCCTGTTTGAAAGCTCAGGTCTGAAACCCATATTTGTACAGCATGGACCAGGTATGTTTCCTCCTCATCACTTATATCCAAAATGTGATAGAAAGCCAGGCAGAATTAAATCCAAGCAGTGGCTTAGATTTCTGACATGATGCCATGGGGTTTTTTTTCAGCTGGAAGGGAAACCACACTACCTTCTAAACTTCTTCATTTTAGTTGAGTACCTTGGGGCAAGCAAAACAGGTCAAAAGGCTGGCTGAGTCCAGGTGATGGGAGCTGTCTCCTGCCCTGCCTCTCTCCAATTTAAACATGTGCAAACCTATTACTTGCCAGCTGACTTCAAATTTATCCTATGCAGCTTTCCCGAAGGGACAAAGCCAGTGCTGCCAAATTCACAATAGGGCAAATTCCTCCAACCCCAGATGAAGAATCCATCTTTAAAGTATTGAACATGATCACTTTTTTTTTTTTTACCAGCTCATTTACATGTGAGCACAATAAGAAACTTTGTGTATATTTTTGCTTCCAAAATTCATGAGAACACTGGGATCACCATTTTTCTCCTTGCTTACAGTCACAACGGATCACATCTACTGTCTCTCATAGCCCTACTGACATGTTTATCCTGACAGTTTGGTCTGAAGTTTCCACTTCTCATGTACAAAGAGCAGCCAGAGATCCCTCTAGAGATTAAAACATGATGGGCAGTTGGATTTATTTTCACTCTAGGGGCATCATTTGGGGGTAGATTCCTACAGGTAGCACATTCAGTTATTTCTATCTTCCCACAAAACCAGTTGCTGCTTCTGCCAATTTTCTGAAATATTCTTTCCTAAGGTAGATGAAGTAGGAAAACAGAGAGGGAGTGGGATAGAAACAGCAAAGGAAAATTGCTTTTAAGAAAAGATTGGAATCTCATTCTTTTTCTGATTTTTCTCCCCAGTTCTTTTTTTCAGAAAAGAAGAAAATTCCATATGGTAGATAATATTTCTTCATATATAATTCCTAAGGTTTCTGTTTTAAAATAGACCAGACATTATGAAAAGAGAATTTGGTTCCCAAATATTTTGCCACTTTGCTACATGGAACCACGAAGAAATTGTATTTTCCTAGAAACAATATGAGAATAGATTACAAGAAAAATTACCATTGGGGTATCCTCTTTAATTCCCTCAGGATTTATACAATCACTTCAGTGAGAATAAAATCAAAAGCAAAAGTATATCAGTAAAAGGAAAATACAGCAACTATACGTATTAGTACACTTTGGGGAACATGCACAAATAACGTTTGTGTGTCTCCAAAAATTGTTACTGTATGAAATCCTTCTTCCCAACTAAGCCTAGGGAACTCAGACCCCTCTTTTCAGGAAATATTTTTTAATTGAAACAGAAACAGCTGTATTTCTTATCTCCCAGACAATTTACACTGCTGTAAAAATCAACAGATACCTGTACAAAATCCAAGGCAGCCATATCTGAAGATAGTGTGAAGGTATTTGAAGATAGAAGTGCCAGAACTGAGTCTGTGCAGATGACAGGAGTTGAAATATCCAGGAATTTCCAATTATGGAAAGGCTGATAGAATGGCTTCTGATTCAGTGATGAGATCCCTCTTTCAAGCATCATGCCCACACATCAACTTTTGGATACTTCTCCTGAAACACCTGCATCTCTAGGAATCCATGGCTCTCCTGCAGTCTTCGATGCAGAACAGCTGCCCTCCTGCCCAGTCTATTTCCATTCACATATAGAATAGACAAGATATGAAAAGAGCATTGCAATGGATTTTGCGTAATGTAAAAGATGATATCTAAAAATTCCTCACTTCATATACTATTTTAAAAAAGATAACCATGAATTTGTATGTCAGACAATTCCTTTAGGACACAAAATCCTTATCTGGGATCCTATCTGAGGGATCTTAACTTCAAATCAACATTCTTACTTTCTCTTATTCACTCTTACAGGTATGGAACATGACTGTTTCAGTTCTTTTCTTTGCAGTAATATGACTAAATAAATAATAAAAACATCCATGGAAGTAAAATGCAAATAGTAGATTTCAATGGGAAATGGTCAGACAAATGTACCATTTTTTGAAATGGTAGCACGTGAAGTTATGCAACTCTGTAAATTATTTGGTGGCAGTAATGGAAGTTCTGTAACATCATGGGAACAAATTCTATCAGAGTTCTTTCACGCTGTTTTTCAACTTTGAATTCTTAATTACAAGACTAATCCGATGTGATTTTTACTGCTAGTGTAAACAGAACAAACAGCGAAATTTTAAAACCACATTTATTTTTAATACAAAATCTGTTGCACTATTACAGAAGTGAGCCTTTATGTTTACCCCCACATGCACAGATAATTCAGCATCTACAATTAAATAAGAGTAAAATGATATTTCTTTTTACCAAAACCATTGGCAAATCCTGTGAAGAAATGTTCTCTTTGTGCTTTGTAATCAATGTTCATATAATCCATTTCATATTTCAGTTCCCATGGAAAAAAAATGACCAATGGAAAGCTCAAAGATGCAAAAGAAGCTCATTACAGCTGGGTTACACTTGGGATTACTTCAGTTGTGCTTTACCTACAATATATACATGAAAGCTGTAAGGTGTCCTATGGGCTAATGTAGTGCACTGGCAAAAGCTCTGAATGGTTCAGCTGGAATCTGCAAAATATGAGCAGATCACTATTTTGTTTTCACAGCAAAAAAAAAAAAATTAAGTAGATGCTTTAAAATACCATGCACACCATTGGCTATAGTACTTCTTACACAGTACAACATAAGCTTTCTTGGTTTATTTGTCTGTAACACCTAGAAGCATATAGCATCTACGCTTTAAGTGTATTTACAAATTCAACAAAATATCTACATATAAAAAGCTTACTTAAAATTAAACTTGATGCAAGTTATGAAAAACCAATTTATTGGCAAATGAAACTGAGCATTCCTTCAACCATAGGTTGTTATAAAAATTTATATTTGGAGGTAAACATTTGATTGATATAGTATGTGAGAAAATAATTTTTTAACCGATAAGGGTAATCCTTTACCAATAAACCATATTAGCACTTGTCAGATGGAATGCTGTGGTTCCAGGTGGTAACCCCCACACTGCTTCAGGCTGGAGATAATTACAAAGCTGCCACACTGATCAGGCTGGGACACAGAGAGAAATGCGCTCTCACCGATGGAGTCAGCTGGTTTGGGTTTTTAATGATTTATTTTACAAGAGCTTATACCTTGCTGTGTTAGTAAATAATTTAACTCCGGTTGTGTTTGGGATTTTTGTTTGTTTGGTCATTTTCATTTTTGTTTTAGGTATTCTAAGGCCATGAAAACACGTTGTGCTGTAACATGCTGAGCAGTAACAGCCCTACATGCTGTGTAGAAAGCTTTTTCTAAAGGGAAAAAAAAAATCATACTCTTCATGTAATTTAAAATATTTTAAACTTTCCATTTTTAGCACAACAGTTTCATAACACTTCTTTTTCTTCATGTTTTTCCTTTATTTGGCAATGACAGTAGTCTGCTAATCACCGTTTACTGCACTAATTGATTTAGTAGTACAGCGCATTACGGAATGCATATTGTATAAAGGCACTGAATGTACTTTGCCCTGTGTTTTCTGGAATATTTTCCCTCATTTTTAAAGTTTTTCTTTCAGTGACTGTACAAATTCCAAAATGCATTGCAATGCATATCTTTTACGCCCTAAAATCAATTCAATGTATTTTGATGTAAAAATAGAACACTGTACTGCTGTAATACTTGATAGATTAAAAAGGCTATAAAGTAATAGGAGCAAAGAGCAGATAATAGGGTCTCATTAAGCATCAGCAAATGCAAGTGTCTTACTTAAATCATTTAGCAATTATATACTGTACATACTGTTCCTAACTGTCTTGCAAAAAGACATATGATAGCTAGACATTAAGTCACCAATTTCACAACAATGTCCACAAAGACATTGAAGTTCTATATAATACTACTGTAACACTCTGACAATGAGAACGGAATTCATATCCAGGGATTCAGCTGAGGACTGCATAACAAATTGTCAAACCATGTTTTTATAGTGTGCACAAGACCATCTGTAAGTTGTGTAGGTTTTTTTTTTCCATGCATTATTACTGTATTTTCAACAGGAAACAAAATTACAAGTTGATGTTACTGTTTGTGTCAGTTCCTTTAAAAAAAAAGTAAAAATACCCAAGTTTTGAACAAAATTTGAATTTTCTATTTTGATTCATAGTAACATACCACTTACTGTGTCATTATGCTGTGTACTGGTAATCTGCATATTCTCATAGCATTAACATCTGGTGGTGAGGAGCTCCGTTACCTGTGTGTTCATAGTATGAGAAGGAGGATGCACAAGTGCTTTAAGCAAACTGAAGATACATGGGGATCAAGTTCTGTGGTTACACAAACGAATTCATGGCATTTACAGGAGAAGGGGCCTCAGAGCTTTCATTTCCTTCTGCAGGTTCTTTCTCTTTTTTACCACTATATTGTCCAATAAAGGAGCCATCCTCATTGAACTGACCATTTACACCTTCTCCATAGTCAACTAAACTATCATCACTGTCTTCTTTTTTCACAGTTCTGTCTGAAGGTGTCCGGCTTCCTTTTTTTAGAGGTTTATGGTCCTCTGCATCACTGGAGACACAAACAAACAAACATGGGATTAACTGATGTACTATTAAGACAAAATCAGCCACGCATGCAGAGTTTATGAAAAGCATGTGTGCAGCCCTATAATCCTTTAGTAAATGCACATCACATTGTAAAGACAAATCAATATGATGCAGTTCACATGAAAACATGGTGTAAGAATGGTTTAAACAGCAAATGTCTTCAGTGGAGGGAGGGGGAGTCGTGGTTTCTTTTATTTTTTTTTTCCCATCGTGCATGACTTTTCAGTGGTAAGACCTGGGCCCTTGGCTTGGAGGCCACGTAGATGCAACTGCAAGCATTAAGCAGTGGATTGTAAAGTTATAAAAAAATAATTTGTTTGTTCTCCAAAGTAACAAGCTTATGATATGCTGTGAAGTTAGTCTGTTAAACTTCTTAATTTCTTTGACTCCTTGAAAATGAATGAAGAATGAATCTGGTTAAATGAAATATACTGATTTTCTTTACTAGTATAAAGAAAATAAATGTGCTGCATTTCAAATAATTTGTTACATAATGCAGGCCAGACTTGCAATTTTCAACCTTACCTTTCAAGAGACCTACATATTCCATTAAAAGGGTGCAGAAGAAACAAATGAAAATAGCCTAAGAAGAAAAGCAAAGTCCATATCCTGATAGTGATCAGTATTTTATCAATAATAAGTTGCTCTTAAAATTGCTACAATATTTACTGTATTACAGGTAAAGCAACAATTTAGCTTACAGTAGCTGCAATTGAGGAGTTGAGAGCATGCTTATTCTTTTTCATTTCTTATCAGATCAATCTCCCTGCCCTACTCCATGACTGATAATGTTCTGACAATGATGATGGTGACTTGGAGGACAACAGAAAAAGGAAAGGAAAGAAAGGCCAGTAGAGATCTCTGTAGCAAAGTAATGTGGTCTTTCCTTTGTCAGTGGAACAGCTGCAGCACCATCAGCATCCTCAAAAAAATTTGCAGCTGTGGTAGGCTTGTATTTCATGAAATAGATATAGATGGGGTCTTTTCAGAATCCTTTACCCTGCACTTCAGTTTCAAGATGAAGACTTCAGCAGCAGCTCCAAAGCATTTTTAATTGAAACCCACTATTGCCAGCTGCACTTTTGGGTGCAATTATTTACCTTGTCTTAAACAGAACATGTGACTTGATTTGCATATAGAGTACAAAAAAAGGAAGTGGCTTGGAGTTTTTATTTAGATTCACAGCTTATGGGAAATATAAAGAAACACATATAAAAATATTAAAGAAACAAAATTACATTTTATGATTTCCAGAACACTAGGCTGAATATATAGTCAGCAAATTTAACCCTCTAATTCCTAAAACCTAACATCTTAGTTCTTCAAATAATGCATTTTTTTCCCTAATTAATACCTTTGAACACCCAGAGAAACCTTTTATCTATATATTATGTAGGATGTACAAAGCCACACATCATACAGTTAACCAACAAAAGCCTTGTTGAGAAACTATTGCTAGAAAACCATTACGCCCATTTTCCATCAAGCTGTTTCCCCTCATCTCATCACACTTTTTTTTTTGTTTGTTTTGGAAAACACTAAGTTATTAAATTCTAAAAGAAGACCACCTCTAATATGCATATACTTACAGAAAAAGCATACCAGAGATATTTTCATTCTGCATATACACTGGGAAAAAAGTGGTAGGAATATCTCTCTTATTTACATGTGTGAGAATCTTCATGCTCAAAGGACACAAAAGCAAAACTTCTGAATGTGACTGTATCAGGCTTGATGTTTTATTTACTGCTGTGTACAAGGCAGGAGGATAAATATCTGTCATTGATCTGTGCTCACTGGTGCTGCAAACATACAGGCCACTAATATTTAAAAGACTGTACACCAAAATTTCAAAAATCCAGCAGGAAAGTGAAAATGTTTATAACACTGTGAACACAAGCAGATTACAGAGACATTACTGAAGAGAGTTCATTTTGGAAGAACCCTATATTTGAAAGGTTGAAGATGGAACTGAGTATTTAATACTCATACACAATGTAGTTTCTCCAATGCCCCCATCAGAAGGTATTAAGAGTCATTGAAACGGGCTGTACCAGTCAAATGAAGGCCAGCCCCCTGCTTTGAAATTGTAACCAGTCCTAGTCCCATGGAAGATCTGCTTTCTGTTAAGGAAAGAACACTGGCATATGGTTTGTTGTTTAATTCCAGGTGAATAACTTCATAATTCCTTACACCATAATATGCAGAAATGAAAAGAAACTGAAAGTGCAATTGTATAATATTCCAATTGGTTATGAATCTCTGTGGAAATATTCTAAAGTACTATTCAAAAGACCCTAGCCAGTGTAATTCACTAGGTTGGAATATACCTAAATAAATAATATACTCCTACTGCATTAAAAATATCAACATTTTTGTGTTTAATCCAATGGAAAGCTTGATTTGCCTTTACAATTTAGAAAAATCTGAGTATGAGAACTTCTGCTTATTTATATTTTTGCAAACAAAGTTTTGCAAAAAGACAAACAATGAGGAAGTAACTACACGGTTGCATTGTGTATAAGATTTTTATAAATTTTAGTCAGGATGTGAATTCTACTATCTCTATAATTAAAATCAAACAAAACTGCAGATTTACCTATGAGTGTATCTGCAGGGAGGTGGGCACTGGTGTGAGAGCACAGTCACAGCACATGCAAAAATCAAATCTGAACATGGGAATTCCTTCACTTGTTGCACTATGTAAGTCTAGTGAGAGGTTCTGCCAGGACTGGCATCAGAAAGACATGTAGGATTATCCAAGATGCTTTACACTCCTGGTTCAGAAAAGAAAACATATGCCACGGTACCATATTTTCTGTATCCAACTGGATTACCCACTCTTAGATGAACACAGTGTTTTGGGTGGAAGAGAAAGAAATTGACGAAGAAAGAGGAAAAAAACCAAACAAATAGGAGAAGGAGAAAGAAGAGAACACATCAATGTTTTGGACAACACTTTTGCTACCCTGGGGGTTCAAAACTGAGGAGGGGCTCTGGTGCTCTGGCAAAATGAATGTATTATTTCTTTGTTGCTAGGAAGCAAACTGCAAAAGCTGCTGAATTACATTAGGAAGAGCTATAGAACATTTTAGGCTGTAGAATATATAATACTATATTGCCAAAACATGCTAAAGCCATAAATGTTGACACTGTACCCACAAGGTTTGCCAACCTTGCTTACAATTGTTCATAAAACTATTCCAAAATGCAATCAGGATAAATCATAGTTTCTTTCAGTTCCTGTTTGTGGTTTTGTTTGTTTTTATTATGTCCCTGGTGCAATAATGTGATATTAAAAATAAAGTGCAAATTGGGTTGACTAAAATTTCAGTGGGAAATTGAAGAAGATTTTTAAAGTGTTGTTTATGCAGTGCATAGAATTAATAGTCAGAAAATAATACTGGAAGGGAACAAAACATAAGGTGAGAATGGGTATGAATTCTTTATTTAGAGCCACAGAAGTTAAGTGTAGTCATACTTCTATTATTTTTTGCTATATAAATAAATACCATACTAGTATCTTTTTAAGGATGAAATTTTCTCAAAGAAGACTCATATGTACCAATCATTTTGATAAGTACTTATATGTACCATATACACTTCAGTAAGAAAAGTGTTTAATATTAAAGTATACTCTAAAAGTATGATTTGAATATTAATCATTAATGATTACTATTATATTAACATGTTTCTTTTTCTTCTTAGTTTAACGAAACACATATCAAACTTGAAGCTAATTATTAAGAGATATAAGAAGTATGAAGGTATCAATAACGTAAGTGCAAAGTACAAATTTATTTGTTTAAAAAAAAAAAATTCACAAGTTTATCAGTTATTGAAAGAAATATGTACCTTGAAATTTCCTTTCTTCTTTCAACTTTTCAATTTTTCTTCCTTAGATATGGGCACATGCAGTAACCAGTCAGAATGGGGAAGACACTTTTGTGATGCCTCTGCAGTCCAGCAGGCAACTAATTCCCAACTAAACTTTGCCACATTCATAGACATGCAAAAATATATGGTTAGCAATACACTACTTTTCCTTACAGCACAACTGTCAGGTGAAAGGTAACAGAAACAAAGTGGGTGAAGCATTCTGGGCTATGAGACACAGAAACTGGGTGCAGAAGATGAAAACTGTTGGCAGTAAATTCCTTTTTCTGTGACCTCAAGTCAATAGCCCAGAAATATTTAAGTAAAAGCAATCAGATAAAGCCACAAAAATACCTTCCACTATGACTTCCCTGCATACTCCAGGAGACTCTCTCCCTATACCTAGCAGGTTTCTGCTCAAACTCCTAAATTATTAGGACTGTGACTCCTTAATATTATTAGAGTCAATCCAGACTTCAAACCATTTTACTATTTCTTATTTAGCTAAGACTTAACCACACCTATATTAGTCTTCTGAGTAATTTTTCATTAACATCTCTGTAATACTCAATCTTCAATCCTGGCAGAAGCTGGAAAAACTGGGTGATGAAGCTCTGGCTTTAAAAAGCAATGTGTTGGAAAAGTTGTTAATCACACAAGTATTAAAAAACAAAACAAGAATTGTCAAAGAAAGTACATGTGCATAAATTAGAATACAGTAAGACCACTGCCAAATCCAATTTGACTGTTTGGTCCTTCAGGCAGTCAATCCATAGAGATAATCTCTTGTTCTGGAAGGGACCAAGCTTGAAATTACAGTCCTGGGGCACAAAGCATGGCTAGGTCCCTGTGGAAACACACCTAAGCTTCAAGTTAAGTAACTACAAGAGAAAAAACTCCACAGTTGTAGTTACAAACTTTATTTTCATTGTTAATCAACTCAGAAGAAGAAGGAAGAGTAATATATTATCTAGCAATCCCAGAACTCTTTGCCACAGTGTCTCACAGCATATCCTAGAATTTTTGGAAAAATACTGTGTGTCAAAATATTGAAGAAAAGAGGCAAAATAATTCACCAAAATGTGCAAAAACCGTGTGTTACCACACTAGCAATCCTACTACTGGAGTTGTAGTTGCCTTGTCCTGTTTTTTCTTCCTAAGAACATTCTGCAGACCACTGGACTTTCGTCCTTCCCTTGTAGTTGCTTGCTTCCACTCTTCCTGCCCATGAACCCATGGGTCTGTAGCTGTCGTAACTTCTTCATTTCTCTCAATTTATGGACCAGGAGGAAAATTTAGGCTTATTTATACACCTAGGCTGACCTCAACACTCATCTGTGGTACTTATTCTGTTTCTTGCAGTTTCTTGGTGTAGACATTGACTGTCGACAATTTACTTTCTCAGTCTTCTACAACTCAGAAAACCACTGAGAATGCAGTGCAGGTTGCTACAGAGGCACTGTTTTCCCTTATTATGTGAAAATGAAGGAATCCATCTGTTGCTGTAAGGCTAGGGAGCAGTGAAAAGATACAGCAACACAGGCTTCATCTAGAAAGCAGAAGTGATTTATTGCAGGAGTAGGCACATTTTTTTGGACTGGTTTGCTGAACTAAAGATAGAATAAGCTCATTGGTCCAAGGAAGGCAACACTTCTTGTAAATATGCTTTTACCAAAACATCATGTTCCTCACACACTCATCCTGTCCACAACACCAGGTGCTAAACTTTGTTATTAATTCTTTCCCTTCTGTTTTCCTTTGAGTAGCTTGGGAAGACTCAAACCGCTGTTTTCCCTGACTTTTACTGGCATCCACATCCATCCAGTCACAGGAATCTACAATCATTCCATGGTTCCTGAAACACCAGCATTTCCTAAAGCATGATTTTCTTCACTAGATCAACAGGGCAGAAAAATCTGATGTTGCCTGGTCCTGCAGACCAGCCAACTCACACAGAAAGTATTCTCTTAGTTGAAGTTGAGGAGTGCAAAACTTCAAGCAAACCCAAACCATCCCAAGACCACTAGGAAGTCTAGAAATGAAATGTGAAAAAACCCTTCCCTAAAACTGAGAGCTATGATTTCTCTAGAATATCTTAATTAGTCATTAAGATTTAAGTAACTTCATAATTTAAATCTTATTTTGAAACAACTAATTTTCTAAGCACTGGGTTTATTTGTCCAGAAATATTGAAACATTTCCATGTCTTCCACTCTTCTCAGTTCCTGAGAAACTGGGAAGCAAGTCTATGTTCTTAGAAAGTTCCTCTAGATGATCTAGTATCTCTCTGAAAGTGAGATGTCTTTTTGTGCTTGGCATGAAATGATTTTGAGACCTTATACTTTCCTTTCCCTCCTTTGAACTTCGGAGGAGCACGCAAGGAGTTCAGACACTTGTGAGGAGAACAGGAAGAGCTTCCAGCAGAGCTCTTTTTTTTCATCTGATGTAAGGAGTGTTTGTGTTCCGAGAAATTCTTCATGATCTGGACTAAGGATTCACCAAACAGCTTGCCCCCCGTGTATGGTAAAGACAGCAGTTTATATTTCAGATCTAGCGATGAGCTCCAAGGACGCAGCCATAGAGCTCTCCAGGCTACAGTGAGGCATGCCACATTTTTAACAGTGAGTCTAAGAAAATCCTCAGCTGCATCATGGATAAAATTAGCTGCAATTTTACACAGCCTGCGTTTCCTCTGCATGGCACCAGATGGGACCCATTTCTTTCTGAATCTGGCTCGTTCTTCCTCTAACCATATTAGTAAAGCTTTAGAAGCGTAAGTGCAGTAGATAGATACTCCAAGCTGGGCTGCAGCTAGCTTGAAAGATCTTTTAATTGCTTCTTCAATCTTTCTGTCAGTAGGATCTTTAGGGAGAGCATCTGTATTATCAGGAGCTGACAGCATAGAATCACCAGTAACCAATGCTCTGTCTACCTCAGGCAAGGTCCCCCACAAAGCAGCTTTATCCACTGGAAAAGGATAGAGCTTACGTAGGACTGATGGGGCTTCATGCTTGGCTTCAGGATTTCCCCAAATCCTGCAGACAAGATCTTCCACAGCTGAATGGATAGGAAGTGCATTATCTACCTTGCTTTCTTCAGATGGGATAAGCAGTTCTTCTGAAGCACATTCAGATTTGGAAGATTTTAGCATTAGCACCCTCTTTATGTGTTCAAACAGGTAATTCTGATTCTCCATGTCAAATTTACGCAGAGGATCTGGTCCTTCTGGATCTTCTGTAGGGGACTCAGATGCCACCTCCCCATCTTCAGGGGCTGATTCAACCTCCAAGGCCTTGACAGCCTCAGGTTTCTCCTTCCCAGAAACAGTTTGATCTTTTAAACTGTCCATATGATCAGACTCAGAAGTCTGGGAACTGCTCCCAGATGCTTCTAAAGGAACCAGTGGAACTTCTGCAATTGGTACCCTGGGATGCTTTATTGAATGGGACCTAGCCTGTGCCACAGATGGTATACTTTGTCTGGCTGCTGTCAAAGCATCCTTTAAGACAGTGGCCAGTTCAGGCAAGATTACAGATTTCATTAGTGAATTCTTTTCAGATTCAGAGAAGTGAGTAGTAGTAGAAGGTCTTACCTTCCTGTGGCAGGAGCTCTGAGTGTCTTCTGAATCTGAGCTGCAGTCTGGGGTCGGGCTGCACCAGCGCTGGAGACAAGAATGCTGCCTTGCCAGTAAGCCACCAATTGAGTTGCAGCTGAGGGGTTGCTGGAAAGGGGGTGGCTGTCCTGCCTGAGAATTTGAGCCCTCCTCCGACCCCATTATCTGTTGCTCAAAAGCATGATGTCTAGAGCCATGCCTGTACTTACATTCATCTGATCTCTTCTCCTCTCGGCAGAGGGAAGCAGAGAAAGAACTAACCCTTGTAAACTCTGAAGACTGCCTATCCCTCCTCCTGGTGTAGGAGGTCTCTGATCTGGTGCTGGAGTATTGATCCCCTGACCTTCTGAAGAAGTTGGATCTGTCAGATCTCACAGACTTTGCTTTGGTAAAGACAGGGTCTGCTTCAGGAGAATTGGCACAGCTACCTTTTCTTTTCTTTTCCTTGTCCAGTTTCTTTCCTGTCCAAGCAGACATGGACCTGAAGTGATGAAAAAAGTTCAAAATACTCGAATTCCTAGATCTTTCAAAAATTACATTTTTTTTCCAAGGGAAACCCTATACCCTTTTTCCTCAAAGAAGCACTGCATCATGTGAGGCAGACAAACTGGGAACTGAGTGACTGCAGTGATGCTGGGCTGCAGAGAGGATGACAAGATATCTTCTGTAATCTGACTGGTTGCTGCTCCTGCCCTGTCTCTAAGGAAAAAAGAGGAAAGCCCAATATAGACTAATTACACAGAAATACATTTTTAAAAGGAGTTTTTGCAGGGTACATAGGATAAATTTCATGTGAACAAGTGTGAAAGCTTGGCATGCATCTGCTCATATTCACCAGACATGAGTGAACAAATGCATTATAAAATAATTTAATAAAGCTCTAGATCATTCTTTAGATTAACTCAAGCCACTTAAATATGGAGACATAAATTCAAATCTTGCTACAGGTCACACACGAAAGCAAGCTTGAATACTTATTCCAGGCCTGAGAAAACATGTATTGAGGTCATATCATTTGTACAAGTTTGTACAAAGGTCAGTTCCTGCTGCGGAAAGTTACAAGTATCAAGAACCAGTGGAGCAATAAAGGAGTATGCAAACTAGGCTTCCCAGGAAAACTTATACCGTACTTTTAAAACTCTACTTCCAAAGATTGCTTCACACTTCCCTTTTTATCAGTTGAATTTAGGTAATTCATATGCACTTACAGCTCAAATAAAATACTATTCTGAACTCATTTACCTAAGAATGGAGTATATTGCTTTTAATCAAAGAGAATAAACAGAAACTGCTCCTCAGCATTCAGAACTGTTCATCTAG
Source organism: Rhabdornis inornatus (assembly GCA_013397075.1). Taxonomy (NCBI): domain Eukaryota; kingdom Metazoa; phylum Chordata; class Aves; order Passeriformes; family Rhabdornithidae; genus Rhabdornis; species Rhabdornis inornatus. Next base: position 232,405 of record VWZS01002600.1, on the reverse strand, counting down.
TCCTATGTGTACATCAGATCAAGATGTACCTTTTCCTTCTATGAAGAATCTACAGCAACAAAGTAGATCCTTCTTGAAAAAAACCTGCTTTTTCTAGGTACATTTGTAAATAATAAAGGACTTCTACGCTGCTTTTGACAGAGGAAAGCACTATAAAATCTATTGTAACACCATGTAAAATATAATCGTAGTGACCTCTTTAGAAAATATTATTATTTTTTCACTAATAAAAAACCAAATAAAGTGTTTATTTAATAAGCTATATTCATAGCCGTTATGAATAGTCTTGCCAAGGCATGCTTTTTGTAATGCCAGATTTGGCTAGACTGCATTTACTATAAAGGAAGAGATTCACGAATAAGAGCTGTGTTTCATGCTTTGAAGCTGCTTGCTATATATCTTGTACTGAAATACATGAAAGGGAGATTTGCTTTCTTGTAGGACACTCCTTCACCTCTGTGTGCAACATCACTTCTTTGTTATTGGATTAGATGTTAGTACTGGCAGCTATTTTAAACACATTTGTTTTCCAGTCAACTTAACACCAGATTGTCTTTATTAGGCTTCAGTTAGAAATTTATTTTCAAAAACTATACTGCTCAACATAGTGCCCTAACTGAAAGGACACTGTATCTGGCATTTGAACTACCTGAAAGATGGCTTTGGAAATAAAGGTTTCACACTCTGACTTTCAAACACATACAATTGTGTTTGAATCTGGTTTTCACCTTGCATTAGCAAATGGCTTATACTAAGCTTGGATAGTTTTATTTTTTCCAATGGTGTGGTTGAAATGCTATTTTTAGTTCTAAATAACACTGGATACAGAATCTTTGACATGGAAAAAAAAGTTAGTCTTAAATTAATAAGTGTGATACTATATACAGCACATGTGTGACATGAACAGTGAATATGAAAAACCATATCAGCTGCTCACCTGTATTCACCAAATGTTCCATCGTCTTCCTTCATAGGTTGTATTTCTGGATCAGCATGTGCATCCTCCTTTTCCTTCACTAAAATATTTGAAATAGTAATTTTTACCATGAAACTGCAAGATGAGAAAGTCTAAGACCTTAATTTCTCAAACTGATCATATTTGGCAGGAATGTGGTTTGAATTTTTTTTTTAATGGGTCCTTAGGCTATTGGTTTTTTTATTTATTTTGAAGAAAAAGATCTGTTAATTAGCTATAGAATTTTGTTTTCATTCAAGTATGATTGTATGTAATTTCATATTAGCAGAATTCTTTTTCTTTTATTTCTAGCACTAAAGAGAGAAAATTGTTAAAAATTCTATTAAAATAAGTTATTTACTTAGATTATTAATAGAGTTATTGTTTAATCAAATTTGAATTATTTAGTTCTACTTAATGTTTTCTACTTTCTCTTCATGTTTTTCTCATCCTGATTGATAAAATTGAATCAGATTCACTTTTATTCTCTGTTGATTTGTACATTTTCTGCTTTAATATCATGTAGTCTCCAGAGAATTTTAGATATTTTTTCCATTACTAATAATTCTCAAAATACTAGGCATGATTTGTTAATTTCTTCTTTTCTACATCATGATCAAACCCAGTGCAAAGCCATCTACACTGGAACCTGAATTTTACAAATTTGTATCTCTTGCACATTCTGGTTTTAGGTTTAACCCTTGTTTACTGGTGGGAATAAATCCAGGCATATAACTCGTCCCTATAAAATAATAAATATAGCACATTGGCACAGAAACCCACTAGCACCTGAGGAGTCAGATATTTACAGATGACATATATTCCTGTAAGTTAAGAGTGTTGATAGGAAAAAATAATATACTGACTTTAAGAATTATATATATGGTTCTTCTCTTTGCCTTTTCATTTCTGTTTTTCTGGCATCTATTTGTATCTTTCCCTTGTCTAGCAGAAACAATTACATAGTCCAATACACAATCTCTTGTCTTTTACTCTGGTAATTTCCACACTTTATTTGTACATCACTGATTTATGTGCCATTATTTAAGAGGATATGAATCATTCCTGACAGTATTTACTAAGTCCATAATTGCAATAATGAATAACACCTTGAGATATATCAGGCTGTTACAATTTCATACTGAAGTAATTGATTACTTTCTACAAACCACAGGCAACCTCAAGATGACATGCAAAAATTATGATGAAAAAGAGTTCATAACTCAAATTTTCATAGGTTTCATAACTTAGTCCTTTCCATTTGTCACTACCTGTGGAACAGTACATTTGCAATGACCCAAGAAATACAAAATCACTGCTATAAACACCAGTACATAGTGATTCTGGAAATCTTATAAATAGCCCAGGTCCACCTTTATTTATGTGTGTGTACATGCATATGTATCTGTGTGTGAAAAAACGTTACTTTACAACTAATAATAATTCTGCAGAACAGCAAAAAAAGGACAGAGTATCAAGGATCCACAAAGTAGTGACAACTTTAGCATCCAACTGCTCCCTACACCTTCACTCAAAACCTCTGTTTCACCCTCCTCTAGATGGTGGTTCACTCCACATGCTCCCTACTCTTTTCAGTTTCATCACTTCACTTGTTTCAGTCACCTGAATCACTTTTTCTATATCCTCTGTTATTTCATTTTCTCTTTGAAAAAATCCAAATATTAGGGAAAAAACCTTAAGATGATGTCTTCAACCTGTCATACAACTCTATGTAACACTGAGTTCCTTAATTATCTGTTTTCTTCATAGGCATAGGCAGCTGGAACAGAAACTTCTCTTGCCTAATTTTTGCTGTCGCTACAAATCTTTGTTCTCTCTGTAAAACAATCTAACAGTTAGATTGGGCAGAGTAGAATTCTTGTACTTAATAAAGTGATTTTCTCATAAAAATAATCTGCTATTCTATTCCAACAGATTTCCCTATGAAGAGCTAAAGTTCTTAGTATTCCCTGACACTAAATTTCCAGAAGTGCACTGGTCAAAATAAGCAGGAGAAAATAAAACAAAGTGTGGACTTTTCTTTTGTACTTTTCTAACTGCATCCATGTTTTTCATGCCCAAATCAACAGTAGGAAATTCAAGAAGTTTGAGTTGACTTTAAATAAGCATTTATGTTATTTCCAAACCTTAGGAGAAAATAATTTTTTCATTAAATCAAGATTTTACATGAAATTTAGAAGCTGTACTTTCTATTGTAGCTGGAATAGGAGAATGAAAAATCAGATTATCCTTTGATGCTCACTTGAAGTTCATTCATAGCCACTCATACCTCAACAGCTGTTCTGAGATCCTATCTGACAGTACTGTGCAAACTGGTTCTCACCATCCATTTCAAGAAATCTCTGGTCTATGGAGCTACTCCACAGAAAGAAATATAAGACCTGGGAAAGATATATATATGATACCTATATGTCCACATACATACATGCCTTTTGTAATATGTGCACCAGGAGGGATGCACGCTTTGATAGAAGACATACATCGTGTAGTTCCAATTCTTAATGAAAAATTATAAAACATACTTGGCCATTCCTAGACCTACTATAAAAAAATGCTTATTTTACACCTCCTCTTAGAAAGAAAAAAATTATAAAAAATCCCCAGCCTAACTGAAGGATGGTAACTTTAAACTTAGCTGCAAAACTGCAGAGGCTCAAGGTGATGCAGATTCTGGGAAGGAACTCAAGGTATTTGAAACAGTATAACATATGAAGAGCTTTGTCCTGTTACATGCATGCCCCATACTTTAAAATAACCAGTGGCTATGATTTGGACTTTCTGACAAAATAAATTCTAACTCAGCTCATGTTAGTAGATTAAACCCACCTGCACTGGACTTCAGAAAGTAGAATGTGCACTAGTGGTGATGTTCCAAACAAAGCTCAAACCTCTCTAGAGAGGTCATGCACTGATATGACCCTCCGGGAATGAAGCAGGTCCTTCTCTTATGCTGAAATAGATTCAGGTTTTCTACCAATAGGCAGAGGGCTCCTGTCAAGCCCACTAAATGATAGGACTGATTTGCCATCTACATAGTGTAAAAAATAAACAAGCAGCAAAATGTAATTTTCCAGTAAGCCTGAGATCTGTCTTAATGGTTACCAACCGATGAATTTTACTGTCCGGGTTAAACAGCATACCTGGATACTTGCCACCCTTATTCCTCCTTATGAAGCAAACAATCAGTAAAATCAAGATCAGAAGAGCAACAGCACACATAAGACCAATGAACCATCCTTGAGTAGCGATGTCTACCTGCCGGCTTGCCATTGCTAGAGATAAAAGAAGAAAAATTATGTTTTGCTGCATTTAAATGTTATGTTAATTCAGGTAAATAATAGCCAATGTAATGTTTATTAAAGAATAACATTCATTGTGAAAAACAGATAGCATTAAGAAAAACAATGATTATGAATTTTGTGAGTCTTTTCATTATTCAGAATACTTCCAAGTACCTATGCATAGAAGTTACTTTTCAGTATATAAGAAGTCTGCTAACATTTAAGCTTAGCAACTACTTTGCAAAATCTACACACATACTGCATTGCTTTCCACAAACCTCAGAACTATTCTCAATCATTTTGAAATAATTAAACTACTGAAATGAAGTTGCAGATTATAATTTAAACAAACATGTCAAATGCCTTCTCAAAATGAATAAAAAGCCAATACTGATTAGCTAATGCATTCCCATCATTCTGAAATGGGGAAACGGATGGGTCATTCAAGGGCCCTAACATTCAATTTCAGCTAAAAATCAACAGTGAAGTATCCTTTAAAACCTTATTAAGCATCAGGTTTTCTTTCTTTCCTCAAACCCATACCTCATCCTATAATTAATTTATCATGATTGCCACAATTTAGCATTAGTGAGGGCTTAACATGGTGCAGCTGGGAAGCCTTTCCTTGGCACTATTTCTCTCCAAATGCTAACTCTAGCTGGAAGATAATGTAAATAACAAGCAAACTACAAAGAAAATACTACAGGCACTAATAAGGACAGGAATTATCTATGTGGTCTAGGGTCTGGATCTACTGGTCTTTAACACAGTAGGAGGATTATTCTGGTGAAGCTTATTTTCTACTACACTGTTGGAAAGACACTACAGGCAACCTGACTTAGGATTTGCTGCTGGGAGAACGTAAGAAGAGTGAGAGGAGTTAGGGATTCATGCTCCAAACAGAAGAAAATATGGAGGAAGATGAACATCCATCCAGACATATCTTATTCATTCTTCAGCTTCTTCTCCAGACCCAGAACCCAAGAGTATGAGAATCTATGAAAAGCTGCTCAATAGACTGAATTGAAGCCAATATCTCAGTGTTATTTTCTAGTTAAGAAGGAGTGTGAGACAGGTAGCTTGGAAAAGCAGCTGTCAATGGTCCCACATTCCTGAGGGATTCTATGAAAACGCAAAGTACTTCTGATGTCTGGATACAGTATCTCCAGTCCATTCCATACAGAAGACCAGTGTGTATTCCACTTTAGAAGTACTATGCTAAAATTAACTCTTTCCTTTAAATGCTTATTTTTGGTCTTACTGGGCAAAGCTATGACTTGATTTTCATTTAAATAATTCAATGAGTTAATGTGCCTGGTTATTGTGGAGATACAATCAGGAGATTTCTCAGCCCTTGTTTATGTTTTCTGATATTTTAGAAACTGACTCTTATATGCACAAGAATTTAAACTATTTTTGCATAAAAGTCTCTACATGTCATATAAATATGTTGTTTATATACCTAAATATTTATATAGATATGCAAGATAGATGGGAAGAGGAAAACTTATTTATGCAGCTTCCTGTGTTAACTTACTGCATTTCCAGTAGGCAAGGGTTTCTATATCTCTGTGCATCTTTAAAAATGGCACATTTCCTGCCTACACTAAGTAAATTATTTCCCTCGGGCAGAAAAACCTTGCATCTTGGTGAATCCCTAACGCAGGAGTCAATGCAGAACACTGGACCCAGAATGCCCAAAAAGATAAACTCGCACACTGTGAAGACGCTCTATAAGGAATGCTTGTCCAAAAAAAAAAGAAAAAAACAGTGGGAAAAGCCTCACATTTGAAATATCAAAGTTTCACTCCTAATTAAGGACGTATTCCAGTGTTTGCCTCTTTGTCCACTCCATCTTTTTGCAGTGTTTAAAAGCTTTGACCTAGCCTGAAGACAGTGTGACACACAATTTTTTCTGTAAGAAATAGGCTATCTCTATAATTTCATGCTGAACATTGAAACTCTCCATTATCAAGAAGCAGAAAAAAGTGTCTAAAGCCCCTTCTTCCATAACTACACAAGGGCATGAGTCAACACGACTGGGTAAGTACAGGAATCCTCATCTACTGGCTCACTACTTTTTATGCAGAAAGACACTTTTGGGAAGGTTTCCATGCAGCTTGTTTTGAATTATATTCCAGTCTTGATCCTTGTTTACTGCTCCTTTAGGCTTCAGATGTGTATTTGCATAACATTCCACAGGTAAGCTTTTGTACCACTAACTGTTTCTGGCTCTGTGTTCAGCCCATGCATATTTGCCTGGCACTGTTATTCAGCACCATGTTTTCAAACCTTCCTGCAACATGATAAACTGTGAACAGAAATGGAACAAAACAAAGTAAATAAATGATGATTTTAGAAAGTGCTCACTTTCAAGCTGGCATACCCCTTATCCATGTTGTTACCTGATAGTTATAACTTAATGTTCAAGTGTATTCTCATATTTAAATTACTTTCTTATAACATTCTGGACTTGGTGGAGCTACTGCTGTATAACTATGCACCGCCCAAAATGCTTGGAATGAGCAGAAGTGGCTAGCAAACACAAAAATAGTAACAGCTGACCAAGAACATGATGATGTCATGGCATGTGATGGCAACAACATATTCAGCATAACATAAAAAAACTTTCCAATAGAACCTTTTCCCAGAGTGGAATCGGCAGGCAGTGCTGATGTGCTTACAAAGAAACAGGACTGCAATTTGAACACAAGGAACTTAAACAGCCTTACTGATTCCCAGGATATGTGTGTGACATCAAAATCCATATAAAACTAGTGTATGGCAGGAAAAGAGAGGGTTACAAGTAGGAATCTCTTAACAGTGGTATAAATAGGTTACATGAGACATCAAATTGAATCTGCACTTTCTGATTACGGAAATATTTTAGCTCTATAAAAAGAGACATTATTTAAATACAGCCATCTAATTATACTAATTGGAAATATAAGAAATAGGTCATCTTCAGTGCACAGCACACAGATGGAGTGTGAGCAGGGCATTATCTTAGCCCTAGTACAAACATCAGTCAAGTAGAGTGAATGGAAAGGATGGAAACATTCATAATCTACATGTAAATGTACCGGCATTATTTAGGAGTTTATAAAATAGTTTAATATTGCTCTATAAAAGGAACATGCAAAGATTCTAGCTGCAACATCTCTTGGCTAGAAGCAGTTCAGCATTTCAGCAGTTGGTCTACCACGATTCTGACTATGATACAGAATTGGTACAGTGTGCCTCACCTGGACCTGTCTCAAACACATCCTCTGAACTCCTAAAACCAGACAGGCCCTCAGCACCAACCCGGACTTTATATGCTGTTCCTGGTGTTAAACCCTTTAAGACAAAGAAGCTTCGAGAACCATTTACAATTTCCTTTTTCCAATCTTCTTTGCCTATAAAAATTTTAGGAAAACAACATATTGGAATTTTAGTTTTCTCTGTATTACTGGAAGTTTCTAGACAAAATACTACTGACAGTTACTTGACTAAACTATGGAGCATCTGATAAAAATAGCTATTCTCTCAAAAATAATAAAATTTTATAAAATTATGAGTAATAAATTGCATGCAACATATTGAAGAGTATATTGTACAGTAATTATGAAACTATTTTAAACATTTGTTCCATTGTACTAAAGAAATATAAATTTAATTTATCTTTAAAATGCTTATTGAACTTGTAATTATGAGATACATTAAAATAGATTTTAGTCATTTAATTAAATGACACTTTTGCAGTTTCAGTCAATATTTATTTTGGTCAAGAAGTTCTGCTTCAAAATCTGAATCTCTCTCGTATCTTTTTTCTAGGACAGTCTCAGCTATTTCTTTGGCCAATATCCAGAAAAATAGATTTCTTTTCCAATTTTCATATTAGTCACCTTTAGTCATAACTTTAGAAAGATGGGGTATTTGAAAAGAAGTATCTTGCTTTTATTAGCTAATTTTGTTTTAATTATTACCAGTATTATCAAAGTTTTAAGCCTAGTTATAGGTAATAAGAGTACATAAATTGATTTATATCTTATTTTAAGGTTTAATTAAACAAAGTACACCTTATTTAATCTTTTTTCTTTCCTGAATTGGGCATAATTTAGGAAAATCTTTATATCCTATTTTAATGCAAGTAATCGTATTTTTATACATCTAATCAGTTAATGATAAACAACTTCATGCAAACTATGTTTTTAGAAGTGCATGTTCAAAGGAATTTATAAAATAATACAAAGGAACAAAGGTTCATATTATATCTATTCATCAAAAAAACGCTAAACATTGATGTTTATTAAAATGAAAATTATTTGATCTTCCCAATCAAATTAAAAAATAATTTAAGATGTTTAAGAACTATCATTAACACTGGGTGTTAATTTAAGACCCCATTTACTATAAAAATCTTCAAAAATACATCTCAAAACTTTAGCAGAATTTAATGAAATGGCTTCTTACTGCCTGCTACACCATATTCAACATAAAAGTTCGCATGATCTGGTCCCTCATACTCCCAACTGATATTGGCATAGGTCTCAGCAGCAGCTGTTGTAATATTTCTGATCCTTGGATAAAGTGGTTGAACTATATACACAATAGAAAAACAAAGCAGAATATGCAGTTGTGACTTCATACTTAAAAAAAAAAAATAGAAGAAGTTACTACGTTAATTTAGACCATATAGAGGGGAAGTATAGCACATTTTTCATTGGTTCCATTACTGAAAATTAGTGACAAAAGTACTGTATTTTGAAATTTAATCCCAGGCAGTTACTATACTAAGAAATTATAAAGCAAAATCTGTGTACTTTACTGAGCATGTTCTGTGCCACAAAAACTGCCAAATACTTAAAAAGCACCTAACTGCCAAAATTCTGAAAAACAGTATTTCTATTCATCAGGAAGTAAAATGCAGACAGCTGGAAAGTGAGAACATTGGCAAGGTAATGGGAAATGGTAGCACAGAAGGGAGGTATGAAGGTGCTACACTCCTCCCTTTATGGCATGTGGCACTGAATGGACTGCAAATGCCCCAAGTGCAAGCCCTTATAGGATTTTGGCTCTATTGCATTGATAGTGATAAAAAAGGAAGACAATACCCTTATAGAATGTTGGACGGACAGTGAGCATGACTGGGGAAGTTGCAAAAAGGATTTCAGAATATCCTTCACCATCAGAGATAGTAGGAAAGAAAAAATAAAGAGTAAAAACACTTTGCATCAAAAAGTAGCAATTAACTAATACAGTAAAACTTACCTGTTAAATAAATAACACATGCACATTCTAAGATCATGCAGGATTCAATAAGTTTTACTTGTTAAAATATGAAACAGCTAAGTGATACACATGTATTTGAAAACAAACTGATGTATGTATGTACTGGCAGCTTTGCTTTCACAGAACATCCCCAAAATCAGCTTTTGTTAATATTATGCATTCATGGCCCCTTTAGACACAGGAAAACTAGACATCAGATACTGGAAAGCCAATATCAAAATACTCTGGTGTGAAGGACATGAATCACCAGAATGCAAGGATCTGCCCATTGTAAGGCACTGTGTCTTACTGCTGCCATTCGGGTCAGACAACAGTACTTTTCACAGACATGCAAAATGCCCACATCTCTGAAAAGAAGAGCTTCTCTCTTCAGCATTCTGAAATTAGCCACTTCTGTGCTCATACCTTAGTTCTTTGCTCATACCTTAGCTCCAGCAATGCTTGTTAGAAATGGACATATAGCTCAATGTCTCTGCTTGCCTAAGACTAACGAGATTTTAATAGTTCTAATGCTGCAATAGGGCAGATACAAAGAGGATGCTCCTCAAAGGTATGAAATTAGTTTTAACTGAAAATGCCTCACTTTGCCACTGACTTTTCTATCCTGCTAAAATATTTCTATTAGGAACATTAATAAGGCTTTCCAAAGGACCATAAAACATCTGAGGTAAAAATCTAGTCTCAGTAAAGACAAATGACAGAATTCCAATGGCTTCATATACAGAATAAAATGAAATGAGCAAAAGCCTGTTATCAAGGCAAGAGGGGCTGCACATAATTTATCTATCCGCTTAAATTATTTTCTTCTTATTATTCTTCTTCTAACAGGCTGGCTTTGTCCATATGGCCAACTGGAAAAAGTTCAAAGTTATGTGCACAAAGAAAATGGCCTACTTGGGCCCCTAGAACAGACGAAATAATATGAGTACTGTGTCTAGAAAACTATAGTTTTTGATTATTTTTTAAAATACCCAAATTAGGCAAATTTCATTAGCTCTTCTGATTATGTATTCTGATTATTACATTTTACAAAATAAAATTTTTATCCCCATATTTGCATCAGATATTTCTTCTTACTCTGTTCCACTAGTACTCATTCAACAAATCAATCTGTACTGCTTCCCCATCTAATGTTTTCATAGCTAAGTTGTGCTTATATATAATTTCTTTCACCAACCAAAATAATAAGGAATATGTTATTTAAATAATAAAGAATACATTTATTTCTTGTAAAAACCACCTGAACAAAATAACTGAGAAAGCACTAGATTAAAAAACAAACACACAAACAACAAAAAACAAACAAAAACCCCACAAACAAACAAAAAACCCCAAACAAAACACCCACCAAAAAAACCCCCCACAACAACCTCCCTAGGAAATACCAAAGCCAGAGCTGCCTGTGGGAAATCTAGCATGTAACCATATACACTATGGTAATTAAAGGGGATTAGATTCTGTTTCTCTGTGCCACTTGGGAGGTAGAAAGAGGAAAGAAAAGCAGTCTCTAAATTTAGGAGGGTACAGAGTCTGAGACTGCAGACAGGATGTATAAACTTCCTTCCTGATTTACACATAGGAACAGGTGTTTGTTTCAATAACCACCTCAGCATTTTTGCTGTTCCAAGAAAAAAAGTGGTTTGTATTTAAAATATGACTTTGTTTTGTTTCATTAAATTGTTTTTTCTCAAAGCCATATTGTCCTGGATTTTGGTCTTCCATGGAAGATGTGTAATTAGCAGCCCAACCGTATGACTGAGATTCGTCACAATATTAAAGACAGAAAAAACTGTTAGCAATAATCTGTTTCATACTCCTGCAAGCAGATGCCACAGAATTACCCCTAACTTCTCCCTTATGCCTGAGCACCTGTGGATGAAGGAAGCTGTTTCATCTTCTGTGAAAGACTCCAGAGTCTCTCACAGGAGAGCTTCTGAATTACTAAGCAAATTCAATAATCACTCTATCATATCTCATGGTGTATTTTTCCATCTCCAATTTACAGTTTCTTCTCTCATTAAAGAGTGGCCTGCAAGATTAAAATATCTGGTACAATTCTTTCTGTTCATATGATTGCATATAACAATCAAATTTGCTCTGAAAGTTACTCTAATTTCCTTGGTATCTTAGTTTCTAAATCCGCTCAAGTGACTGATTTATGCTCATATTTATCAGATGTACTCATATCTGATTCCTATCAATAGCTGTTTGTACAGATTTACCCACATGCACTATTTGGTCAGATTTAAATTCTGTGTATTTTAACCATTGAATATGGTGCACCATTAAATTTGTTCAGTAGCATGTTTCTTTACAAAATTATTATTTTTGCAATTGTCTTTTGCACTATTGCTTGATCGCACTTGTGATCAGGCCTGCCAAGTTTTACTTTAGTCTGTTAAATGTGCCATATTTACAACATGACTACACACAGAAGAACGTAAAAGATGGCTGATGGATCCTGAGGTGAAGAAAGCCTGGAGGTGAATCGGTTAAGACATTTAAAGCTCGCAGTCAATCCACCCAGACTCTTTGTCTTCTCAATCACCACACTCTAATTATAATTAACCTCTCAGTTCTTCAATATGTTTCCCAATACTGTTCACAAATAGAAAATGTGTAATTGCCAGCTAGCAGAAACTCCAGCGTGTGCAAGCGCCAGTTGGGGAAAAAGGGGGAGAAGAGGGGTGGGCAGAAAACTTTGTCCTGGAGAGCAGAGCTCTATGCTCTCTCATCTGTAACCATGCCCCACACTGAGCTGCAGTGCTGCAAAAGCATCACTCTAAAAACCATGGGAATAGACTGTTAATAAGTTACAGGTTTTATACAGACCCACTCTATTTACCTACCTCTGGCAAATTAAGCTTTTTCATTCCTGTCTCAATACAATGCAAAATTTAGCTGGCACTTCTGAGTATTGTTTCATTCCTGTAGTATCACATAAAAGCATTTGCCAATTTTTGAGAAAGAGGCCTAGGCTCGAAGTAAAATTCTCCTTTCTTTTCAAATTAATTCCAGTGCTTTTTTACTGGAGTTTTTTGGTAGAGTTTTATTTAATTTTTCAATCTTTCAGGAACGCAGTTCCTACAAATAACAGTTATAGCTGGGCTGCAGAATCAATAGAATTTAATAAGACAAGACATGAGATTGGAAGATATATTAACAATAAAATAGGTACTTCTTCTTAAAATGTAATCCAGAAGAACAATAAATTACATAATCCCCAAAGTGACTGAAGTTTAGGAATTTTCATGGAACTCACCTGATATTCTGGAAAAAATGTTGGGTGAGTGCCAAGCACAAATTTGAAGACTAGTGTCAAGTGGGAAAGAAAACCCCACAAAACAATATATCATAGAAAATTAAGTTAAAATGCATATATAAAGAGAAAAGTTAATTTAAAGGAAAAAAACTCATACCCGCACAAGGAAAAATGAAGTACAAAGGTAACAGACTCTGACAGAGCCTATCAGACACAGAAAAGTGGTTTATTTTCCTTTGCCTTTTTAACATTCATATTACAAAATTCAAGCTTTAGTATAACAGAAGGAGTGAGTTCCATTTCTGGCAGTGACAAATGGGCCGTAGTCACTTCTGGGATTATTTAGGTCAATTGCAAGAGCATTTCTTTAGTGTAAGAAATACAGAAGCCAAAAAAGAAATGCAAAAAATGTTGTCACTGATGAGCATTTGGCATGATCTCTACAAAGCAAAATGTATTTGCAGAAATTTTTGAACAGTCATAATAATCATTTTCTCTAGTCTAGCATGCAAAGCATCAGCATTGTTCCCAGTGAACTTAAAAGAGGACAAAGCAGTGGTTCTGCATAGCAGGCTGTACTGAAAGAATCACACAAACACATAATGGAGAAGTCCGCAGGGGGAGAGTGGCTGAAGGAGCAACACAAAAATACTACACTTAACTTGACTGTAAAAGCAGATTGAAATTGTTAGCAAAAGACATGGAGACATTACGTGAAATTATTCAAGAGAGAGGGAAAACAGATAGTGGGCAGAGAAAATTATTTAAAGAACTGCATTTTGTACAGAACAAAGAAAACTGAGATGATTTTCTACAAAAAGATCAGAGATACAAACTCAGTTGAGACTGATTTCTAGCCTACGGTGAGGAGTTACATACTGGGATTAAGCCAAAAACCTCAAAAGAATAGTTTCAAACCCAGAGGACAGGCTACTTCTTTTTCTCCCTTGTAACAAAAGGGAGTACTATCCGTCACTAGTACTTGAGATGTGAAGTTCACATGGGGAAGACAGACCAGATTGAGTACCAGTGACAGGAGGCACTAGCTACAATGAAAGGTTACTGTGATCTCACATACTTATTTTAATTGCATTTCAAGGCTACCAATTAACAGTGTCTGCATGCATGCAGATTACAAGACCTTGATTTCAAATATAAGTGTTGACTAAATCAAAAAGAAACTAAAAAGTGAAGTGAGGAGGCTTGTGAAATGAGGCTGACATGCCATGCCATGACTCCCTGTACTTTAGCTTACAACAAACATGCACCCCTATGACTATTTCTTTTAACCAGCAACTTCCTACCACTGGTCAAATTGGAACTCTCTTTCTTCCTCTATAAGGCAGTTATTTAAAACTTTTAATGGAAAAGGACAGAAAAGACTTGACTTCTGTCATCACCTGAATCACTTTACAGCTGCTACTATAGTTATATGTAATTGTGTTATTCCCTCATCTTTCTCACACCTCTGTTACCTCATGCCTGTAGTTAGATGCCAATATATAAATGGCAATACCAGGGCATACCTAATATCTAACGAGGTATAATAAATTCTGTTTTACATATGAACTTTTCAGACACGTTTACAACATAGGTTGCTAAGAAAAACTATTTCTTTTTTCTTTGTATTACCATTAATTTGATAAATTTTAAGTAATTCATAACATCACAGTATTAGAAAGGAAAAATGACAGTGCAAGTCAAATAGGAATATCAACTATAAAAGAATAGCTTTTTCATCTAGTAAATAACATCTCATGATTTACTCATAGAGGCTTGTGACAGTAAAAATATTTAATCTATTAAGATCCTTACATTTACCATAGCAATATATCCCTCTGCACTTTAATTTATAGTCTCACTCTGAGAAGTGAAATATGTCCCAAGTGGCACAGCTCACTAAGGTTTAAATTATTTGAATTCCTCCAGGACCATGTGTCTAATGTATGTGACTGGCCAAGCTGCAGGTCTTCACAGGCAGCTATCCAGTAGAAAACATCAAATGCAGAAATTTCAGTTCAGCAGTTTGGGCTGGCTGAATCTGGGACCTACTGTCTACTTGAATTCCACGATGAGTGTGTTCAAATTGAAAAAAATAAAAATAATTACATTTTCTTGGTAAGTTCTGCCCTTCAAAATTAAAAACCTGATATGTTTTTGATAGACCAAAAAAAGGTTGGGACTATCTAAATTTGTTCTAATTTGGGTCTAAATTAATAAGAACTGTATACACATATAGGCCCTACTGTACTTAATAGAGAAAGGAAAGTTCACTGCTGGATACAGCTACTTTTTGAGTGGGCTGACCATTTCTATCTTTCATATCCACCCAGTCATGAGACCAACTAATTTGGTGCTTGATCCTGATAATATGATCCTCCTTTTCCCTACTCGTGGTCCCTGATGAGTAGCAAAGCAGTTAACATGGTAATGTAGTAACCACTGAGAACATTAATCTCAGACCTGCAGCAACTCAGGTGTCCTAACAGATGTCATAGCTTTAGTTCTGTGCTGTTTGCAGGTCCAAAGTCTTCTTTGCAATTGCAAGAACTATATGCTACAGGAATATGTGAAAACTTTGAAACCATAAACAACATGAAACCAAACAAAGACATCTGCTTAGTTTTCAGAGAATCTGAGACGACAGCTCTGAAATGTAAGCTGCTCCAGTGGATCTTACAAATAAGATGCTTTCTGATAGCCACGCACAGCTATAATTAGACCTCAGTTTCACACAGAGAACCCATTTTTCCTTGCATGAGTTTTTAGAGTCAGCTATAAATAATGAGAACTTAATTTACATTTCTGCTGTAAATGTCCAGGACTAAAGCCAGTTTGATTGTTCCAATCTGTGCTGACTTCTCAGCTACGACTAGACTAAAATAGTAAAAAAGTCATCGAAATAATTCCACAACTTCACACACTTACCAGAATGATAAGAATACATCTGGTAACAGAATACACTTATATATACATATAAAAATGTATACTATATATGCCCAAATGCAGGCATATATATATATATTTATATATTGTCTAATTTATACCAGACTTTTTTATGGCCACTATCATTCACAACACCTGATAATCAAGCAAAAAGATATGTAAAACAATTTATGCTGTCTCTTCCAAGTTTATAAAAAGTGGCTGGTACTTCATATACAGATTTTGACTTGTGATGTTTATGGTCTGAGAATTTGAAGCACAGGTGTTCATTAGTGTTAATGACACCTCTGTCATTCAATGACACCTCTGTATAGAGAGACATTCCTGAGTTTGAGCTACCTCAGGTCAACCTTTGCTTCTGACAATGAAGGTATCAAAATTCATTAAAACTGTGTGGAAAACTGCATCATAAAGAACTAAATATTACCAAATACATGAGTAAAGATGACACTAGGTTCTACTCACTGAAATATCCTCAAGTACACACTCAAAAGATCTGAGAACCTAAAACAGTGGGAAGACATTTGCCTGTGTATTCAATCTGACACTCAAACTGAGAAGCAGACAGAGGGTATTGTCAGTCATCTGTCTCCTATGCACAGCTGGCTTGCAAATGAAGTAAATGTGTTCAAGTGGGTAGCAGTAATCCACAGTGAGAACAAGATTGCAGATAGTTTTTTAAAACAAAAAATGCACATGGCACAAGCATTAAATGGATCTCCTTTGGAAAAGTGCTGTTTTTTTCTACTCCAGCTAATCAGTACTAGTGCACCTGGATCCTGAATATTTATGACAGTGACATACATCTGTTAAATGTTCAGAAATAATTAGACTTTGCTGAAGCAAAGCTAATGAATTCCCCTGGAACTCTGTGGCAAAATAAACAGATGAAAGATATTAATAAGCATTCTGGATTCCTTTAAAAAATCCCCAACAAACCCAAACAAAAAACCCCCACAACTGTTTTTTTCCAGCACTGATTATATTTTGTACAAAAATCTGTAGTCCAAGATTTTCTGTCCTTACCACTGCAATTTCCCCATTTGCAACACTGCAAAATCCACACATTAATAAATCATGCAGTTTCATTTTACCTTTGCCTGCACCTACAGCAGGACGGAGAATACCAGCTTTGATGGAGGAAAACAAGAATAGGAACACTATATAATTAGATACAACACTAAAGGAAACATACAAATATAATTTCACAACAAAAAGCATGCAGACTAGATAAAATGTAGTAATTCAAATAAATTAGAAACAATCCACTTATGCTGAACCCTGACAGACTACTACAAGACAAAATTAAGGTACATGCATTTTGTACATACAAAATTTTATTGTTCATGCTTGTTAGGGTGCAAGATTTAAAACAAATGCAGTTCACATGCAAACTTAATACCCTGTCAGAGAAACTGCATTGAGTAGCAACTCATCTACAGCAATTCCAATAAACCATCATTTTACTGAGCATAAAAATAAGTGAAAACATGGTCCCAAAATAGACTTATTAAGATGATCAAAATTATTTAAAAAGTTCCGAACTTCCTGCTGGCTTTAAATTATTCTTATTTTGTTAAGCATCCATATTTAATTAAATAATAACTTTAACAAAGCTCTAGAATGGCTACAAATATAAAAGTCAATGGTGATAGGATTTAACAGTATACTTGGTGGTTTTAAACACTATACAGTTACTTAGGGCCATAGATGACAAATTTATTTCAACAGTTTTACAGTTTTTTGCCAGTTCTGTGAAAGCGATTTAGATTTCACAGCTGTTGCATACTACAAAAAAGAAATAACTTCCTCCCGTCACAAACCTTCATTATTCCAGTATTTTTCTCTGTGACCAAAGCTGGCCAATGATGCAGAACAGGTGAACAGACAAAGACCACTAAAAATGTAAAGTTACATGGAACTTGAAGCCCAGAAAGGCCAATTTCTGTCCTGGAGCCTGTGAGTTGATATTAAAAGAAGAGGCTTGATACCTCTTTGGGGGTTCCCACTACAGCAGAAAATCTTTACATGTATTTTCTTTAAAAGATACAGATGTTTAATGCAATCTGTAATGGTTTTTAAACTCAACGGACTTTCCTTATACATACCCATCTTACCTTCATCCATAATTGTTACTGCTTCCTCAGTTATCTGATTTCCTGATCCAACTGAAGTTTGTGCGTTAAAGTAAAACTTGTACCGGGTGCTGTAATTTAAATTTTTTAATATCAAGCTGCTCTCGTTGGCAGGAATTCTTATCTCTACCAAGGGACCCAATTCATGTGTATTGTTGACTGTTGTTACAAAAAAAAAGAAAAATTAGGAAACTTGCATACACTGTCATTGTGTTTAAAAAGTTTTGGGTTTTTTTTGTTTGTATGGGTTTTTTTGCTTGTGTGCTGCATCTACACTTTCAAAAGAAAGTAATCTCTGTGTAAAGGTGCCAAAATCCAACTGGGAGATAGGAAACACCAGCAAGTCTCTAAAAATCAAGTTTCATTCTCATAAATCTAAATCCAAGGCAAATGAGTTCAATTCAAATCATCTGAATTTATGCAGATTTGAAAGCCCTGACCATTGAAAAATTCTGAAACTCTGAGTTCAGTATGCTTAGGAAAAGAAAACACTGAAGCTACTTGTGTATAATGCCAAACAGTGGAATTTGATAAGTGGAAGAAAGTAAACTTCTTTTATCTGTTCCATGCATATGAAACTCTTTCCTTTCCAGTGTCACTGCTAAGAAATTTCTGGGCTAAGTAAGCAGCTGGAATCCAAAAGAAGTGATTTAATAGCTTAAAGCTGAGTGAATGGCCCATTTATAAATTTTTCTTTTTAAGATTCTAATACCATGAAAATTGGAAAAGCAGACAACAATATAATTGGACATACTTGGATTTACTTCTAATGACATTCTCTCTGAAGTTAGAATATAGAATTCATAAATAATAATATCTTGCATCTAACTTGGATGCCACTTATATGTAGGACCTCACCTCCATTTTTCTGTGAATTATGGTTTGAAGTATGGAAAATAATAAAAATGTTAACCTTGTACTACAGCAAGGAAAGTTTTCCAAGTACAGTCATCTATATTATCAAAATACATTCATACATACAGTCTTTTTCTAACTTGATATTTACAATTCAATCATAGCTTTTGTACATTATAAATTTAAAATATTTTTTTCTTCAGAGATGGATTATTATTTTGTAGATACATTGCCTAAGTTAGAGCTGTATCACAGAATCAAAGAATGGTTTGGGTTGGAAAGGACTTGAAACACCAAAAGTCCAACCCCCAAAATATATTAATATTTAACTTACTTGGCTGAAACTTCAGTGTATATGATGTCAAAACACCATTTGGATGGGTGGGTGAACCCCACTCCAGAGTCAGAGAGTCCAGTGTTGGGTTAGTAATCTTCAGAAAGGAGGGTGAGCTTGGAACTTTTAAAAAGAACATAGAGTAAATACAAAGTAGATTAGTTTAAAGCAGGCCATGAATTATTAATTCTTAAGAATATTACCGTATTGAGACAGATTATTATTTTATGAAGTCCAAGTAAACCCCATTTAAGTTTAATATCTAGGTTTTTCATTTCATACCTCCTTCAGGGGTGTTAAATACTTTATCTGGGCTTGCTGGTCCTTCTCCTTTACCATTAACAACTCTAACATTCAGCTTGTAAGAACTATAGGGCTCCAGCCCTGGTAACATTCCAAAAGTCTTGTTTCCCCTGAAAGTCAAGATCTTTTTTTCTACATGTCGCCTACTCCTTCTGGATAGACTCTGCACTTTCCAGTAGTAAACCTAAAGACAAAAAAACAAAACAAAAACAAAACCAAAAAAAACTACAGTGAGTGCTTAGCTGTTCTGATTTTCTAAACTCTAAGCTTTTCCACGAGTGTCCATGAATTATAGGTAGAAATAACTGCAATTTTAATAAGCTCAGGTTAGACACAGCTTTCCTGCTCCAGAAACAGACCTTGTCCAGAAACAGTCTACACAGCTGGGTGCAGGCTACCACCTGCCTGTTCTGCTAATGCTCAAAACCAGTCTGATACAAGTTCTGGTTGGGAACTGCATGGGTCTCTATTACCCAATCTACCTGAGAGGCAGAAGTTATCCACTCTTTCAGTAAAATGTCTACAGGTCTTCCAAAGCAGATTTGGACTTTGCCTCCTTGTTAGGTCGCATCCCTGACCATGCTATTCCTTGTTATCAGGTTCCCTTTAAATGGGGAAGAAATCAAAATATTTGACTGGGCTGGAAAAACACACAAGTTCTGAAATGACTCTAAGGTTACAGTATTGGAATGATCTCCACCCAGGGATGGGAAGACTGTTCCTCCAATTATGTGACAATTTGATCAGAAAAGAAAGCTGATTCTGATGTCCATTGAGATGACTGAGTTTCTAACAAACTACATATGAGCCTCAGAGGTACTTTACCTGCATTCTCTTTACTACACAGTCTCTCTACCATGATAACTCGAAAGATATTAATAGTTGCCCCTCCAAAAGACTTGTGTCACTCCTAGGACTGTCACCTTCAAATACATAATTGTTTATTTTTCACAGCATTGTTTTTATGCACATATGATCACAAGCTAAAGATGATTAAGAAATCTAAATTAATAAAAAATCTGTTCCTATTCAGGCCAACTGCAAAACACCTCTTTAATTAAGGAAGCCGGGATTTCACATTGGAATTTAAAAAAAGGGGCTGTTAAGACTTGCAAAGCCCAGCTAGATAGCTATAAAGCAATGTTACACTTACACCAGCTTTCAACACACCATTTCACTCCAATCACTTTAAATGTCACTGCGTTTTACATGGTGTGAATTAATGTTTTTCAATATCAACAGCTGTCATCCTATAGCTCTCATCCTATCAACACTATACACTATAGAAAACTCTATACTATAGAAGATCATTTACAAGCTAACAAAGCTTGAAGTGTTGGTACTATTGGTACTGAAACTCGTAAGCTATAATAAATGGAAGTGCATCACATCTTTCATAATTTCTTCCTAAGTCTGAAAAGCTTTATAGTACCACAGTATATTAATAGCTAGATTAATACAAGAGCAAAATATGAATTATGTGCTGTAGACTGCTGATTAGTTACATGCCTTTCTGCTTCGTTCAGACATTTGCCTTCTAGATCTGACTCTAGACTCTCTCTACTAAGAACAGCAATACTACTCAATGGCCAGGTCTGTTGTCAATCTTAGGGTTGTGAGCTTGTTTTAGTTATTATCAAGTAACTTATTTGAGCCTCAGTTTTTCTTAGCTTTGTGTAATTGTGCGGCTCTCCTCCCCACAGAAAAAAAAAATATACCGTATATAGAGAAAGCATAACAAATTAAATTGAATTAATCACGACATGACTAACCCCCTAGATCACATGGAAAGGAAAAGTGATCCTATTTGTGATTACAGGACAGAAGATAACCCTCAGACACTGAAAATTGGAGGAAAAAAGAAATGTCCATCTAAACTTTGGATGATTACAATTCACTGTAACCATGCTATTGAACTTAACACCTGATGTATAGGCAGAAATGTGTCTATAGATTTTGGTTTTGGTATTGTTATAGATCTTCAACAGAAATTTGGTGATTTGGATCATGAGCTTTAGTGTTGCTGTAATTTGATTAATAATTACCACTAATTTCACTAGGTTCTAATCCTTTAATCCTCACATAAGAGACATTTTCTTTTGATTGTCCATTTGTGCATGAAATAACAAGTTGATGTAAAGCTGTCATCTAATAGATAAACATTTAAGAGACTAGTGAAGTCCTGTTTTTCAGCTGAGTTTATTGAGTTAGTGTGGCAGAGCACCACACAAATGACAAACCTTCACACTGTGTCATATAGAACTAGTTTAAGTCTCTCTGGATGGTGGTATTTTCTGCTAGAAAAGAGATATCCACACAGCAGGAGCTCACATTCATGTGGTGACCAGCTATAGAGCACTGAAGTTCAATTTCAATGTTTTTGAACCTGCTCCATTTTATAAGTATGGTGTATATTTATTCTCTTTCAAATACTTTTTACTGTTTTAATTTTTCAAATATTTCTTTTACCTCCTTTCACTTAAACAGAAGTAGTTCAAAGTAGTCTGTCTTACAAACTAATTTAGTTTGGGTTAAGTAATCTGTTTTGTTAGAACATATTTATGAGAATACTTGCAGAGGAGCAAAGAAGGAATTACTTTGATTTTCTTCCATTCTTACATAGGATGTCAGTATATCCACACTGAAGCAACTTTTCCCTATCCCCCAGGCACACCAGTTTCAAATCTTGAAGTCCTTCTGTCTCTCCTTCTCTATTAATTGCAGTCTTTTTTCTCCAGCACAGCCTTTTCAGTTATGACCAAAGGCAGCACACTACCTTACAATAAGCTTCCTTGAATTATATGGGCACTCTGAATCTTCTGCCTTTTCATATGTCCTTAAGTTGAGCTTTTACACTGAGCCTTTTCCTGGCCTCCAAAAAGACATAGTACCCAGCATATGCTAGCAAGTGTCTAGTTGCTCTGAAGTAAAGTGATTAATCATATTGAAGCAGAAAATGAGCATTAACCTTAGCATTAGACCTAGAAGAGACTCCTACACAAACTAGTTCTTCACATCCTCTAAATTACTTTGGAAAAAGATCTGTAAAACTGTCACCATTTTTTAATCTGTTTAACATGTGCAAGCTTGACTGCAAACACATACCATTTTTCTTCAAGGACAATGTCACAGGAAGCTACCTGCTACAAGGCTGGAACATTGCTGAACTCAATGAATTGCATCAAAGCTGCTGCTCTTGTCAGCACAACTTGGGAGCTCACTGAAAAGCACAAGTGCTCTTACATGTCAGTTACTTCAATCTGGATACAATCTCATATAGGAAGATTGATCTATTTTAATAAACAAGGAAGAGAATGCTTTTGATTGTACTTACTTTGTACCCTTGAAGGTGTCCTCGGACAGTTTTCAGTGGAACTGGGTCCCAATGCACCTTTGCTAATGTGCTGTTAATAACATGAACCTGCACATTGCCTGGAGCAACCATTGGCACTGTGTGGAAAGGATGCAACAAGCATCTAGTTAGAATTAGAAACCACACAAACATAGTTTTTTAGAATGAGTCTTTGCACTGTGTTCATGGAATAGGTTAAAATGTTTTCAGGATTGATACTACAGAGTATTATGAAGCCTTACTATCTGCAAATTGCTTCCTTTTAATTAAAAAAATAACTACTATCCCCCTTATCAATATTTCAATATTCTAAATACTCATTAAGGTTATACATTCAGTTAGGGTTAATTGTTTTAATTAGGATAACTGAGTCAAACTACAAAACTTACAGTCTTCCCCTGAATGTCCAATCACCTCTGATGGCTCTGGTGCATACCCCAAGTCATTTAAAGCTTGCACTTTTATTTCATATGGAACAAAAGTTGGTGTACCAGACACAATATATTTAGATACATTTGCAACTATAACAGATGTCCATTCATCATCAACATCTTTCTGGCGCCAGCTGACTTTGTACTGAAGCCCTGGTCCGTTAGACTGAAAACCTTTTAAAGGCTGAAATGAAAAGAAATATTTTTTAAGTATTCTGAAGCATCTGAAAAATCTTAATTTAGAAGGAAATACATTGATTCTTTTACAGAATGTCACTGAAAATTTACCACTGTATTCTGCAACAGAGAACTACTGCTGAAAGTTATGTAATTTACCTTTTATAGAAAGTCACTTAAGTTGCTTTTCACTTTTCCGTAAAGAGCACATTGAATGATGTTGGTGGCTAATTCTTACACAAACAACATATTGAGATTTCTGTATATATATATTTTGTTTTCAAATACTTAAGAAGTGGAAGAGAGAAAATCAGACTTGCACCAACTCCTTGTAAAGAGTGTACCCTAGGCAATACTTCTTGCCTAGGATGGCAAATTGGTTATACATGGCTCTGCTTGAGCTCCTGTTATGATGGTAAGGGCACAAAAGTGCACAATGATTAGTTTATCATAAAAGATGACAGTAGAAGTAGCATTCACATTAGAATTCACTCTAAAAATTAGACTCTACTTGAAATAAACTTCCATTTATATTTTGAGGTTTTCCTAAACTGACAGCAAAACATCGTGTATTACCTAATTATTGGCTTATTTTGAGAAATCAGTCAAGGAAATATGCCCCCCCCACCCTTAACTTCTTTTCATATTAAAAAAAAAAAAATCAGTTTTTTCATGAAAATGAAGATGGGAAAATGCCTGAATTTAGCTAATTTTCAAGAATATTTTAAGCAAGCAATTGGGTATTCTCATCATTGGTTCTCANGAAAAGAAAAGAAAAGAAAAGAAAAGAAAAGAAAAGAAAAGAAAAGAAAAGAAAAGAAAAAGCTACTCACAAACCTGAGAACAAATGAAACCTTAAAAAAAGACCCATCTTACCTCCCATGTTATTACCAAATTATCAGGTTCTGAGCCTATCCCCTGTACATTAGCAGGATTCTCATCAGGGCCTAAAAATAAAATATTAACATGTGAACAAAAATAGCTGCTGTGGGATTCCAAGCAAATCCAATGCTATTAAAGGCAGGAATCAACCACTGGTAAGTGGGAATAATTATTTACTTGCAGATTTTGTCAGGTACTGCTCAGATGGTTCACTTGGCTGACTTCTGCCAATCTTATTGACAGCTATCACACGGAACGAGTAGTTGACATACGGAGACAACTTCAGATGCACTGTTGTCTGAGTGCCAGGAACTTCTGTCTGGTAATGCCATACTCCTGGTTCATGCAGCGCATCTTCATATTCAATTACAAAGTCTGCAAGCAGGAATTGAATCCAACTTTATGTCAAAACCTGAAAAGCCTTCCCAGACAAGTATAGGCATTTCTGAATGAGCTAGTCAAAAAGGATTGCTCCAACCAGTGTTTTCGAAAATCACAGAACATGTAAATACATAAACCATAACACAAATTTATAATGTGGATATCAAAATTAGAAATATAGGTAAAATATAATAAATAAACCCTTACTTTTATCCTTTGCTACTGTCACTAATGCAGACATCTCTCAGGTAACATATTATTACAAGAGCTCTCTCTCAAGTACCGGATTTAAATTTAATGGGAACCCTTGAACTATCACAGCAAGGAAGTGGAATTTGACTGCCAAGTACATTGTTCTTAGTTGTATCAAGCAGACAGCATGCAAAATCTGTATAAATTTAAAACTCCCTGAATATTCCATTTTCCCCAATGAAACTAGCATAATGAAAATCTATTTAAAGTCAAGAACCTATACTTGAGGAAGGTTTGTGAGAGCACTTTTCAGTATCTTCAAATTAAATCAGGGAATGTATGTCAAGAAACTGAATTTCTTGAGAGTTCTCTGTGTGAACATTATGATGATTACTGTTAAGACCCTACAAAGTATTATAACCTCAGGGATAAACAGGTTTGTAGAATTCCAAAAAGAAAATCATATTCATTATGAAAGACAAAAGGACATTTTTTTACAGATGTGAAACAGCCTAAAAACCTTGCTGTAAGATATGAGATATGAATTCTGAAATACTTAGGAGGAATTTTTAGGACACAATAAATAAATGGGAGAAAAATGTACAGTCTGAGTATATTCCATGGAACCTTGAGCATCAAATATTTGTGTGTTGCGTAACAAAAATTTTCCTCTATCTCATGTATAGGTGGACATATGACTCAAGAGTCATCCTGTTCACACTACTAAAAAAATTCTGAGTGGCATCTAGAAATTTCTTTTACAAGAATACAGCATCACATAAAAAAATGCACAACAATTTGAGGAGCGAGATGTAAAAGAGGTAAGTAGTACTAATCATAGTCTTCTGGACTTAAGGCTGTCAGATTTCCTTCTGACTTAAGTAGTAAGAGAAAGAGGGAGAATTGACCCCAAATTACTGTCTGAGTTGCTACTGCGGTTGTGTGCTCAGCGATACAGGTCTTGGGATGGAATGTCTTTGTGATAAAAGCTTTGCTGAAAAGGTGAGAATATTATAAGCCAAAAAAGGTTTTCACTATTGTTTTTTGCTTCCCTGGTCACTAGCATTCTGCCAGCAACCCTAGTAGAATAATTTATAGGCAACTTCAGGGAAAAAAATACTATCTGAGCTTTCAGAGAGATTCTAGCATGTCAGTCATATTGCACAAACAGATCACTCCTAATGAAGTGCAATCCTTGAGTCTTCATCTGCACTTTGAAGTGATAGCAGCAGCCAAAGAAATAGGCTCAATTAGGAAGTAAATGCCTTATTTTGAAGCCTCTAAGACCATGCAGCAATATAAATTATATTATAATTATACGCAACATTATTTAGTTAAAGAAGTTCAGTTTCCAATATGAGACTGTGGGCAATATCTCATTCTAGAAAAACCTACAAGAGACAACACTGCTAAGTATTAACTTTTTTGGAACAGTGTGATCTCATTCCTACTGAAAGACAACACTTGCGTCTTCTGGCGTGGAAAAAAATGAGAATACTAATAAAAGTAAATGTATGTGAATAAACCACTATTCAACTATTTACACTGATCTTCTATATATTACATTTTTAAGGTATATTACTAGTTGATATATATTAGAGATGCCTGAGACTGTAAAATTCGAGGGAAAAATCACTTAGCATTTCATTAAAATGCAATCAAAATCTTTAATGTGTTCAGAAACCTGTGAAATTCTGTTTTTTCCTTTCCAGACACCTGATCCTTATGGTTTGTTTTCAGTGTTGATACCAACTAGCATCAAACCCTGGAGAGCAACACCCAGTAAGTCAGTCTAACTAATTAATTCCAAACATAACATGTACACTGGTCTTGGCAATTTGTGGCAGTTATCTAAAAACACACTGCATAAATAATGAAATAATTGAATTAAGTCGCTCATATGGGAAAAGTAATGCCAGAAAGTCTTCCTGATCTCATGATTTTTTTGGAAAACAAACATTAATATCTTTGTTGCTTGCTCCTAAATTCCCCCTCTATCCTCTCTGCTCAATATAAGCAAGAGTCTTTCATTATGTTTTACTGGAAAGAATAACAACATTTAAGATCAATTTACTGTCAGAAAATTTTATAGACATTTGATTGTTTGGTTTTATGGATATGGTTTATTCTTTTAACTGTCTGGACTAGGAAAAAAAGCCCAGAGAAACTATCTACCTTATATTTTCACAAAGAATAAACTTCTCCACCAGTAGTGATAGAAAATCACTGACAATGGTGGTACTGATGCTATTTCAAATTCATAGAATTACAAAAGAGTTAATGCAAGATGTTAGTAGTTCTCTCCTTCAGAAGCATATAAGCAATGAACAAGTCAGCTCTCTACATATTCATAAAGTTGGACCTTGTCAGACTGACCAGCATATATATCAGCATATATAACTTCTATATTATCTAGCACAAGTTTTTGAATAGAAAAGCCCAGCTCTTCTGGGCAGTAAATAGATCTTCCTGCTTGGCTGTACAGTAGTTATTAAGGGTATGTTATGTAAATAAATGGCAGCTGTAGAGAATTAATTTGCCATTTTCCCATGTGGTACACAAAATTTATTCAAGAAATATTTGGATTTTCAGAACAGTCAGAACAACACTTTCAATGTGTAGTGTAGTAGATACAAACAAACATACTTGTAATGGGACTGTTGTTTTCATCTCCTGGTATCCATGAGAGTTCAATGCTTCTTTCTAGCTGACCTGTCAATTCCAAGTCAAAGGGTGGATTTGGCCGAGCTGTAAATCAAATGAACACAAAGTAAGTAACCAAACCAGAATATGTAGTTTTATATTTGAAAAAAAAAACTTTACATTCCAATCAAAGAATTCCACAAATACAGGAGGGCAGATCTACTCATTTACGTAAGTGTGACTTAAAGACCAATAGCATGCAATTGTTACAAAACAGACAAAAATGGAGAACTGATATAACCTGGAAACTTCTACACAACAACAACAATCGGTATTTATTTTTATCTATGTCTGAGTGTATTGAGATATAAAAATGTGATGAGATGTAAGGAATTATGAAATGTTTCATTTATCTTTGAATTATTATAGGTGGTTATCTATTGTAACGACATACCTCATACAACATGGAAAATAAAGAAGCATTCACACCAAAGAAGCTTTTCTAGAACCATTACGAATATTTTATGTGAATTCAAAACAACTATACTTCAAATATAAACTAATTGCAAGTTACTAAATTATTTTTTTTTGCTGTTCTTTTAAAAAGGCTCAGAAATACCATGCAAGCTGTTATTATGTATCCTTAGAATGCATAAAGATGTAATTTTCCATTCCAAACTCATGAAGGTAATTTATTAGATGATTTGTTACACAAAAATCACAACTAATAAGTAGGTTTATGTAAGAATACATAAACATTTTCATGGAATCTTTTTTACTGATAGGATTTACATAAAAGTGTTTAAAAACCTTATACTTAAAGTGTTTTAGCTTGTTATATCGCACTTCAGCCCCCAAAATCATAAAACATGCTACCAAATCAAAGTCTCTATACCACCAAATTTGAGACTATGCCTGACTGACAGGTTCCTTTTTTTTTAGGTTTTAACTTAAATTTCAAAATCTTGGCAATTTCATCAGTTATAAGTCAAACTGGTCAATATGGTCATATTCATCTTATGAGTGGAGTAAAATGAAGATAAAATATGAAATAAAATAGAGCAGGAGTACAAGGCTGCAAAACCAATGTTAACATCCAACATAATTTGGTCAGTGCAACGTCTCTAATGGTGAATTACCTTTCACCAAAGAGTTGGATTTACATTTTAGATATTTCATTTATTATATAACTAATTTGTGGTCTATGAGAAAAACATTGCCATACTATATGCAATCTTAATGAAAAATAATTTATCTCTGAAAATTACTTATTCCCTAAATATAAAGCAGCCTGCACTGTAACATTCCAAAGTTCTGTAGTACAGTAATGAAGTAGTTGGTAAAATGGGATGAAACCACACAAACAGACACAGACATACATACACAGAGGAAAAGGGGAAAAAATAGGCAAAAAAAACTGCAACAGGAATATGAGCAATATTCTGCCTGATGATGTAGAAAGAGAACTTTGTTTTAGTTTACCGTAAATGATAGCTGGTGTTGGGGGAGCAGCTGAAAAGAACATTAATATAAAGGATTTAATCAGTTAGTAGCCAAAGAAACAGAATACTGTAGGTAGTTAAAGACTATCGTTATTAGAGACAAAGAAAAGTTAACTTATTTAGATTAAATGGTTAATTTAAAAAAACACATGATCATTTTTCATTGAAGAGGTAAAAAAATATTCTTGAGTGTTTTATTCATTCTTTAAAATAAGGATAGATCAAGAAAATAAATTAAGTAAGCTATCTTATAAAAACACCTAAATAAGTACTAGTTTTTTGGCTTAGATCATTCCTGGCTAGGCGTAAGATCACAGGAGAATTTAAAACACAAACATACTTGCTCTGAGTCTCAGATTGAGCTCACACAAGAATCATATCTACTTAGAACTTTCTTACAAATTGGAGAAGTGGCAAAGTAATATATTTGGCAAGAATCTGCAATCATAAAAACTTAACAGAGAACTAACTAAAAATACAATCCATGAGAAGTCATGCAACCAAGTATGCTCAGTCTTTCTGAAGCACAATTTAGCCGTCAAAGAGATTCCTGAGATAACATTCTCCCAATACAACAAAGACATGGACCTATTGGAATGAGTTCAGAGGAGGGCCACGAAGGTGACCACAGAGCTGGAGCACCTCTCCTATGAAGACAGGCTGAGACAGTTGGGGCTGTTCAGCCCAAAGAAGAGAAGGCTCTGGGGACACCTTAGAGCAGCCTCCCAGCACCTAAACAGGCTACAAGAGGGCTGGAGAGGGACTTCTCACAAGAGTGTGTAGGATAAGACAAGGGGCAATGCTTTTAGCTGAAGTAGAGTGGGTTTATGTTGCTTATAAGGAAGACATTTTTTACCGTGAGGCACTGGAACAGGTTGCCCAGAGAGGTTTTGTGGAAGGTGTCCCTGCCCAAGGCAGGGGGCTTAGAACTAGAGGCCTTTAAGGTACCTTCCAACCCTAGCCATTCTGTGATTCTACCATGTTTATGTTCAAATACCCTGCAAAATTAAATTTCCTGTAATAGCTCAGATGTGGTCAAAACAAAAAGCTATACAGCACAGATCTGTCCTATAGCTACTCAGTCATTTTCATCAGCAGCTGATTCAAATGCAAACTTGTATTTTAAAAAAATATATTTTTTAAAAAACTGAAACGCATTGACACATAGCTGGCATTTCCTTTATCCTGCCCTAAAAACGAAAACTATGTTTGTGCTTTTCACTTTAAGTCTAATGCTGTTTTCATACTTAACATTAAAAGTTTGAGAGTATTCTTACCAACAACAGTAAGCACAGCACTTGCTGAAACACTGTCCAGAGTAGTATTAACTATGCAAGTGTATGTTCCATCGTCTTTATCAGTTACATTCATAATGGTCAAGTTGTCTTTACCAATTAGAAACCTGTAAATACAATAGATTCAGCCACTAATTTTTCAATAACTGACACCATTATAAGAAACTTGCATAAAACATTATCAAATCCCCTATACTTGTACATACTAAACATGTTTACCCAAGTTAAGCTATGGGACAACATCAGCTTTTTTTTTCCTTCATTGCTCTTGACCATCTTCCCACAGCAACTGTTTATTCGAATGTGCTTTTCTTCCCAAATATAGTCAAACAAATTTTAAATGTATGTGATCTAGAGCAAAATAGTTTTCTGTTATCTGTTTGGCTTCTTATGTCAATTATCTTTACTTTACACTTAATTTATAAGGTCAGTGTGCACAGTTTGTATAAATGTTTACATCTCATTTTATTTTTATTTCTATCTTAATATTTTCATCACACTAGGTAAGTCCTTTAGTCACCAAATATTGGATATGCATGATGTTTATCAGTCTTCTTTGGAAAATGTCAATAGGTCAACACAGTCCTTTCAAAGATCAGGAAAATGAGCAGACAAAAGGACCTAGAAAATTAAAAATAAAGGAAAACTATGTGGTCCTTACCTTTCATCGTCTGGCAGTTCATCATTGTCCTTCAACCATGTAACTGTTGGTAGTAAGGTAGAATCATGTTTTATCATACACTCAAAAGAAGCCTGGCCATATCTCTGAATCACTTTGTATTCTGGCTGTTTAATGATCATTGTTGGATCTGAAATTTAAAATTAAAATTAGATATTCAGAAAGTCTGAAATTCTGTACTAATCATTGATGAAAGAACAACTAATCTCTCACCTTTAATTTCCAACTGCACATCATTTTGTATTTTTCCTAATTCATTCCTTGCTACACATGTGTATGTACCAGCACTACTCTTCTGAGCCACTGGAATTTCCAAGGTTCCATTATCATGGAAAACGTACTCATTTCCACGCAAGATGCTACCTTTCACTCCCTTAAACCTTTATATAAGAAGTAATATCATTAGCCAGCACCACAGTTAAATTCTGTATGGTTTTATTATCAATAAAATACAAACTTAGGACTGCCACATTAGAAAATAGAGACAGAAGCACTCAAAGAAATTCAAGCTTGACTCTGTAGGCGTAACTTTACTGCTGGTTCATTAAGTCTACGCAATATTGTATTAACGAACCGTAAACAGCAGCATATATTTTAAAATACACTATCTTAAAGTTTTAAATAGAGTTAAAAGAGTTTTAAAGCTTTAAGTGTTTGTTTCCATAGATGTAACCGGCTCATCTTCTGTAACATAAGCCCAGCTAGAGCTTACCATTCAATTTCAGGCTTAGGTGATCCAAAATAAGCACAGTCTAGCAATGCGGGACTGTCTGCAATTACTTGATACAGTTTATTAGCAGGAGTCAGAATTCTTGGTGGCTCAGCTAAAAAGACAAAGATATATAGTTACAAAGTTACAAATAGTAAATATGTAGTAAATAGTACAGTTACAAATACAAAACACAAAGATACCAAGAATGGCCCAAAGAACTACAGATAAACATTTTTCTCTGAGATTATTTTGGGTCTCAGTCTGGGTTCAAATACATTCTACTGATACTAGCCTGACGACAAGTTAATGCAGGGAAATTATCTTGTGAACAACAACTGTTTCTTGCCTATTTACAAGCAAGAGTGATGGGCACCAAAGGCAATGATTTCAACTGGAAAATTTAAATCATATATACTTCAAGTATATACTTCAAGAAGATAATCTCCTGGGTACAGACCGAACTATCTAATTCCAAACAAACCTGCAGGCAGAAAGATGCATTTTTGGTGTAACACCTAGATTTTATTTCTTTTAAATGACAGTGTCAATCAACACATCTACCAGTTCCTGCAGGAGAGTCACTAGAGGCCATTCTGCCTAGGATTTTGCTACTAGCTTTGTTAAATTCAGTGAGAAGAATTAGATGGGCCACAACATTTTGTAATCAGAAACACACGCCAGGGAAGCCTTAGAGACAAATGCATAATCATGTCCCCTTGCAAAAGCAACTTGGAGATCATCTACTCCACTAATCCAAAACATCTAGACTCAATGAAACTGTATTGAAACGTACTAACTTAAGCGATAATTCCTGCCTTGTCAGGCTTCTGCGTGACTGACTTACATAATCAAAAAAAAAGAGAGAGAAAATTTCTTTCAAGTTTTCCCAGCTTTCACATCTATCTTTCTTACTTTGGAACAGTGAAAGTGAAATTCAGGAATATGCTAGAAAAAACAAGGTATGTATACACTTGCTCTTTACAGGGGCCAGGAAATAGATCAATTCCCAGTGAAGATGTCAAGCAAGGCTTGAGCAGAGAGTCTGTGTGTTAGCAGGAGACAACTGAATACCCAAGGAAACAGAAAAATATAAAGAATATATCTGTTTCTTACCCAGAACATTCACAAATGCATTTGCTAGCAAGTATCCATATTCATTAGAAGCATTGCACTGATAGACAGCACTTGACCTTTCTTGCACGTGTGAGAAAATAATGGTGTCACCATCCACCTTTCTGCTAGGATCTTCTGGGGCAACTGTTGGTGTAAAGAAAAAGAGTTATTGCTTTTCCTAAACTGCTATTGGATTGCAAGTTTCATACTTCTGAAAAGAAGTAAGAATCTGAAAGACCAATATACCCTTTATGGTTTTTTCCCCTGGGCAACTGTTCATTGGTAAAAATGTGAATTTTAATACAGGTTTAAAAGTTCTTCTAATTCTACAGGTATTAACTCAGGATGGTAGAGTTCCCATTTTTGGAGAGGATTTTTTGTTTTTTTCCAAGGAAGTGAAGCTGAGATAGTATTTTGCACGCAATACAGAGGAAAAATACCAATATGACAAGATTCGGGCAAATACAGTCAATCTAGAAAAATACAGTCAATCTAGAAAAATACAGAAATATTTCTGAATGTCAACAGAAAATGCTGATACAATGACATAGTCCTCTGTGATTTTAAAGTTTTGAATTGATTGCTACACCATAAATAATTTTCCAAATATAAAAATAAGCATACTCAGTTGAAAATGATCTCAGTAAAAAATAAGTATTCCTTCAGTCAAAATCAAGAAACAATCTTCACAAGAGCAGAGTAATTCAGTAGGTGGCACTCTTTCCCTTATGTAAGAATTATACGGTGCCATTTCCTCAACTGTTCTGGAGTGCCCTGAGCTGTCAAATAGCTTCTGCATCACAGAAGCACCCAGGACATAACTGAAAAAAAAATTCTAAGAAAATACAGAAGAAGAATAATAGCTGTCAGTTCTGATACAGCTGGATGGCATTAAAGAAGTATAATGAAGAAAAAATTTAGCTTGTAACATCACACTATATAAAAATGCACCATTTTTATAAATGCAAGTTTAATATTTTATGAATATACTAGATAAGACCAGATATATTATTATTGTATAAAAAAGCATATATATTATTATTAATGAAAATTAATGGCAAAATTGCTGATCTAGTAATAAGAAAAACAGATGCATTTATACATAATTAAATGCATCCTAGTTTGGCTGCATCATAGAAATTGATACTCTTATTGAAGCTCGAAAAAGTATATTTGTGGAACACATTCTCATATAAGGAAATTCTTATTTGAACTCATAAAAAAGATCAATCAACTAAATTAACATCAATTTTCTGTGACAGGAACCTTTTGATTCAGACAATACCTTAGTTCTCATCTGTAAAGAAAATGGAGACATTTCTCTGACATTTTCTTAAAGTATCTATTACTAAATTCTCTACAAGAGAAGAAACCAGATGAAGTGGACCACAGTTCTGTGCTTCTGCTTAAGGATATTTCCAACTTTGATGAAATCTAAGGCAATTTTTCATGTAAATACCTAAATTTCCAAACAGCTGCCTCAAGAACAGATTTCAATTTCTGTTTTTTTCTGGTCTTTCATCAATCTGAGTTCAAATCAACATCAAAAATTCAAAAATTTCAGGAAGGAAGAAAAAGGTACTACTGAGATTTTAAATGCTTATTCTCTGGACTTCTGGGTTGCTGGCATGAATTTTTCTCTCTTTTGCTTTACTTCCTATTGTGTTCCATGTTTCACATTACTTCCTTTTCTATGTAAGTGCCATTTTCATTAAAAGATTCATGGGCTGAAAATAGCCGGAGCAGGTGAGTAGCGCAGCAGGCAGGCCAGTCAGCTGCGGGAAGCAGTCTGTTTCTGCATACAAATCACAAATCACAGCTAAATTGAAGACAGACACAACTGCTCTCCCACGAGGAAGGAGAACTGCCCGCAACCATTCCAAGCATGGCTGCTTCCAGCCCTGGGCTCTGGGCTTCCCTCCACCCAACCCGCAGCACTTTCTGCACCCAGGCAGGTCTTTAACGGGTGCACAGACTGCCCCCTTCACACACACTCCAACACATAATCCCTTATAGGATGATGGTAGGGCCCCTCCTAAGAGATAGAAGCCATTAGTTCAATCCTCTATGAATGAAAGAAGTGCATTGTAAAAGAATGATCTAACCATTAAACTACTATATAAAAAGAGGGGCAGCATCTTCCCTTCCCGCTGAAGGAAAAAAAGGGATACCCCCTTTCAGCTATCTGAAGGAAAGGAGGTAGCTGCCTGTTCTCTGAAAAGGGCTTCAAGCTGGGGTCCCAAGAGAAAAGAAGACACAAGTGTCAGGTTATCTGGCGCTTTCTGTTAACCGGTCTAGCCACTTGGATGCTGGCACTAATTCAAAAGCTTCCTGTTAAGACTGGCATTTATTCAACTGTCTGTTCAATACAGCTTCTTTAATGATCTGAAGCACCCACTACTGCACTCAGGGACACAGAAACAGCTGAGCTTGGAAGGGACTTTTGGGGATCATCTGCAGCCCCATGCTCAAGCAGGGCCACTTGGATCCAGCTATCCAGAACTGTGTCCATATGGGGGAAGAATCAGCTTGCTCGACCTGCTATACTTTTGGCTATACTTTTGTCTCATCTAGCCCAGGATAATGTTAGCCTCTTTGTCACAAGGGCACATTGCTGGCTCATGGTCAACCTGGTGTCTACCAGGACGCCCAAGTCCTGTTCTGCTAAGGCTATCCATCTGGATGGCCCCCAGCATGTACTGGCACTAAGGCTGCTCCTTCCCAGGTGCAGGACTTTGTTCCACTGATCACCCTCTCTGGGTCTGGCCATTCAGCCATTTTTCTATCCACCTCCCTGTCTGTTTATCCAGCCCCTACATCAACAGCTTGTCCATGAGGATCTAATGGGAGATAGTGTCAAAGGCCTCACTGCAGTCCAGGCAGACATTATCCACTACACTTGCCCTCATCTACCTGGCTAGTCATTTCATCACAGAAATGTATCAAGTTGGTCACTCCTTGGTAAAGCCATGAAAACTACTCCTGAAAGTTTTCTTGTCCTTAATGTGCTTTAAATTGTTTCCAGAATTAGCTCCTCCATCACCTCCACAAGTATAAAGGTGACAGTGACCAGCTTGTAGTTCCCTGTTTTTTCCTTCTGGCTCTTGTTGAAGACAGGAGCAGCATTTGCTTTCTCTCCATCTTTAGGCACTTCTCTCAGTTACCATGATCAAGCAAAGATTATTGAGACTGTTCTTGCAATAACATATGCCAGCTCAGTCAGCACTTGTGGCCTGCACCCCATTAGGGCCCACAGACTTAGCTATGTTTGCTCCTGACCTAATCCTTTTCCACCAAGGGTACATCTCATTCTAGTCTTTTCCCCTGGTCTTTGGGACCTGGGGTTCCTGAAGGTCAGTCTTGCTAGTAAAAGCTGAGGAAAAATAGCATGCAGTACTTCAGCCCTTTCCACATACCACTCTATGGTTTTGTTGGGTTTTTTTTAAATCTTTTTCTGGGGAAAAGGAGTGATGGCAGGGCCACTCAAGCACTGCTTGTTTGTATTTATGAATATTCTGGTGACATTACACAACAGCTGCATGAGAAGGAGAAAACTATTTTGACACATTAGACAAATCTGATTTGGCACTGATAGGCAAAATAGCAAAAAACTACTAATACTTAAAATGGGCATGTACAAACAGGATAAAGAATACAAAGAATTACGAGGATTTGCTGTAGGAGTTCTGCTGCTGTAACAAGACAGGTGAATATGTACCATCTAACAGCCAATATTCGCTTCCAATAACAAGGAATCTCAGCTTATGAATGTGTTTCGGTCCTTTCTGTACAAAGACCTGGTTTCACCTAGTTTTTTCATCACATTCTGCAATGATACAGCTTCTTGACCCTAGCCATGTTCAGCATATTCCTATACAGAGGAGGCAGGGCCTCCATCAGATACTTTTGTCATAGTTAGAGATCCGCACCCTGAATAACTTCTGTTCATTTGAATGCATACTTCCAACTGTTTCATAAACTTCTGACAGCCTAAGCAATTACTTTTGCTAGTATGTTTAAATAACCACTATGGCACCATTATTACTTTATTTTCTTGGAAAAAAAAGACAGAATGGCAATTACTTTTGCTAGTATGTTTAAATAACCACTATGGCACCCTTATTACTTTCTTTTCTTGGAAAAAAAAGACAGACTGTCATGTGCTCTCTGAACAGAAGCAGTTAAAACACACCATTAGGCTTAAAACTGGAAGGGAAAAGATCTGGGTTAAAAAAAACATGGATAACTAAAATAGTAACGAATGTCCTTTTCCTTTTCATACCAATCTCGCTTGTTCCTTAGCATATTATTTTCCTGTGATCACTGAAATCCTTTTTTTCCTGAGTTTCTGCTAGTTCTATTGTCTCCAAAGGTACAACATTACCTGCGCTAACTATAACCATCCTTTGACTATTTTGTGCAGAATTGAAAAAAGCCTGATTACCAAAGGTTTTTTCATCTGCTGAAGTTCCTAGGCCAGATGCAAAGTTCCAACACAACGACAGCAGAAGCAGTGGATAAAGGTCTTCCCAAGCAGTCTTCTCTCCAAGACTGAAATACTGAGGGCATTAGGGTCCAGAAAATTTCTCCCCACCTTCCAATGGCTGCAGTGAACAGCTTGTGGTGTGTACTCTCAGAGAAAATGACGGATGATGAATCTCTCAGCCAGGGATTATCAAGGGCTTTCATGAAGGAAATCTAAGGGCTAATGTTTCTCCCTGAAATTCAGTCTGAGTACTAATGGAGACTAAGTCAAACCTAGAGATTCAATGCGAAATGTGACATAACAAGAGAAGAATATGCTGAAAGAAGATAAACAGTGCCTTTGCACGACTTTATATGAATCTAAGTGTCTGTATCTAATATTTAATAGCTCATCATGAACTATAAACCACTGGACCAAAAAAATCAGCCTTTTGTACAGTATCTGCAATGCCTTTCTGAAGTCCAATTATGAAAGTGTTTCCCCTTCCCAATTAATCTGGGTTGTTACTTTCTTAAAGTTGAGATACTTTATGCATGGCTTCCCTTTTGTAAAACCATGCTGAACATCTAAGCAGTAAGACACAATGGATTGTGCAGCGATATAAATAATGCAGATCTTGAGTGTTAATTGAACCACAAGGCAACACAGAGTCATAGCCTGAACTTTCAACTGCTGCTTGCCAAAGTAATTCTAATTGACCTTAAGGGGACTGGGAATGTGAGTCCAACATACTCCTCCTGTGAGTAAACATTAGGAGGTTAGGTTAGGTCCTTATCATTCCAACATGGTTAAAGCAGTTTTTTTTCAGTAAAGCTGGTGTTTCCAGCATGACTGTTGAAGAAAACTAATTAAAATATTCCAGGAAAACCTAAAACCTTGCTTAAAAATATATTTTTACTCAGATTATTGCAATATTGAACAAAATTCACACCATTGCAATTTTGTTTTATAGTTGCTAACACACACTACATTTTTCTCTACTTTTTTTTCTTTCTCCCTACAGATATTTAAACCTCAGCCTCTGACTGAGATATGGACGAATGGTTCCTTCTTCAACATTCCCCCTTCCTTGTCTGACTCTATTATGGAAAAACAAAACTGGAAGAATTAAGTATCTCCCAGTTGTGCTTTCCAATAGGAAATTAAAGTATTGCAAACAGATTACTAGGCCACAAGAGGCACATTGTGGGATACATGATGACAGCAGGGCTTTGAAATTCAAATGTAGCTCTTTTTCTTTGAAATCCTGCCATGGGTGTAGCTCTCACAGCACTGCCCTGAAGCTGAAACAGCTGCTTTAGTTTCCTTTTACTGTGATTTTCTAATCATTCAGTTGGAAGATGAGGGTCTCAATTCTATAATTTAGTAACAAGTAAACAAAAAGGCACACTGTACTTGGTAATTTCCAGAACAGCTTTTGATAACTCAGAATAATAAAAAATCACAGGAATCTTAAGAACTGCACTTTCTGTCATCACAATGCTTCTTGTAGATGCCCTGACAGATGCAGTGTACTGGAGCATCCAATCAACTAGCACTTAAATATTTAATAGGGATAAGACTTCAGCTTTTCTCAGCAGTGAAAGTGACCTTTAATATAAGGCTGAGCTACCCACTTACTTATTTCCTGTGTTCTCTTCTTTTCTTTTTTTCCCCTACTGAGTTTGAGTGGGTAATTTACCTAAAGTCTTTTAATTTTTACTGAATTCCCCTCAACAAGACTTTGTGTACCAATTCCTCAAGGTCAATCCAATACATGCTGCCCTTGTATTTGGGAAATTCGATGGCATCCTGCAGCTGCCTCTGAAAACTCTGTTTCTTTATGTTTTACTGTTACCATGAAAGAATTCAGTACACATCACTGCTTTTCTGGAAAGTGTCAAATTGGTCATTTGAACAGCTTGTCCTACAGCTTTGATAAGAAAGAACAGCAAGGCAAAGCTGATAGCCAGGTGAAAAAGATTTTACTAGTCAGGAGGCCTGAAATAATAGTTAAACTACAAGAACTGCAGGATAAAAATCCCCTCCAAACAAATAAACAAAAAGTAAATGGTGAGTATATAGAAAACAAAAACTGAAGATGAGACCACCAAAAACCCAGAATGGAAAGTGAAGGACAGGTACCAAACTTTGATGATAACAAATGCATTATGATATATTTATTTATAAAAATATACTATGCAACATTACATTGATATTTTCCTGTTTTCCTGTCTTACCATTGTTTCATGAGGTGATTAATGTCAGTTAAAATAACTTATTAACCAATTAAAACTTTTCATTTTAAATCTCAGTCTGTAGATCTCACCTTCCATTTAATCAGGATACCTGAAACAGGTTATTTGCTCAATATTTCTATTTTTTTCAATATATAGCCTTATTTTGCCCTCCAAAGTTGCATTTTTCCCCCTACAAATAAGTTTAATCTCTTTTCTATACAAAATACTTCAAATATATCTAATGAGGGTTCTTTTTACCTCTTGATATTACCTAGATTCTAACCATAGACCATTCTTCTCCGTGTCCCAAACTGGGTGAATTATATTTCATCAACAGACTTAAACAACTCCTAAACTTCTGAAAGCGACAGAAGGGATGCTACCATACTTTAAACAGACTAGTATTTTGGAGTACATTATCTCTCAAGAGCCAACAGGTGAGACTGTGTTTTTATTATTGTTTTGAGAAAGAGGAAAGATAAAGGTATAAGAACCAAGTGTGACTTTACAGTACAGCGTATGCCCAAACCCAGCTGACAAGACACCGCAGTGTCCTCCAGCAAGTTCTTCCCAAGGCAAGTTGTACTATATATAGCAGCTACCTTGTATCTGTCATACAGCATTGCCAGTCCTAACACTGCAGCAATTAAGTAGCTCAATCACCAGTTCAGGGCTGCTTTTCTTATCCACGCACACAGAAACAGCTGTTTCACTGCCCTAGGGGTTCCTTTTCTTTGACACCTACTTGGCACAAACTGTTTGCCAGGTAGCTGCTGACACATTCAGACAGTTTTGCTGCTGCAGCTTCTTAGAGCTGAAGCCTAGAAGGCTCCAACATACACTAAGCTGCAAATCCCACAGTGTACTGCAAATCCTCACGTGTGTGCTCTGTATATCCACACACGTGAGGATTTCACTTTTTATGTCACATTTAGGATTCCTAGGCAACATTACAGTTGCAGTGGGGCAGCAAAGGAGAGATCCAGCAGACATGACTCACAGAAACACAGGGGTAACAATGACATCCCAGCAATGGCCCTGTGAGAAGGACCATCCAATCTCCACAAAGATACTACCAGCAGAATGCCAGACAGACGAACCAGGAGCATGATTAGACATTTTAGTTCTCTCAAACACGTTCAAGGCACATTTTGTTGTTCAGCTTCTATGAACCACAGTATTTTTATCACATTTTTTATGATTTAGCATGACCTGTCAGGCAAAATCTACACAAATACAGACTCTTCACATCTATTTGACAAAAACCACCCTAAGACTCCTCATATTTTCTTACTCATGCTCCTGTAAGGTAATTAAGAAGCTTACTTGCTATGGGAACACCATTTGCTAGCCAGCTTATACTAGGCTTTGGGTTGCCATTAGCTCTGCAGATCAATGTTCCATCTTCTCCAGGAGACAAGACCAAATTTCTGGGTGCTGTTATCCAGTATGGAGCAGCTGGGTTTAAGAAAAGAAAGACAGCAATTACTTTCCAAAATTAAGTACAGAAAATCATAAGGCACAGGCATGGTAATCAGAAGATAATTCAAATAAGGTATGTGTCTATATCTATGGACTTATATCTATACTGTTACTTTATATGTATATATATTTATATATATATATATAGGTGATACTTAACTAAGTGGTAGATCATACATTGGCTGAACTGACCCTCTGGTCATACGCTGCATTAAAATTCTGAGATAAACAATAAGAGGATCTTTGTTTCATTTAGGGTTGCCTGCTTTGAATATTAACTTGCCTTTCCTAAAGCAAGCAATTTGGCATTTGCAGACATTACAGTGGTCTTTTGATTTTCAGAAATATCCATACTCTTAGTAGTTCTCCATCCTTTTTTTACAATAAATAACCACAAACAGCATATATTATCACATCTTGCAATTAATTTTCAGATTTTGGATTGATGGACAGATGCAAACAGAAAATTAAACTTCTGTTCTTAGAAAGGAGATTAAATAATGTGATCATAAAAAAGATGCTGATCTACAACAAAATAAATGACTATTTAGCATGCAAAGTAAGCAATACTGCTGATTATTTCAATGACTAATTAACTGTCATTACAGTTTTTTGTTTCATGGTATTCACAGCATACTTAAAATTCCTATTTAGAACATGCTGTAAATGTTTTTAGAACTATAAGGCATCATCTTGGGTAAAAAACATGAAGAAGATAGGAACCCAGAAATATCAGTAAAAAAGAAAAAGGAATAAAAAACATGAAACTGTAAGACATTAGAAAAATAGAGGAAAAAAATAATCTGGGCTATACGAATGGAGAGAAGAAAAATGGAGAAAATTATGAGACGATGAAAAGAGGTAAGGAGGAAGATAGAGAAACAAGAGAAAGAAGCAGTCTGATGAGAGATAATCAAAGTATCTAAAATAAATGTAGTACTTGTGCAAACTAAGGCATTATCTTACTAGTGTTATAGTAAAATACCAGTTCAGCCTGATGCTTTACAAAGTAACACTAAAAGATGAAAAAGATATTATGGATAGTACAGCCCTTCCAGTGTTAGAATTCAGACAGTTGAATGTTTCCTCAGGGTGATTTTTAACTATTATCACTCATCCTTTTAGCTATACTTCATCCTAGAAAACCTGCTTTGATCCTGCATTCTGGACCCTTGACAACATTACATTAAGGATAATTTTAGTATTACCTTTCACAGTTACTGAAATGACATGATGAACTGAACCTAATGTATTTCTTGCTATACATTTGTAGTTCCCAGAGTCAGCTTCTGAAACATCTATAATCTTGAGAGTTTTCTTAAAGTTTTCAAAAAATGTTCTGTTGGCTGGCAGTTCACCACCCTCTTTGATCCAGCGGACTACTGGTGTGGGTCTGGAGAAGGAAAGCACAGATCAAATTTAGGCACTGAAGAAAAGGAATATAAGAGTTCAGTAAGTTATTTTTTTAAATATATGTTTTATAAATAATTATTTTAAGAGCCTCTACCCATATTCTGGGCCATATCCAACAAATATGAAAAATATGCCAGCATTTGTTTCTAGGAAATGACAAGTCTCACTAACATTGTCAATGGCCATCTGTTCATAGGATTAATAATTACAGAATACATTTGTCTGCTGATTAATCTAAAAGCCTGATGGTCAATAAATGAAGACATTCATTTATAGCTTCTCTAAAATGACAAGTTTATAATTGTCCTTTGTGTGAGCAATATCCTAATGCTTCATGAACATCATAAACTTTACAAAAGAGCTGTAAGGAGACACAAACATTTCTTGTGAGAAATCAAGGGAGAAATGTCAGTGCTGACTACACCTACTTGTCACTGTACTGAGTCTAAATCGTGGCTATGCCCCATGTTGTCCACTGAAGTTGAAAGCATATGGAAATACACTTTAAAAATTACAAGAAATTGCAATTTGTTGCTTATTGAATAGAACGTTCTCTCTCAAATAGTAATGGCTCTAGGCAAATGTTCCCTTAGCAGTCTAATATAACATATTTTATAACACAGACACCGAGCAAAGATGACTTTTAATTATGGTGTCAGGGATTAAGAAGAGCTGTTTCAAAAAAAATCTACATCTGGCCCTTTGTAGCCAAATATTTCCTCACTGATTTTTTTTTTTTAATTACATGATAGCTAAAGACATAAAGCCATATAATACATTACACTCTATTTTTTTCACAGGTTTTATCTAGCCATTTTATTGGAGTTTGGATCACCTAATACTTTTATTGCAGGGTTGCAAAAAGGCATATAACTATATTGCAGATGAAGATTACTTGGGCTGGTGCTACTCCGACTTACAGCGATGGTTTTGCTAGTGCTGCTGGGGCAGACACCTGAGCAGGCCACAGCTGAGACAGAAACACTGCACTGATGCTCAGATCAAGCTGTGCCTGAGTATGCCCTGTGGAGCTCATGCAAGTGAACACGTGCATGGTGCTGTGGTTTTGCATCATTTTGTGGATTTGCAATTATTGGCTTTCCTCATGGCTACCTGAGAGCACTCTGCATTATAATGCCTTTGTGCACTGTAAACATATTGACAGCTCTTGAAATAGGTACTAAAGATTTTCCACTTCTATTCTATAACCAATCTATTCTCAGATTTCTTCCTGAGAATGAAACTGATTTAAAGATCAAACTAATTAATGAAGTTAAATTGCTCTTAGTAATTTTCTTTTTGCACAATAACCAGCAGAAGCAAACTTGCATTGCATTGAAGAAACAAGTACCAATTAAGCTCAATTACAATGAGAAATTAGATGTAAGGACCTGAAGATTTGTTCTAACAATTCCCACCTAGAGGATCTACTAGGTAATTATTAACACATATAAGCAATTTTCCTGGATAAAAACAGCAAATTATCTGTTTTTATATAATTTGAGAACCTAATGGCTGTAAACTTAGAACAACAGAAGCTTTATTCCTGATTGCAAATCTGTGGATATGTGCCTGAGTTTAGTCTATAGCATTACTTGTCTGTGTCCTTTAAAAACAATGGTACAACCCATATCCTGTGCATAGGCTTTGAGGATATGAGAAGGCAGAGGCCACACATGTTCATAGCCGGTTCCAAAGTCTGCTGATGTCCAAGTAAATGGTGGAATTCCTTAAAAAAGCTCTTGCCATTTTACACTTCTGCTCCTTTGAACCACTTAGGCTTATACAGTGGTCACATTTTAAGCATCTCTGAAATGTTTCCCTCTGTTTCTGTATTTCTGTT
Source organism: Rhabdornis inornatus (assembly GCA_013397075.1). Lineage (NCBI taxonomy): Eukaryota > Metazoa > Chordata > Aves > Passeriformes > Rhabdornithidae > Rhabdornis > Rhabdornis inornatus. The sequence goes on along the minus strand of VWZS01002600.1, from coordinate 188,237 downwards.
TAGGAAAAAAAATGTCTCAAAAGTAACTCACAATCCTGCTGCAATGCACTCCAACAAAAGCACATTTCCTCTGAGTTCCACTTTGGTACTTGTGCTACCTGTTGGTGTTAGAAGAACGGGCTGCCTTTCTGTAACTGGCTTTGCTGGAACACGAAGAAGTAAAACAATTAATTTCTAAATTTTGTTCTAATACAAATCACATGCATACGTCCATTCTCACATTTTGTACAGAGATTTTGTTCCATGTTGGCCATTTGATTAAAAGTCATTGTGCAGCACAACTACAAAGTTGAACACATTAGTTTTTTGACAGACATAACATATCTGTTAAACGCCACTATTTTGAACACATAGAAGAGAAATGTTATTATTAAAAGACAGGAACAATTGATACAAAGCTTTTACATAGGCAACTATGCAGTCTTATTCTTAAGTAGCTGCTGTTTCATTCAACAGAACTATAATGGGGAGTAAGAGGCCACTGGTGTGAGGCAAGACTTAGAGTTACTGAAAATTCCTAGGCTTCCATCAAAGTAAAAATAAAGCAAAGCTATTTTTAATCAGGAATATAAACCAAGGGAGTGAAAGGTACAGTCTGCTTTGGAATACGTTTTAATATTTTCTAGACAATGTGAGGCATTGTTTCAGAAATTAATCCTTGTATTTTCCTCTTTCTATATATTTAACTTTAATTCAACCTGTTCCCCAGTCTTGCAATATAGAACCTTGATTAACCTGTAAGCAATAACCACAGTAAACAGGCAGATATAAATATAAAACTAATTTCTGACATTATACTCTGTTGGCTTTTGAAGTATATGGTATTTCCTATCCCTTCTTGGAATTCAGAATAAGAGTTTTCTGTAATTATGGAGTGCTTTCTGTGGATACTCTAATGTTCTCTTGTAGCAATTTTAATATATAGAACTAAATTGCTCTAAAGTGCTGTAAGAGTCTGAAAAATTAAAATAATCATTTTGTTTTTTAAAAATGGGCTTAGAAACATAATAAACTCGAAGTTTGTTAGGGTACAGGATTTACTGATACATTAGCATAAATACAACACTTTGTTTTAATCTAGCATGTGCTGTGAATGCCTTAATCACAGTATACAAACAACCTAAAATTGTGCGAGAACAGAGCAGTCTAGCGTCAAGAACGCAGCTGACAGTCACAGCAACAACTCATCTACCCAGTGCTGGCACTGCCAAGGGCTGCTGGCTCACTTGAGCAGACTATGAGTGTTCAGAAGAGACACTATGGTGGTTCTGAGTTGGGAGCCAACCCAACACTGTTTCCCTCACTAATTGTAGCTAATATATTGTGTTCAGGTACTTATTTCTTGTTTGTCCCTCCTAAATAACATGTAATTTTTACGTAGAGAAACAAAATATTCTGTGCTCATGTGTTATTTTAGATTCACATAAGTTATGGTTTAATATGTGCAAAGCCCCATTTCACAAGGAAAAAGACAAAAAAGATGAATAAATATCAAGTATTTTCCATATCACCCAATATTAAGTGGACATTCTAGAATCAGTGGTGCTCCAAAGTCAGCCTTGCTAGACACACATACATCTGTTCAGAAGGATTTAATTAAGAACATACAAAAGACCATTCAACATAGATTAATGGAAAGACCAGCTTAAACACCAAACAAACAAAACTTATCCTACCCCTATGAATTTATTGGTACATTCAGTAAGTTATTAAATGTAAAGTGGCTCTGTTAGGTGCTTAATTGTTATTTATTATGCAGCATGTGACATCGAATAGTCCTAGTGATAATGAACATAATCGAACTACTAGGTAAATCGGAGTAAAAATATAGAAAACCAACACAGTATAGAAGTAGTTTTTAAAATCTGCACCAGTGTGAAAGCACTCTTTTATTATAAGTGTTTATATTTTCTTTGAGCCATATGTTACAAGAGTATTGAAACATTAAATATTTGAAAGGATCACACTGTGCAGTCCCTTTGTAAAGTATGTATTATCACCAGCACTAATTGATACCTTTATTAGAAACTGAAAAAGGAGCAAAAGATTAAGTAGCCATGGAGGTGAAGTTAGTTAACTAAATGCTATTGTGAAACAAGGAGTATCAGTGGGGACCAGTGCAACTCACCACCATAAATATCAGTGTCACTCAAATTAGCAGCTATAGTGTCATTCAATGAATCCACTGAAATAAACAGAATATCATGAAGAAAGCATACAAGAGGGATAAATAAAAGTTCTGGGAATCAAAAGGTGATGACATGGCCACGGTGAGTTAATCAAGTGATTGATTAATTTGTTTCAATACTTACAATAATCATAATAACTTAATTTTTCTTGCATTGGAAAAACATTTGAAAACTGTTATTTTTTAAACTGTATTTTTTCTAAGTATCAAATCTTAAAAAACATTTTCTCAAAACACAAAGCCTTATAAAGGGAAAAATGATAGCTTTTAAAATCAATTATATATCAAGAGAACTGGAGATTACATTTTAAGTTTATACAGTAACTTCTTATCCAAAATTAAAATGACAAAATTTGCTAGCTTAACACTACTTAACTTTAGCATGTAACTTGAGAACTCAGATAAATACTGTGCAAGTATGTAATTTGGTGGTGCAATACCTACTTGAAAAGACTTTTACAGATATGGGTTGTTTCTGCTGTATAGTTTGCGTATGATTAAATCTTGCATAGCAGATATAGTCCTCCCGTGTGTCTTCTGGTTGTACATTAGAAAAATAAAGATCTCCATTTAGACCTTGGGAAACTCTCTCACTTTGAGGCAACCTTTGGAAAGCTAAGGGAAAACAAGAACACATTTAAGTCCAACATAATTGACACACTCTATTATTATGATCTGCAGACTCCACATTCATTCAATTACACTTGTTTGTGGCTTGGTACATATATAGACATTTCTAAGCTTCCTGATGAAATCCCTTGTCTACCCATTCTTCCCCAGTGGCTTAATCTACAACTCACATCAAGATCTCCAGCTGCTTTTGGCTTCGTGCTTTTGGGCTGTATGTCTGCTTGTTTCCTCTGTTCTACAGAAATGGAAATTCACTGAATTTTAACTTAGAGGGAAACTTCACCATCTCTGGTTTTGGTAAGCAATGATCTACTATGTAGAAAAACTGCAAAAAGTCAACTGCATAAAAAACAAACTCACCATTATCCATCCAAAATATGATAGGTGGTGGTAAGCCAACAGGAGGTCTGCAGTGCAGTACTAGTGAGTCACCTTCACGGACATGATTTGGTTCTAGTTTTTCTTTCGTCCACAAAGGCGATCCTATAGAAAATAATTTTGATATACACACAAACTATGGATTGGCAAAAAATCAAAAATTTAAAGGGAAAATGCACAAAGTATTCCAGAGAAATGGAATAATGACATCCATCAGAATGTTTAGTCCTTTCATGTTTGCTAAAGTTTTTGGGGTTTTTTTTTATGTTTTCTTGGAAGAAAAGTACATCAATGATTTATGAGAAGTATAATCAACTGGTCCAAATTATTTTGTCTACTCACTAAAGGTTTTATAACAGTATATTGTGAATTTTTAACTATACTGAATAAAAAAAGGGTGATGTGCTCAAAATGAAAAAGGGTAGACATTCCTGAAGCAGAATTATGCACACACTGTCTAATTAAGATTTGAGAACAGCACATTTTAAGCTGAGAAGCTTGAAAACTAAACTGAGATAAAGCTCATAAAAACCTGTAGAAACAGTCTACCATTAATAAAAAAAAATTTTTTAGTTCTTTTTTTTTAGTCCCAATCTGTTTTAAAGCTATTACAAAATCTACGGAATACAGACTTCATAAACAGAATTAAAAATGTTGTCATCAATTCTGCCATCAATGTCAACAAATTATCCTTAAAGCTTTAACGATTTAAATATTTTATTCTAGGAGTAGTCATACATACAACTCAGTTTTAAACATTATAAGCTTATCCAGATGCATCAAGAAAAACACTTGGTTATTAAATTTTTGTAAAAAAAGTATTTGAGAGAACATGTAATACAGTATTATACCTGAATATTAGAAAATAGCCAATAACTTCTAGCATAGTCATGTGGATAACTGAATTTTTAAGACAGGAAAACAAAATGGCAAAAAGTTCATAAGCAAATAAGAAAGCCAAAGTGTTTTACACTTTATGAACATCAAGAGCTTTACTTACTAGAAGGCCTTATAACGATATTGTTGGAAACAGCTGCTCCTCGTTCATTCCTTGCTGTACACTGGTAAACTCCCTCATATGCTTCTGCCTTCCCACCATTCATAATATTTATGACAAGAGTCCCTGAATTTGGTTTCATTGTTACCTGTGCATCTTTATCTATATCAAAATGAGTTCCATTGCGTGTCCAAGAGAAGCTAAAACAATAAGAACAAAAATAAAAGTTTATTCTTAGCTAATTTTGTAGACTGTGTGAAGAAAAATAAGAAAAAATTATTAATAAAAATATTGCAACAAAAAACATTACTTTCTTATGTGCAGATAAGTAAGACTCGTTCCCAAACTAAATTAACTAATAAAGCAATACAGAACTTTTACTATAAGAAATCTGGCAATATTTTAAGATAAAAGGTTTGGCTGAACTTGTTAACAGGAGCTATTGCAAAGCCTTTTTTTTTTTTAATACATTAAAAATTTCTGAGGTTAATCATACATGGAAAAGAATTTATTTCCTTTCTACTAAAAATGATGCAATAACATCTAGAAGAACAGATATTGCTAAAGCTGCATTAGCATTTCCATTATAAAACCTATTGTTGAAAGGGTTTATAAACCTGTCTTTAAAAACTTGCTCAGGGCTGAAATGTGTCATCTCAGACCCCAGCTGGAGACCATTTCTTTTAATTGGTTTGGCAATTTTGAAGTTATGCAAGTGAATTGAAGACTGCGGTGAGTTTGATTTCTTTTAACTATTCTAATGCAAACATAATTCTCTAATTGAAATTATATAGTCTGGTAGCCTTTATTTAACCTAGTAAATTTATACTGACGCTACTCAAAACAAGAGATATTTTGAAAAGTAGTCATTAAAAATGAAGACTAACAGAACTCATAAAAAATTGTAAAGATGCAGAGAATCATAGTCTACAACATAGACTACCATAAAACACCACTTTCTTAATCATGCTCTGTTTATGGTCAGAAGTATAGTCACAGAGAGCCTGACCAACATCTACGAAGGGCTGAGCACTCACAGCTTCAAACGCTGTGAACAGCAGTTTTTGTACTTGTTACATATCAGCTTCAGAATCTTAAGCACAAATACTTTTTTTGCTGGTCAGAATGCTTCCTGAAATATAAATGTAAATGGTACTGGAAAAGCTCAAATTCTAACTGACTCAAATTGAGCACTGACCTTCTGCAGCAGCTGGGCAGGACTGGACATGATATTTGCACCTTGTGTTGGGAGAGAGAAGAATTGGACCTGCAGCAGTGCTGCACCGTAATGAAATGTTTTTGGGAGGACTACCATGCCTAGTGAACTAACAGTGAACCTCTTTCTTACAACGTTGCAGGTGAAGATTGTGGGGTTTCTGTTACCAATAATATTAAGGATGCAAGAAAGCGCAATGTAGATTCAAATGAGAAGTTGAAAATGTGGTAAAAACCCCCAAATTTGAGATGTGTGACAGACAGTCTTTGATGTTCTAGCTATAGGTAGCAGCACATCCATAAACCTTTATGCCAGGTGCTCTCACCAGTAAGAAGTTATCACACTGATATCACACAATTCACACTGTGGGCTGAGAAAGTGCACCTCTGACCTCAGAGCTCTGGAGCAGTTCAAGTTCCAATATGCATTTGCAGGTTATCAAGAGTGATGGACCAACCAGACTAACTATTGATACAAATTAAATAATGTCACATCTTAAAAAATAAGCAAGACTAACCACAAGCTTATAAAACTCATTAGAAAATCCTGTCACTTCCTGTGTAGCATGGGAACAAAGCCAGGTCTGTGTTTGGTGGGGAAGATGAGGATGTACAGCAGAAAGCCCTGGTACATGGTCAGGTATGTCAGTCTCACAGACAGCATTCTTTTTCTCTCTGGTATTCCAACCATAAGTGTTCAAGATAAACATCTGCAGAAGCAATACAATTGCCCCAAAGTGGACAATAATCATCTGATCCTCAAGATAAACACCCAGACTCTTAAAAGTGGTGTCAGGCCAGCGAAAGTAAAATGCTAGTAAATAAAGCAGCTCTGTGGCACTCCTGGTCCTTAATGGAACACTAGAAAGGGTGAGAGTATCCCAGATAATCTCCATCTTCTCCATTCTGCTGCCCAGCATGATAATGACCATGGTGCCAAGGCAATCACCAGGAGTAATGCAGAAAAAACCCTAGTTATTCAGAAGAAATACACCTAACAAGCTCTGTGTCTGAACGAGCAGTTTTAGACCTTGCTAGTAAGGTGTACCATAACACTGCTAGAGCAGAGAGATGCACATTTCGACGTTCATAGTCCCTGCAGTCAGCAGCAGTTACTAACAATGCCAGAAGGTATCATGGCTACTGATGTTTCCTGTGCACGTACTCAGTACCTCGAAATTAGTAGTTTTCAAGTATTTCAAGATGGTGAAAGAGGACCTTAAAATGGACAACGATCAGGAATCTGATCCATTTCTGCCAAAACCAAAACTTAAGGCTGTTAAATACACAAAGCTGCTGATCAATAAAACTGATACAGACTACATAACTTCGGACAAATTGTATTTCAAGATCAGCCTCATAAAATGGAAGTATTTACAAAATCTTACATTTGAATGTATTAGTGTTAGTTTGACTATATTCAATGTTCATTCTTCTTAAACACTATGCCTAAACCTGGCACATCATCCAGCTCATAGTACAGCATGCCTCCTAGTGTGTCCTGTGGGCATTTGCCTATCTGCTCTGGTAATAATCAAGTATCATTTTATTATTAGAGTTTTGAGAGAAAAAATGCTACAATTGCTTGATGACTTTAGAAACATTTAAATGTCAAATGTGATAAGAGTCAAAATTGTGCCACTATCTGGTAGCTGTGTAATTTACAGAGGTACAGATGTGTGCATGTTTCTGCATATGCAAGCACATTCATACATATAATCTTGATCTTGCTAGTTTACAAAAATTACAGTATGTTTTCCTAGTTCTTTCATGCTCTTAGGCAAATGGAAAAAAAAAAAAGCTACTAACCTAGGAGGTGGCTTTCCTTTGGCTTCACACTGTATTACAATATTCTCTCGAGGGTCAACGATGTAATCTTTTGGAGATTGCTGAGTTATCGTAGGAGGTTGTGACACTTCATTATGGAATACAACAAAGAGAAATTATTTCAACAATATTTTCAAAGTATCACCAAGACACTTTTGTAAGCAGAGAAAGAAGAATTGCAGTTAACAACCAAATAATTGACAGAAAAGTAGGATTAAAGTATCCTTTCTATCGGGAGACTGAAACTCTCTACCCTTGTAAATCAGTGTAGCTATACTAACTTCCAGCTGAGCTATCCTGATTTACAGCAGATGAAGATCTCGGCCAAAAAGTTTAATGAAAATATCATTTTTATACCTCAGATTTCAACAGATTTTTACAAAAACAAAGGACACTCAAATTCTAAGTCCAACAAATCTGAAATGAAGAGCTGCAAGACATAAACCTCCACAAAATGATTTTTTTACCATACAGAAGGAGAAAATATTCATCGCTTTGTGCTTCAAAACATGTCATGTATTTTCAAATTCTCTGTGGGTGAAACCTTTCCACACACTTATTATGCTTAACACATTGCATTAATCTACAAAGCATGCTTTTAAGAACTACTTTTCAGGAGTAAAAAATGTGTTATAAGCAAAAGACTCTGTTAAAAATGACAAAAAGGGTATCTTGTTTCCGAATAAAGAAAACATGTAGGAAAAGTAAAGCACTGATTCCCCTTAAGAAGCTCTTTAAAAATACACTCAATCTTGTGAACTGTCCCAGGAGAAGCAATCATTTAACATTTGTGATTTGTCAAGTACTATAAAACAAGCAGCAAAGAACAAAATTGATTCACCTGACAAAGTAGTTGGTGTCTACCTGCCGTAATTTATAACCTTTTACCATTATCTATGCCCACTTTTGCATTAAAAAAATACTGTTTGTGCAATTAAGATAGTGAGAAAAGTGTCTTCCTCAACACTATACATGTGTTTATAGCTTAGTGTCACCTAAATAAACCTGTTAAATAACATGCCCACGAACATCCCTGTCTAAGTGCTGTAAGTCACCTGTCCAGCAATACCCTTTGCTAGTGCTTTGGGGTAATTTCTAGCCATTGGAACAAAATAATTCAACCATTATCGTTAGCCGTGTTCTCATGCCTCACTCTAGACAGTTAAAATTGCACAACAGCGATTTTTATTTAAGTCTTCCTTAAGTATACCATTATACATTAAGTACTCCTTTGCACAGGCAGAGGTAGCTGTCTGCAAAACCCTACCTGCAAGAAACAGCACTGAAAACAAATAAGATCATGGAATCATAACAAAACACAGCAGCTAAGCAGAACAGGCCACAGAGCACCGGGATCTGCTCCTCACTGCACAGGGGAGAATCCTTGAAAGAGGAAGGCTACATTTTTACATGATGCCTTTGCGTGTATTTCTTTAGGAGTACTTGAAGGCAGTCCTTTTCCCTCTCAGAGGCATTTCTCAGGGTCAGTACATGTCAGATGCCTACTTGGGAAAAGCAAATACACTCTGAAAAAGAATATGACACAAACACTGCCCAACAGGATATTCCATCTGATAAACATCAAAGTCCTGAAATCTCCACTCTTGTGTTATGGACTGCACTTAAAACTGATTAAATTAACCATAAAACTAAAGCTAAGTTAGAACCCATAAAATATGAGGTCTACCTAAATACCTATATCTAATGTGGATATAAAAATACGTCCACATCAGATATGTAAAATAGCAATAAAGTACATATATTCCAATAAATTTATTTTTTATCAAATATATTTACTCCTGAAAGTAGTAATAAAACACTGCACATACTGATATTGAGTGAATATTTTAATGTTCAAATAGCACACCATCAAAAATCACACAATTAATTTATTCAGAATATCAGTTGTTTTATGTACAGTAGTATTTTCTGAACACTGCATGCACAAAACATCTAGATACTGCAAACCAAATTATCAACAAAATGTCAGAATCACACATTTTTTGACTGCAAATTCAATTTGCAACACAATCTGTATTAATTTTCAGCAGCACACAGCCAATCTTTAGTGAAGAGTAACTTACATTCTTCTAGAAGTTTTGCTTTTATTTCCACATCAGAATCAGCAGTTGAATGGACAAATGGAGATTAAAGAGAAATATTTGTTAGTGAAGAGAAAGCTAGCAATTTTGAGAGGGAAGATAAGTATCTCTGACAAGTACATTGGTCATCATTAAAAAGAAAATATTTAAAACATTCAGCACTGCAACCCATGCAGCAATGCCTCAAATTCCAGCCAAAATTTCCATAGTGTCAGATATTACTACATTTATGTTAAAGCCCTTGGTATGAGAAACTTTCCTGAAGTGCTAACTTTTTAGCAGCAACCATGCTATGTGATTTTGGCTTTGCAAGGACATAAAACACTAATACTGAGGAGACAGCAGCAAATCAGAATTAATGGAGTGCACTACCCTCATGCTGCAGTCAAAATCAATCCACCCATATGATCACATGGAAGAACAAAGAGAATGCTTCAGGCTAAAATTACTCTTGTAAAGACAAAACCACCCAATTCTACCCAACAGCCTTGCAACCATTTCTGGTTTAAAAAATAACTAAAAACAAGAATTCACCTTAGCTGTCAGATCTTTATTGCTTACTTCCAGTGCTTTGCAAAAACATGTTTCTTTATCTATAGGCCAAATGTCCTTGAGTCCCCTGCATTTTCAGTCATTCCTCGCCTGCTTTGAGGAGACACTGACAAAGAACAAATGAACTTGCTATAAATAGGAATTTCTAACCTGGATGAAACCTAAATATTCAACTAATCAAGTATGTTCTGACCACCAGGTCTCTATGGTGGATATTCAGGGAAGACCCACAAAAAAAAAATCTAAGTCCTTCCCTTGTGGTGCTCTCCCAGAGCCCATTCTCATCATTATTTATGAAAGTAATACCATCATTCTAGATGTAATTTCTGGCTAAAAATTCAAGAATGTGACTTTATCAGACCTCAGAAAGTTATTAAGCATGAAGTAAAAGGGAATTAAATTCTCAGTACAGAATTAAAATCATACATCCAAAAGGGATGTTCATTTTTGTCTATTGATGCATTTCTGGTAAATTTAACCCAATTTATCATTTAAGATAATGATATTAGAGAGGTGCAGAATTTTTATTAGTTGCTAAACTACAAGATAGGTTTAAAACACTATTTATAGCCTGCCAAATGTTTCTAAGAGAAAAATTAGGTTTTGAAAGTAACAAATTCATTTATTTATCAAACTTTCAAAGCCTTGTTTAACCCACAGCTTATTGCTCTAAAGGCATTTACAGCACAAGAAGTTAGACGTGATTCAGATATATTGATTTTTTTTTACAGAAATACAGGTCATTGGTTTGATAGGCTTGTAAAATGCATGGGGAAAAAAGACACCAAAGCACTTGCAATGTATGTCAATGATTATTAAAGAAAAACATGCATTTCTGGAAGGCAGGAAGGTATCAAAACCACAGGGGTAAAGCAAACCATGCAGATTAGAATCACAGGCAAATTTACTGATGTATTAATCCGTCAACTGAACATCAGCCCTAATGTTCTCTTCCCTGGTAATTAGTTTAACAAATGAATAGTCACTGAGAAGTGCAACATGGTTCACTGAATTCTGAAAATGTCATCATGTTTATCTTAGAAAGAAAACAGCAACCTGAAACATGAGTAATTTAATAAAATTAGCTATTGAGAATATAAAATGCAGCAGCTACCATTTCTTTTCAGCATAGAGTGCTACCTTCAAGGTTCCCCACTAACAGAGTCTTATACTAGACAAGAACTTCAGATCTTGGGATTTCTCCTCCTTCAGATGTTTCCTCATGTGTTAATGTGAGCTGGAGTTCCCAGCTCAGCACATTTTTAACATGTTTTTAAGTAAAAGTTCTTAACTGTTTTCAGGCACTACTTAAAAAATCTAAGAGCCTAACTTACCCTTTTGCATAAAAAAAATAGGATGCTTTGAGTGTCTGAATTGTAGGTATTTGAATTTTTTACTAGCTCTCATATCAGCTCCTGGGAACTTCTCTGAAGGTAAGGGTGATTGTTTACAGCAACTAGGAATTATCCTGGGATTTTTAGAAAATTATCAATATGATCTTAATTTCAAAAATAATTAGCATTTAGGAGAGCTTTTCTGCTCTTCTTCATTCTGATCAAACAAAGGCACACTGAAGTAAGTAGAATTCTGTGAGAATCCTGTGTTAAACCTCCTCAACTGAACAATGTAACTCATTTTATACACACAGGTTTTGAAAATCTTCAGTAAGTGTAAATATTCATAATTATAATGTACTGATTCAAGTTACCAAACACACTCTATTTTTAGCTGCATGTTGGAGTTATCTTCAGCTTCTTACAGAAATTACTTGAATAATCTTCCATTATTCTGCATTTATTTATCAGGTTAATACTTACAGTCAAGAGGTACATCCAGTGCAGAAATAATTTGGCACAGAAAGAGGACCAGGGAAGTTTTGCTTGTAGGTATGCTTATCTTTTTCATCATGATTTTATGCTATACTGAGTAAATCACACTTGAAGAATGAAGTTCAACTTCATAAGACTAGGCAGCTTGCAGTAGTTATCTAAGTATAGACAAGAAACCTGGTAAATAAAAAATAAAAGAAAGACATGCAAATACAATGGAGAGTTAAATGATCACATGCATCTTAATAATATTACAAAATACAACCAGTCTAAATACTATATCTAAGGATAAGAGTTACACCACGTGTTCTACTGAAATCCAAGAAATTCACAAGTTCTTAGATCACCTAGGTCATAACACTTTCCTAAAGAAGCTAGTGAAGAACTCCTGTAACCTCATTTAATGGAAATACAAATGCCTGCCTCAGAAGGATAAAGCATCAGTCAGTCCATCTAGTTAAAAAAGAGTATATACTAAAGATAATAGTCCTTTGAAGTAGATTTAGTTGATTAAAGCTCTGAATGCCCACCTAGTCCCTCATTCAAGCACCATTCTTGCAGAGGCACTTTAGGCATCTACTCCAATGAAAACATGTCAAGCCATGAATTTGCTAAGTAAACTGTGGAATCTTTCTGCAGCTTTGGCTTAGATATCCCAGCTTCTCCTCACTACGGAACTCTCTCTAATAAGATAGCTGTAGACTGAATACACAAGACTTCATGAAGGTGCTGAGGTGCTATCATGTGTACTGTACCTAGGCTCCTATTTCTGGATATCTGATTCCTTTCAAAATAGTTAACATCAAAATGCATCGTCATTTCTAGCCTGAAACAAAAATCTAATTAACTGTCAGAATATTCTCAAACATTCTTCTCCTCCTTTCATAGGTGATGGACTGTCAGAAATGAAACTTAAGGGAAATTTGTTCCTTGAAATGTGCTAGATTTCCCCCCTCAGCCAAGCATGAGAGATCACACTAGCCATGTGGAATGATTCTGGCTCCCTCCTTATTTTCTGTATTCAAGACCAAGCTCTCGCTGAGAAGAATGTTGGAGGTTGAAAACTAGCTGCCTGCAAGCCCCATCAGCATCACCAGTGACCTACAAAGAGCTATGCAGCCCTAGAAATCCAAACGGTGCTTACACAATGCATTCTCAGTAAATGGACATCCACTGAGAAAGTACTTCCCAGATGCCAGATGGATCAGAAAGTTCACATTGATCATCATTAATTCACCTTGAAGAGAAGACTTGCTCAGCTCTGGCTACAGATATGAATCACAATATTATCCAGTCCACAAGGAGTTAAAGTTGCAAAGAAGCAGCTGCTCTACAAACATTAAATTAAAAGTTGTTTGTGCTTCCTGAAGTTACTTAAACCAGTCTATGGGAGGAATTTCCCTCAATTTTCACATTACAGAAGAAATTATGCCTCTTAATTGCTGCTGTGAATTACCTTTCTTGTTGTACAGTCCTCTGAGCAGACACTAGAATTAGAAACCAAAACTGAGGTGTGGAGCTCTACTTCTCATCCTAACCTAGGACATCAAACTCCCTGATTCTTACTGTCACTATCTGCAAAACAGATTTTTCTTTCAAAATAAGAATATTCCAGTAGGTTAAAGTTCCAGACATGTACTTCTTGGAGTTGTTGGCAACTGCTGACTGGGGTATTACAGGAGAGGGCAAGTTACTTATTGACATTCCAAACATCTCTAGGACTGCATAACATAATGTAACGACTGATTATTTATCATGGCAGATTAGAAAAATTACAAAACACATCAGAAGAGAGGACACCATAGTTCTGGTCTTTGCATAATTATTTATACAAACTGGAACTGCACAAGCAGTCAAGGTGACACGCCTACTTACAAAATACTCAGAAAGGGGTTCAGACATATAGCAGGAATGCATGAATATTCCTAGAAAAATAAACTGAAATTTTCTACGTTTTAAATGAGCACCCTAAATTGCTGGGGGCTGAGCTTGGAAAGGTGGGAAGTGTTTTCTCCATCCCATTTTGGCACATACAGTTTACTACGTTCCTCCTGCAGTGAGCACAGGGAAGGAGTAGAGCTGTTGTTGAGAGTGCTTGAGAACACTCCAGCACACTTCCTGCAATGAAGTGCTCTCCAGAAAAGCTGATTTTATTCCATCAGCTACAGCTGTCTGCTCTAGTTAAACTAGGTTCTCACCCACTGTTCCCCTGATCTTTATGTCATCTCCTCATTACAGTATCACCGCAATTATCAAGGTGCCCTCGCTGTGCAATGCTATCCTGGGATTTACAGGATACTCTTTGAAGTATTGCACAAGTGAACCTCGACTTCAATTGTTTCTTCCCCATGCAACATTTCAGTTTTCCTTACACAACCCTGAAAATCGGATTATCCATTTTATTGTCTTGTTCTGTTGACATGTAAAATGAGTACTGCAGTGATTTGAGAGTATTGCAAAATTAAATTGCATTTGTTTTGAACAAGTACAAATGAATACCCGAGCACTGGTGAATCAGTCGGGGCAATTAAAATGATTGGGAAAGTAATACTCTTGAGAAATTGTCCCATATTGTCTACTTCTGCTACTGCAAAGTTCCAGCAGGATATCTATTGAATCTACTGCTGGGATGTTTGGATATAAAATCGGAATTCAACCTCAGAAAGCCAATGTGCCCAAAGGATTTGCAATAGAACATTACTGAAAATGATTTTAGGTTTGTCAGCACAACTGGGTGCTGTAGCTGAATATATTCAAGATTAAATCTGGCATAATTTAGAATGAATACAACAGCTGCTATGTAGAACTAGACATTGCTTCGACCTAACATTATCTGCTACAAAATAAAGACAGGCCTCTAAGTGCAGATCAATGCAAAGGCTTCAACTGCAAAATTTGAAATATCAATACAGCAGACTGCCTTTTCCTCAAGATAATTTATTTAACAATCTCTTGTAATTCAGACATTTTTTCCTACCCTTTTCATAGGAAAACATATATATTGTGACAGTTCATTCAGAAGTTTACTCACCAATTTGTATAAAATAAGATTTTCTATACTTCCATACCTCCTATGTACCTAACAAAAAGTCACTTGTTATGTGTTTCTTGATGAGATAAGATTGTGACTAACAACATGGACTAAAGGTTGAAGCTATGGGGTAGCAAACAGGAGTCGAGGTAAATAAAAATGCATAAGCAAAGTGCAATAGTATTTCATCACAAAGTATAATTTCAAAAGACGAGAGTTTTATGTATGTATTACAAAAGAACCAGGATCAAGTGAGAGACATCAACCTTCTTTTCACTTAGGAAAAAAACAAACAAACAAATAACTACTTTTTAAAAATGACCGATAGAAATCCACAATTAGAATGAAAGCACCCGATGTGAGCCTGAGGTAGACAATATGGCAGAAGATCAAAACACAATTTGTTCCTAGTGGTCTCTTCACTGGGACCATTTGGCTACGAAGAGCAAAACCAGATACTTCACGAACACTGAAGGAGCTAGGAAAAACAGCATGTATACAGAAGGGATAATCTGGAAGGCAGAATTCCAGATTCCTTTCATAAATCAAAAGGGACAAGGATCTCCTCAATTTTAAGAGCTCAAGAGCAAATGAATCACAGAATTGTTAAAGTTGGAAAAGACCTTTAAGATCATCAAGCCTAACTATCAGCATGGCCAAGTCCCACAGCTACATATGTTTAAATACCTCCAGTGATGAGGACTCAACCACTTCCCTGAGAAGCCTGTTCCAGTGCTTCATAATTGCTTCAGTAAAGTAATTTTTCCTAATATTTAATCTAAACCTTCCCTGGAGCAATTTGAGACTGTTCCCTCTTTTTTATTCCCTGCTACTTGGCAGAAGACACTGGTACATCATGGGTTACATCCTTCTCCTCTAAAGGAGTATCCATCCTACCTACTCACTCTGATTCTCCCTGAATCATGTCCAGGCACTGTAGAAGAATTACAATTGGGTCAGGTCAGTATCTGCCAAAGAGAGTGTTAACAACTGAACAGTATCCACGACTGAGGACCAACACATGCACACATAGGATATTTTACTATACTATACCAGTGCTGAATAATTCTGATTTCTGATTGGAATATTAATACAGACAGACACTCTATCAATTGACACCTCGAAGCTGAGTGAATTGAGGCTCCAAATGACAGAGAGGACACATTTTTCCTCTAGCTATCTTCAGCAGAAGAGCATACAGCACATTTAATTTCCTTGTAAGTACTGCTGCAATATTTCTTTTTTAGGATGTAAGAGTGTAAGGAAGTTGTTTACTGAAATTCAACCTAGTGCAAAGTTAGACAGTATTTTCTAAATGTAATATTGTTTCACCGAGATTTGACGCATCACTGATAATGCATTTCTACTTAATTACATTATTTTGAAGACAAAAAGGTCTTTAGAAATGTGAATAGAAACCAAGGTCAGCGTAAGAAGTGTGAAAGGGTTATTAAACTGAAAGACAGAACAACTGGAATATTTCATACACATTAGGAAGAAAAAGCATTCTCTTCCATATAGACATGATTGAATTAATGCAGAACAAGTTAGACACTGGAGATTAGAGAAAAATTATTACTTAGCAAAAAACTTCCTCTGCTTCATTTGTCTAATGCCTGTATTTTTCCTCAGTGAAAGACAGCTATAATTAGAATATAGGAAAAATTAACAGTTTTCAAAGAAATCTGCATCATTGCAGTCTTATATCCACAGAAACATGAAAAGCAATTTCAAATGGCATAAATGTATTTAATGATTTGTACATAAAAAAAAAAGGATTGAAGATAATAATCAAAAAGCACAAAATGCTTGCTTTTGAGGATAACTGCAATACCCTCAATGAAAGGTCTTTACAGGACTTACGCGTTTTACACAACTATGCTAACTATGTAAGTATTAATAAGACGATTTAAAACATTTTTGAAAAAATGGTTTCAAATGTCACACTTGTTTTTTAGGTTATCTAGTATTTGCAATAATAGGTCACATAAAAACTGCTAATTGGAAACAATTATTTAATCAAAATCTTTCAAATAGAAACAGGTAACAATGCACTTAGTGTTACACTACCTAAGTATCACGGACACAGCACTACTAGAAACAGTAATGCTATATAACAAGAATAATTCTAACTGTTTTTATGGAGGTAGCATGACATAATAGAGTAAGCATCCATGTATGTGTTGACAGACCCGAGTAGTATTCAAAATTCTGCTCTTGAATAATCTTGTAGTCAATTCAGTCCCCACGGGTTTGCTTTCCCCATCCATCTCTTACCTATTAGATGTAAATTATCCAAGTTATGGTCTATTTCCACGTAGCTGGTTTTAATCTACTTCCCATAGGACACATAGCTTTAGAGTGTCTGAATAGAGGTGTCAATAAAAAGAAATCATTTTTAAAACTTTCTAAAAGCACACCAAATAAGAACTATTTCTCATCCTCTAGAACCCTGCAAAACACCATGCTGCTTTCCTCTAAGTTTTTAATTTGTCACAACCTACAATAAATCTCTCCTTTCAAGTCATCAGGGAATACTAATCATCTTCTGTGAGCTACTGTTTATGAAGCTTAAGCACATTGCTTTGGATTTGGCTATACTGTATGTGTTATAGGGACATCCATTTAAAGAGAACTGGATGAAAAATAAACTACGTAGACAGAATTCCGGAATTCAACAAGATCTTCTCAGGACTAATTCAGATGCTTCAGGTACTTATTAGAGTTAGATGTTTATATGCATTTGGCCATTTTCAAGCTATTTTGACAAAGACAGATGGCCTTGTGTGACACACTCTAAATGCTCTCAGCAGTTCTATATACAGCAAAAAATCATTAGCCTGGCTGGTTACACTCCTGAACTGCCACCACATTCAGCATTACTGTTTAGGCCCTGAGAATATTCTTCAGCATTCATAGTGGTCTCCTTCCTTTCCACAATCCAGACACAGTTTAAATCTCTCCACTCTCACTCTCTGTTTTCCACTATGGGAAAGCCACTCAGTCCTTGAAACTTCTTTATTGACAATCCTATATTAAGACCTGCCAGCTGGTTTGTTATTCATCAAAGCCTGGTCTGTTTTGTTACATAGTTCAATTCATGTTTTTATTAATTGGTTTCACATGGCAGTAAGTCAAATGATTTTGAAAGGCTTTTACACTGACATCATCATCTTACTAAACTTGCAATTTTACCAGATATTAGACTAAAATCAAGTTTTTGTCAATCATTTGTTTTACAAGCCCTACTTTCCATAAAACTCTGAGCAGAATCAATTTTACTCAAGGCCTTTAATTCCCAATCAGCTGAGTCCCCAATCAGCTTTTTCCATATGTTCACTGTGATTTATATCAGGCTATATTTACCCTGCTCAATCTGCTTGTCTATTCTGAATCTGGGCAGAACACCAGCTCTCTTCCAGTCTTAAGGAATATTAAAAATGAAAACCTGTGAACCAGATGTCTTCCCCACTGGCTCCTCTGGAGCTCACAGGTAGGCCCATCAGACTCAGACTTTCTGAATGACATAGAATTACGTATCTTCAACACATATTATTCAATATCTGCTAATGATTACTATGACTAAAGAAGCTTTTCATCATAATGATGCATCATAATTTTTCTTCCAATTCATCATGTTACTTGAAATAATGTAACAACATCAGAAAACAGTGCTGACCCTGTTTCTGTTTCTAAGATTAGGTCCTATTAAAAAAACCCCAAGTATTTGCCTGCTTGTGTCCACCATGGCAATGACCAACACATCTGCCATGAGAACAGAAGCTCTTTCAACACAAGGACCAGTACTGACTGTACATCTGCACAGCCCCAGCACAATGAGATCCAACTGCTTCCAACATAACTTCAGTATCAACTGCTGAAGCAGCAACAGAGAACAGCTTCAATTATCCACCCATTTTCCATTGCCACTGAACTGCACTTGTACCAGGTCATTGGACAACCACACAGCTGATACACCCTTGCTTCAGCTGACTGCTCTGGCCCTGCCAGGACTGAGCAGGGTTTGTCTTGTTCTTCCCTGAACCCTAAAATTTCATAGCTGCTAATTGGATCTCTTTGGTAAATCACATGAACACTGCGATACAACTAAAAAAGCAGAGCTAGGGGTCCTTAAAAATTCCACTCTTATTTCAACAGTCTGCTTAAGAAATACAGTCTGTGAGCACCAAAAAATGTAGGAAAAAAAGCCCCAAACAACTAAGCATGGAGGTGAACTATCTAATTTAGGGCTGCAGGTAAGCCTGTAAGCTCAGTCATGTGTCACAGACTTGAATCCTTAAAGCAGCCACCTAGAGCTGATTTTTAAAACACTGAAGCAAAGCTAATCTGTCATTTTACAGTTGTCTTAAATATTCCCTGAAGGCCTCTATTGGATTTGGCCCTTTTGAGGATTTAAACAGAGCAGCACTTACTTTTTAGATCCTGCTCATCTTAAATTATAAACTGTTTTGGCTGGGGTGACTACAAACATGGCAAAGCAAAGCTGTGGATAGCCCTCAATTAGGTAGGTAAGCCTAGTAAGCCTGGGAAGTTTGGGTGCCTCCAGAGTCAAATCAGCATCTGAACAGCACTTCTGTATTGCAAATTTAAACAGATGTCTCAGTCTTGCTTGGGTCCTTTCTGGTGTCCTAAATTCTTGATCAGAGTCTTCTACCTTTTTAATCCCCTCACATAAAAATGATGGAATGGAGCATAAAACTGATAGTTTAGTGACATCTATTTCAGTAGTCCTTTAGAGTCATGACAACCTGAACAAATACACTTCATCTCTTATGAATGTCTACATACTCTACTACCTTTCAAAGACTTGGTTGAGATGTTTGAATTGAGTGTAACTTCGCAAACCTGCTGAAGACCATGAGTTTACAAAGGAGGGAGTGAAAATATAACTTGCATCGGTCTAGAGAGAGCTAGTTTGGCTTGAAGCAAACCACTAAATATGAGGATCAAGGAGAGGAAAGAATTCTGCCTTATCATTAAAATTCTCTGTAAGTTAGAAAGAATTCAGAGTAAGTGAGAGAAAATAAACTAGGAAAACACATTTTTACAGCTCATGGATGGTAAAAACAGGTACCTAGATGATGGTATTCATTAGGATAGTTCTTCATGCTTTGACACATCTAGAGCACGCAAATAATCTCATAGCTCATTAAGTACAAAAAATTCAGCACAAACTTCAACAAGACAAACATTTTCAAGTATCCCATCTCTTTCCCTCTGAAAAGTTTTGCTGTAGAACAAAACAGTGCTTAACAGAGAAAAATTATCAACGTATCATCAGCCTGCTTTGACAGCCATACCATAGTGTGCAAACAGAACAAGAAGGAAAACTAAGTGCACAGAAGAAAAACGCACCTTTACTCTGACTGAAGACTCCCAGTTCAGTTCCTTGTAAATATGCAAAGAGGATGCTCAGCTGAAATACTACCTGAAATATTATTTTTTTTATCTGGGAGATGTGATGAAATGGATTTTTTTTTCAATTTTTCTAACTTTTTCTACCCATCAGAATTCAGAGCAGGGGTTTCAGAGAGCTATCTAAGGAGAAGGTAATACAGTCTGTATTACACTGGTTAATTATCTTCTTTGCATCCTTACAGCTAACCCCCAAAGCACTGACTATCCAGAAGTATTCCTGCAATCCTGGAGATACTCTTGAGGAAACCATGCTGGGCGAAAGAGCAGAATCTGATTCACAGACAGGGCAACTCCTTCCTTGGGGAAGTAGAACAGAAACCACCATTAGCATGAAAAGCTGGAATAGTTACGCTAAAGAGGAGGTCACTCAGAATAGGGACATTGCCAGAAACTGAGGACTAAGGCATCCTGTCAGATACAAAACTCTAACAAGTACATGAACAAAGGAGGGTAAACAGCACAGAGGGAACAAACTGTACAAATTCCAGCCAGCTGCCCTGGATACATTTTTTGGTGATGGGGGTTGGGGACTAGCCACCTATGTGCAACACCTATTTAACAGGTAAAAGTTGGCCTGTTTGCTCACTTAATTTTAAATAATTCTGTTAAAGTAGTTACAATTGCATCTGTTATCTGCCCACCATTAAAAACTGAAATGAACAGAGAACTCTGATACAAACACTTCAACACTACACAAATACTCTTGCCTTTCACACTAAAAGCGAGAGATTATAGCTGTGCAAATCAAGTCTGTTCCTGCTTTATACAGCACTAATTCAACCTGCCACTGCTTCCAACAGAATTATGTGAGACCTAAGTAAATGAACCCACTTATAATTTGTTTACAGGTACACCAGTGTTGTGGTACATTTCATAACCAGGTCACTACACTTGGGAATGCTGCTAAGGATCATATGTGCAGGGGTAAATAGTGTCCTAACAATGGTTAGAAAGAACTTGCCCATTTCAACATTTTCTGAAAGTGATTTCTGAAGTGATTTTTACCATCTTTATACAAGTATCTCTAAATTCCCCTCACTCTCAAATAATTCATAACAACTCACAAAGCATTGATTAACTTCATACCTGCAGAAAGCCTGCCTGCTGCAGCTGGACACCCCAATTCTACAGATAAAGCAAAGCAGGGAAGGTTGGCATTCAAGTTTTCTTTTTTCTCCACTGCCTTTGTTTTTCATTTTTTCTTCTTGAACCTCTGCTTAGCCCTAGTGAGGCCACATCTGGAGTGCTGTGTCCAGTTCTGGGCTCCTCAGGACAAGAGAGACATGGGAGCTCCTGGAGCAGATCCCACAGAGGGAGACAAAGATAATTAAGGGGCTGGAGCATCTCTTACATGTCAAGGCTGAGGGAGCAACTGAGAGGGGACCTCATCAATGTCTGGAACTGGAAGTTCATTAAGCAGATCATCTTGAGTGCCATCATGTGTCACATACTGGACAACCAGGGGTTCAGGACCAACCAATAGGGATTTAGAAAAAGTAGGTCCTGCTTGAGCAACCTGAGCTCCTTGTATGACAAGGTGACCCACTTAGTGGACGAGAGAAAGGCTGTGAATATTGTCTACTAGACCTTTCATAAAGCCTTTGACACTGTTTCCCCAGAGCATATCCTGGAGAAACTGGCTTCCCATTACTTGGATGGGCATAGTCTTTGCTGAGTAAAAGCCTGGCTGGATGGGTGGGCTCAGAGAGTGGTGGTGAATGGCAGTGAGTTGGCAGCCGGTCACCAGTGGGGTTCCCCAGAACTCAGTATTGGGACTCATCCTGTTCAGTATCTTTATCAATGATCTGGACAAAGGGATCAAATGCACCCTCAGTGAGTTTGCAGGCAACACCAAGATGGGTGGGAGTGTTGATATGCTGGAAGGAAGGAAGGCCCTGCAGAGGGATCTGGACAGGCTGGATTCATGGTTGAGTCCAACTGCATGGGATTCAGAAAGGCCAAGTGGCCAGATCCTGCCCTTGTGTCACAACAACCCCAGGCAGTGCCACAGGCTGGGGGAAGGGCAGCTGGAAAGTGGCCTAGTGGAAAAGGACCTGGGAGCTTTGGCCAGCAGCCATCTGAACACAAGCCAGCACATGCCCAGGTGGCCAAGAAGGCCAGTGACATCCTGGCCTGTATCTGAAACAGTGTGGCCAGCAGGACGAGGGCAGTGATTGTCCCCCTGTACTCAGCACTGGTGAAGTCACACCTTGAATCCTGTGTTCAATTTGGGGCCCCTCACTACAAGCAAGACATTGAGGTGCTGGACATGTCCAGAGAAGGGCAATGAGACTGGTAAAGGGTCTGGAGCACAGATCTGATGAGAAGCAGCTGAGGGAGCTGGGGCTGTTTAGCCTGGAGAAAAGCAGGCTAAAGTAGGACCTTATGAAAGGGGGTTGTAACAAGGTGGAGGTTGGCCTCTTCTCCCAAGTAACACGAGGTAGGACAAGAAGAAATTGCCTCAAGTTGTGCCAGGGGAGATTTAGATTCGATATTAGAAAAAATTTCTTCACTGAAAGGGCGGTCAAGCACTGGAACAGATTGCCCAGATAAGTGGCTTAGTCACTATGCCTGGAGATATTTAAAAGATGTGCACACAGGCACTTTGGGACATAGTTTAGTGGCAGACTTGACAGTGCTGCATTAATGGCTGGATGTGATGATCCTAGAGGCCTTTTCCAACCTAACCTATTCGGTGATACTATTATTCTGTAACAATGAACATTTTCAGTTTAGAGCAGGATAAGTACCTTGGATCAAAACTTTGGAAGCATAGATGACATTTTGGATGAACCAGCACAATACCTGCTTTTACTTCCCCCCGGAGTCTACTGTTATCCAGAATTCTTTCCATTTATTACTATCTTCTTGTTCTTGTTTAAAACAGACTATGTGATTTTAACCAGTTTTACTGACACTGACTATTAAACCACATCTGTCCAAATGGACATACCCATGATGTTATGTCATTTTACTGGGAAGACTTCAAATAACAGATATAATTTACTAAAATTCATATTTTTAGGATTTATCCTTCATTTTGCCAACGTTATTCAATCAAATCTGTGACTGGCTACATCAGGTTTAATTGAATCTTGGTTTGATGAAGATGTGTTCTATCTTTACTGCAGCTGATTCTGTTAACTTTCTGTTCTCCACCGATTTTCAAGTATCTTCATTATCAAAGGCCAAGAAAAGAGAACTTATTCAAAAATATAAATGAATGCTTATTCTTATGCATTTCACATTTATGTAAATGTGAACAATTTCTCTGCTATTATGATGTTAAAAGGATTAGTATGGCTTTTAAATGAATGTATTTTTTAGTTTAATGTATCAAAAATAAAACCAGGCGGCTTAATTCTCACAATAAATCTTACACTTCTAATAGAGTTTTAAAACTCTATTAAAGAACTAAAAAACCTGAAACCTAAATGGGATGTGCTAATCTACAGTTCCATGCTGTTACTCTTTCATTTGAAATATATTTTATATATTAAGAATATTTTCAATTTCCCATTTAAAAGAATCAGAGATGGCATTTAACACCACTGAAATAATGTAATTTCAGGTGCAATTTAAGCAAGCAGAATAGAACAAAGCAAATAACTGGAGCCTGAGCATGCCTTTTTATAAAACCATTAATTTAAACCTTAAGGGTAAAAAAAGCTCATTTATTCATCAAGAAGTTAATCCAGTTTGTTCCCTAATGAGGAACATTTTTTTTGCTTGTTTTTTTTTGTATGTCTACGCTATTCATTAATGAAACAAAAATTTTTACCCAGGACTTCAGATCTATTATGTAAGTAAACATTACACTTTGATGTAAAAATTTACATTGTTCACAGATTCATTTGAATTTCACATCCATATTACCACTGAGGATTGCCATGTTCACTACTGTTTTCTTTGACTTTTTAAAACTAATTTATCCTTTACATCAAAATCCCAAATGCAAACAGCACATATTGCAAGAACAGTATTTTTTTCTATGTAAATTAAGCTCGTCATGGTTCTGCACAGTCACACCAATGGAAATGAAAAGTTTTTTTCCATTAGAAGTACTCTCTCTCTCATTATATGACTGCTATGACTGCTATTCTAAGCATATAAGATATCCTCTCACAAAATAATATTAAATATTGAATTAAAGAAAGATTCTTCAAGGTGAAGGAAAAAGAGCATTGCAAGAGGAAAACACAATACAAAATCCCAAAAAACCAGCAAAAAAATAAATTCCTGAAATTCTGTCATTAGTACTGCAAAAGCACTGCACTACACAACTGATAAACCAACCTGTAAATTGGTACTAGCAGACTGATAAGCATATTATTTTATCCATGCTAGAGAATGACTACACTTAATGATTCAAAATAAAAAGAGCTTATTTACATATATACATATATAATAATATCTGTATTACACAGCGAGGCTTCCAAAGCAATACCTGCTTGTTATGACAGTATGTCTAGGCAGAGAAACAAGGTAGCACTGAAATGAACTGAATTCCTATTTCATGAAAAGGCACTGATTTATAATTATGTATCCATTTTCTTTCCAAACTACCATTTTTTCCCTAAGCCAGGTTATTTGCTCAATTTCTAGACATACATAAAAAAATGAAAACCAAATTTCTCTCCAATTACATAGGTACACTAAAAGCAATTTCTCATAGCACAACTACTATTAAAAATTATTTCATTAAATTTTTAAAAAGCTCTATTTTTTTTGCAGTTGTAACATTTAATGCACCTTTTTTATGCAAATGCAGTATCAAATATGAACATTTCAGAAAGAAAACCTTAAGGAACTGTAACAGTAAAGGCAAGAGATTTAAAAAGTGAAAATAAATCAGTCCTCATTAGCTTTGATTACTTCAAACACTTGGCTACGCTTTATAGCTTTTGTAAATTACCTTACTCTTTGAGGCAATTTTCAGTCAATCCAGTCACAGAGTAACAGTATCAAGGCAGCTTGTCAGTTAGACCCTTCTCCTTCACATATCTTGAAATATTGATCCTTCGAAGAAAATACAAAGGACTGTTCACTCTACTCTCATGCAACACCTGCAGGTGATACAGCCATATTAGCATAACACTGCTTTGGATTTCAGCTCATAAAGAATGAAAAATTGGTATAAATCAACATTAAAGGCCAAAATTATTTTCTCAGACACGCTAATTTGAATTGAGAGAGATGTTGTCCCAGGATTTTTAATTTTACATTAAATTGCCTTACTGCTTATACACCAGAGAAACTGTAATATAACTAAAACCAGAAAGTAGTCTTTAATCTTTAACATATAATTAAATTTTGGTGGTTTTTCAATTTATCCAGAGATATAGTACCACTTAAAACCGTGCTTTGTTGTATTCATTTTAATCAAATGTTATTTTAATTGGGTCTGTAAGGACATGTAGAAACTACTGCACCATAGGGAAGAAAGTAATTTTTTGATCTTCTGCTCATACATCTCTGAAACCAGCCTGGTTTGCAGTCTCACCTTTAACTTCCCTTCAGGCATTATTCCCTGGGGTTCTACAGCTTCAATTCCCAATTCAGATTTCCTCAAAAGAATAATGTATCTCAAAGCAGTACTTCTGGAAATCAAGACATATGGAAATGAGAGTGTCTTACCAAATTTTCCATATGGTCCATGGGAAGAAGTTGAAACCTAAGGTAGGGCTCCTGGGAAATGCTTCACAGACCAAAAGGACATAGCACAAACAAAAAGGCAACTCTACCCACCAGGTAGGTTCCTGATGTTTATGAAGGCGCCACCATGTGAGCACACTACAGAACTGGGGGGCCTCCTTCCAGAAAAGAGCAATAAATCAAAAGAGCTTCCTCAGACAAACAATTGTGAATGCAAAAAAACCTTAATCAGACCTTGAATAAGAACAAGCTACCTCACACCGAAGAAGAGTGATTGAGACATGGTTTTTCTTACTGTCAGAACAATAAAATACGAAATCAAGAATACACTTGCACAGAAGTCAGTTACAACAGCTAAGACTGGCTGGCAAATCCAGGCAGCAAAATTAAGGCAGCCCCTATTCTAGTCCTCCTTCTTTCCTTACAGGAACTTGACTCAAGCTGTTTCACTGCAATGATTTGGTAAGTAGTTCACCAGTTTCTAGACTAAATAACAAGTTAAACTCATAACTATATTCACAATTCAGTTAGGTTCAAATTTTCCAGGCAACATTTAATTTGAAATTAAAAGCTTCACTTCCTGTCGGAGTCAAATTTAAGGTAGCAAATCAACTTTTATCCCTAAATGCATGAAAACAAGGTTTCTCATTCAAGACATATAAAAAGGATAGGGGTGTAGGGGATGTGTTGAGGTTTTCTACATTTGTGGGTTTGGTAGGGGTTTTCTTTGTTTTGTTGGGATTATGCACTGAATTGGATCAAATTTATGAAAGGGGTTATATCATGTTGCCTGTGCAGCAGTCACTAGACAGCAATGAACAAAGAAACCATTGCAAGATTCCTCCTCCTGGAGGAAAAAGCAGAAAACAGGCATCAACATATTAAGGGGTTTTCAGCAGGATATATGAATACTTTTCCTATAAACCTGAATAGCAGGAAAAGGAAAAAATCTGTGTCTCTTTCAGGATTCATATCTTAAAGTGTTTTGGTTTTGCTACATTTAAAATGCAAGTGGAACACAATGGCAACCAGGCTTTTTATGGTATCCCTTATCACTGTTTTAAAAATGTGTACAAGTTTTCACAGTGCATCACAGGGATCTCTGCACTCATACTCATGTCTTATTTTTAACTTCATAGCTCACTCTGTAACAGGAGCTGGTTTTAAAAAGGAGTCACCTGGAAGCATCGTCCATGAAATCACGGAGAAGGTAAAGATGAAATGAGATCTTTTCTCACTCTTCTTTAATCTTGATAGTGAGTTCCCAGCATAAGGCTGGGTCCAACAGATTAAATGGATTTTCACATGTAATACTTGCTGCTGGGTAGTTGCCAGCTAAGATAATAAATTTCTGCTTAATTAAACAATGTTCCTTTTTTTCCACAACAGCTTGGTTATTTTCAATGCCGCGAGATGTATTCACATCAGTAAATGGCGGGAAAAATATGATACATCTTTTGTTTAATGTCAAAAACCAGTATTTCCAGACATAAAATCAAGATTGGCATGACGAAGACTCTCTGACACACAAGCTTTCTCACATATTTAATCAGAGAAAGTTTACCTAAGTCATTACGCTGGTTTGGCAGGGATACTGAATGTCATGGGGAAAACAGAAAGAGGAAGGAAAGACTCAAATATTTAAGATGGACAGCAGTGTAAACTATTGCTTAACAAAATGAACCACTTCAGTGTATTTGAGTCAAGACACCTGCACCAAAAAAAGCCCCCAATAAAATCTGAGTTCAGAAACAAATACAGTTAAACCTGACTGAACTTGACTGCTGGGTCGATAAATGAACTTGTCTATATAACTGGTTTTGCTACTATAAAAGCATTAAGGGCCAGGATGAAAAGTAGTTTCCCCTTTATTTGCTAGCAATCACTGTTATCTCTTGATCACTGAAATACTTTATTAGAAGGTACTTTTCAGCACTTAAACCTTTCCCTAAACAACTGCAGGTATGAAAAAAAGGAAGTTCACAGAGACTAGAACAATGACTTTTCTTCTATGGGTTGCTGGGTGGAGTTACAGAATTATGTAGGGAAATTATTTCCATGAATTAAAATAGAACCTTTGTGTGTGTCTCTGTGTGTGAGAAGGGGTGCAATCAGGGCCATCCATTCACTGGCTATACTCCCTTCTTTTTGCAAAACAAACCCTTGCATTCTTTCCAGCATTCCCTTTTACTTAAATGAAAAAGTTGGTACTTTATTTAAGTAGTCTAGGATTTTCCCACTAGACTTGCTCTTATCTAAAGAGAAGTAGCTGTCAAGAAGATACGGAGAGGTCCTGAGCTCTTCTGTTCCTCACTGCAAGCTCCTGCCCTCTCCCCTCCCTCACATTTAATAACTATAGCATCCCCAGTCAGCTACATCAGTTCATTGATCCAAGGGAAAACAAACCTGTGCAAGAAAAGATTAGGTTTTGACATGACAGAGATTTCCTCAAAGGAACTACCTCTTTTGGATGACAACCTGAAATTAAACGAGGTAAAGCAGCAGTGAAACTGTATCCCCAGCCTAGGTCTTCATGGATCTGGGTGAGGTGAATGCAATACTGAAGTATTCCCATCATTCTACACTGACTCTGTTCCTCCCTACTGCAGCATTGGAATACTCTGCAAAGCCAAGGACAATTCCTTCTGAAGTAGAGTCAAACATCTGAAAATAGGTATGTAATATTAATAAAATAATCAAATAAAGATCCTAATATCTCTGACTTAATACATTTGACTCAATGAACAGTGAATCAGCAACATCCACTGCTTTTTCATATCACTACCAAGTACATGAAAGTTAAAATATGCTCCTCAAAGACAGCCTCTCAAATAGGCTTTCTTTTCACCTACTTTGCTATGGCAAGAACTCAGAATCGCAGACTTACTGCTTTTCCCAAAGAATTCT
Source organism: Rhabdornis inornatus (assembly GCA_013397075.1). Lineage (NCBI taxonomy): Eukaryota > Metazoa > Chordata > Aves > Passeriformes > Rhabdornithidae > Rhabdornis > Rhabdornis inornatus. The sequence goes on along the minus strand of VWZS01002600.1, from coordinate 159,487 downwards.
GTCACAGTCTTCAAATTTTCTTTATGTTTGGCTTTTTCATTCAGACTAATCAGCCATCCAGTATTTTGAACAGCTGATTATTCTGAATGACTTTCATTCAGACATTCTTTTCCATGACCTTCAGCAAGGACACAGTTTTTCCATGTCTCTGTAATCCACAGCCATACTTTCTTTTTAAACTACTTTTCACTATAGCATCCCATTTCCTTCCGGAAATGTAAACTGTAAAACTTTCAGGTTTAAATGCATTCAACTGCTAGATACCACAAACAATTCTACAGTAATCCTAACATTAAAAATCCTGCACAAAAATTTCTACCTCATAGAAAATTGACTTCAGATGTAACAATCTGGCAAAAAAGAACAGTAACTTGGACTGAGTTCTACTTTATTTATATCACTTCACATGCATAGAATTGTACTACCCTCAGCAGAATTTCTTCTAACACACACAGGGAAGAAGAGAACAGAACTGTATCTCCTGCCCTTACATACTTCCTATGACATGTCTATCACAAGAGCAGAGAAGCAGAATAAAGTCCATAATGATTTTTCTCTCACCATGTCTCAGACATGTTTCATAAGATGACAGATATATTCATAAATCTCACTGTACATTTTTATTAAAAAACATTGACATTTTGTTTTCCCCATCTTTATGATTCAAAGCATGTCCTTGTATTTCTTTCTAATGAGTTGCAGCATTGCTCCTAGTGTAGGCTGTTAGATATGTGAATTTTTAATTCTGGAGAAAAGAAATATATGCTGCAAATTCTGTAAGACAGGTAAAAAGGAATGTCAAGTTTCCCTCACTGAATTTTATATCCACCAGCCTTTTAAATTGTATGTGAATAAATTATTGTATTTGGTTTATCAGGAATAAAATCATTCAAGAAAGTGTAAGCAACTACCATACACCAATGTATGCAGTTTCCTGCAAAGTAATTCTAACTTAGTATCATCCTTCACATATATTTAACAGGATGTATTTTATAAACAGCATAAACTTTGTATCTGAAGGCTTTTATTTCTAAAGATAGGAAAATTATGACTATCGATCATATCTGAGAAGGTGTGGCAGTCCAGTTAAGCTCCCACTGACTGGAAACTAGGAAATATAACCCTCATTTTTACAAAAGGAAACAAAAGAAAACCCAGGGAACCACAGGCCAGTCAGTTTCACCTCAGTGCTTGGCAAGATCATGGAGAGCAGAATCTCCAGGAAACAGTACTGAGACACATGGATGGTAAGGAGGTGATTGGTGATAGTCAACGTGGTTTCACTAAGAGTCAACTGTCCCTGACAAACAAGGGAATGACAGCATTGACGGATAAGAGAAGAGCAACTGACATCTCTGTGGATTTGTGTGAAGCATTTGACACTGTCCTGCATGACATCCTTGTCCCTAAACTGGAGATAATTGGATTTGATGGATGGACCATTCCATCAAATAAGGAACTGGCTGGGTGGTCACATTCAGAGAGTTGTGGTCAATGACTCAATATCCAAGTGGAGACTAGTGACAAATGGTGTTCCTGAGGGGTCAGTGCTGGGACCGGGGCTGTGTCACATCTGTGTCACTGACACGGACACCGCCATCGAGGGCACCTCAGCAGGTTTGCTGATGACACCAAGCTGTGTGGTGTGCTCAACATGTTGGAAGGAAGGGATGACACCCAGAGTGACCCTCACAGGCTTGAGGGGTGGGTCTGTGCAAACTTCATGAAGCTCAACAACACCAAGCACAAGGTCCTGGGTCAGGGCAATCCCAAGCACAGTACAGGCTGGGCAGAAAATGGACTGAGGCCTGAAGAGAAGGTCTTGGGTGTGTTGAGAAGCTCAACGTGACTGGCAATGGGCACTCGCAGCCCAGAAAGCCAAATGTGTCCTGGGGCTGCATGAAAGCAGTGTGGACAGCAGGGCAAGGGAAGTGATTCCCCACCAGTACTCTGCTCTCATGAGACCCTACCTGGAGTGCTGCATCCAGGAAATGTGTACCTGTTGGAACAAGTCCAGAGGAGGATTACAAAGATGATCAGAGGCCTGGAGCACCTCTCCTATGAAGACAGGCTTAGAGAATTGAGGTTGTTCAACCTGAAGGAGGCTCCTGGGTGACTTACAAGTGCCCCTAAAGAGGCCTGAAAGAAAGCTGGAGAGGGACTCTACAAGGCCACGTATTGACAGGACAAGGGGGAGTGACTTAAACTGAAAGAGGGTAGGTTTACATTGGATATTAGGAAGTTATTCTTTACTGTGAAGATGGTGAAGCACTGGAACAGGTTGCCCAGAGAAAGTGGGGATGTCCCATCTCTTAAGTGTTCAGGCAGAGGCTGGATGGGGCTTGAGCAACCTGGTCTAGTGCAAAGTGTCCCTGCCCTTGGTCCTTTCCAACCCAAACCATTCTATTTTTCTATAAAAATTATGGTGTACATAAGTGATAAAGTTACTAACATTATATACTTACTGAATTAATAATACATGTGTGTGTGTGTGTATATATACACACACATACACAGGAAAATAATATTTAGTCTTCCCTGTAACAAATCACAGCTATATTTCTCAACATAATGAGAATTTGTTGCTCTGATGAGTACACTTCTTTAAAAAACCACACTGATTGCAACTCCTGTGCTCACTAAATCTCAAATACTTCTGGCACAACAGAGCTTTTCCATTTGCACACCAGTTTTCAAATTATATCATTGTTACCCAATAGTCAAATCAGCTATTAAAAAGGAATATAAAAAATTATATTTAAGGTATTTATGGAAAAGGGGTGCAAACAAACATCATTGACAGAAAATTTCTTAGATTAATATAATATTCTGGAATGTGACAAAGATGGAGAATTAACCCAACATTCTCCATTAGAACTCATTGAGCTAATATCAGAATCTTAAATCTATTTCTGGCAAATAATCAGATGTTGTATGCCACGTTAAAGAAAAGCACATAGGAGAGTTAAGATTTGCAGAAGGTTCTGGCTACTAACTTTATTTCAACTGTTGGTATCCTTTTAGGAAGAAAAAAAAAGAAAAAAGGAACTTTTAAATCATTGTCAATACGGTAAAAGAAGATAAATACTGCTTTTGACATAAATGCTGGCGAAGAGGCATCCCACTGTGTAGGTTATTCCAAAAAGGAGACTTTAAAACACATTTAATTCATCTATGAGAGTCCAATGTGACATTATTTCAAAAATTAATCCACTGCTATTTTTGTGCTCAAAGCTTCAAGGTTTTTTCAGGCAGCACCCTGGCGGAGCAGCTCACTGCCTCCACTTTGCCCAGGCCACTGACACTTTTCAGGCTCTGTTTAAGTTTCTCCCTCTCTTTCAGCATTGTCAGTGAGAACACACATGCCAGCTGTCATCTTTTCAAATCTGTAGGAATCCTTTATTTGTCTGGAGGTTTCTCTGTGGAAAAATGTTTCTGAGTGGAAAAGCATTTAGCTCAGTTAAGCTCTGTCAAGAAAAACTGCAGTAGCTAAGTCAGTCTATCAGCATCAGGAAGCTTTATCTCATAGAAATAAATAACCATTTATTTTGTTCTCTAAAGGTACACAGGTACTTTCAACATGAAAGAAGTACCACATGCGTTACCAACAATAATAGAAGGATGTCAATGGGCACAAGAACTTTTCCAGGAAGTTTTCTACTAAGCTAGTTGTAGTATTAAAGGTGCTGTACTCAGAAATTCGACATTAATTTACACATGACCTTATGACTACAGCATGCAATGAAAAGCACGTTAACCTTTCTTGATGAAAGAAAGCACATTTTTTGTACAGAGGTACTTGCAGTGACAGTAGGTAGAGCCTTTCCTTTTGCCATTTGACAGAGTGCACTGCAGCAGGTAGACACAAAAGAGACTTTCTACTGTTCCCAGAGAGTCTGCCCATCCTTTTTTCTACAGTGTCATGACTTCCTTTAAAGGAATTACAAAACAAAAGCATTTCATGAGTAATTCATAGATTCAATTTTTTTTGTACTTTGCCAGGCAGAATACGCAATTTCTTCTGTCATCTTGCCACTAGATTAGGTCAGTAATTTCCTTACAAAAATCTAGTATAATTTTTAATTTTCTATTTAATTATTAATTTTAAGGATATATCATCTTTCAAAACAATTTTTTCCTTTTTAATTCACGTCTGCTTTGGTGGCATTTCAAAAACTAACGAATATACAGATAGATGATTAGACAACAGATTCAAAGAACTGTTTTTACTTTCTGTGGCTAAACATTTGACAGTTTTCTCGCAGAAATGTGTTTCCTGAATAACACTTCATAGAAATTCAACAAAAAGAAAAGGAATTTATTCTCAAAAGCTGTAAAAGCCAAAACCACATGAACTGTAATTATTTTAGAAACTAAGTGGCCATCAACTTTTGTACATTCCAGTCTTTACTGTTTTGTTCTAGTACTGTACACTGTCATTATCTATTCTTTCAGCAGTACTAAAAGGCTTTACCAACTGCTGATACTCAGTTATTTACTCTCTGGTGAAGCCAGAGAGCTTTATAACATTATCAGACCACATCACATATCAAAAGACACTTAGCTTCTGCAAAACAGGGCTCCTGATGCCAGACAGATTACATTATTGAGCTGTTACAATACTCAGAACTGCTAATTTTTAGAAGGCCCACGAGAGTTCATGAATCCCAAAACAAAACCAAAAGCCTCTGTGGAATAAACACGAGATTATGTTTTCCTCAGCACGCCTTATTTAACAATGTTTCTGCTTTGGATCGCACAAATCCCATACAGATTAGCCATCTAATAAAAGCCTGAACATGTAGATGCTCCACAGATGCTTTTGCAGTGTTATAGTTTTTCTATTTCACAAAAGACTTATAAGAGTTGCAGAAAAAGGCATAACTGGAGTATTTTCATATCACAAATATTAGACTTCATCTTTTGCAACAGAGGGAATGCAATCCCCGGTGTTTAATTAGAAGTCTGGAATCACCTACTATTTTGTACTATTCTAATACTGATCCCAAGTGAATGCTAAGTGATACTGTAAACACTTCTCCCCTCTGATGATAGTGTCCACAAAGCTACATCACAAGCTCAGTGAGATTTTACCTGGGTTCTGTTGAAAGCTGAGGCCCTTCTTCCTGTCTCTGCCTAACAAGTTCAGGGCCGGAACTTTTAGTTTTCTACCCTCAGATGTACATCATCCTCAGATGATAAGACAGTTTAATAGGAAAAGCAAAGCACAAAAAGAAATCAATTCACTGCTCTGCAATGTTCAGCCACCCCCAGGAGGGCAGGGCCCCATCACGTGTAATGGTTACTGGGGAAAACAAACATTATCATTCCAAACATCCCCCCCTTCCTCCTTCTTCCCCCCACTGCATATACTGAGCATGGTGTCATATGGAAACCCCCTTCAGTCAGTTGAAGTCACCTGTCCTGGCTGTGTCTCCTCCCAACCTCCCACACAGTTCCAACTTCCTGANAGATGATAAGACAGTTTAATAGGAAAAGCAAAGCACAAAAAGAAATCAATTCACTGCTCTGCAATGTTCAGCCACCCCCAGGAGGGCAGGGCCCCATCACGTGTAATGGTTACTGGGGAAAACAAACATTATCATTCCAAACATCCCCCCCTTCCTCCTTCTTCCCCCCACTGCATATACTGAGCATGGTGTCATATGGAAACCCCCTTCAGTCAGTTGAAGTCACCTGTCCTGGCTGTGTCTCCTCCCAACCTCCCACACAGTTCCAACTTCCTGACAGTACAAGAAGCAGGAAAGGCCTTGGATCTATGTAAGCCCTGCTCAACAGCAACAAAAACATCTCTATATGATCATCATTGCGTTCAGCACAAATCCAAAAGTCANAGGGCCCCATCACGTGTAATGGTTACTGGGGAAAACAAACATTATCATTCCAAACATCCCCCCCTTCCTCCTTCTTCCCCCCACTGCATATACTGAGCATGGTGTCATATGGAAACCCCCTTCAGTCAGTTGAAGTCACCTGTCCTGGCTGTGTCTCCTCCCAACCTCCCACACAGTTCCAACTTCCTGACAGTACAAGAAGCAGGAAAGGCCTTGGATCTATGTAAGCCCTGCTCAACAGCAACAAAAACATCTCTATATGATCATCATTGCGTTCAGCACAAATCCAAAAGTCAGCCCCATACTGTCTCTGTGAAGAAAATGAACCCTGTCCAAGCCAAAATCAGAACACAATGTGTCACAGAAAGCTTTCCATATCCTGTCATGGCCACCCTCCTTTCAAATTAGTTACGCTGAAAAAGCATAGCCGTCTTTGTATGGATCTTCCTATTTGTGTACACTAGTACAACTGAAAACAGCTTCATGAAATCAACTAGAGAAGTAAATTAAACATTCTGAACTAATTCCATCAGTTTTCATATACCACTAGGAATGCAACCTCACCACAGACACATAAAGGTAATGAATTATATCGTAACTTAGTAATGTCAATAGGAATTCTGCTGCTGAGTTCAATGAGACTTCAATGCATCCAAAACAAATAAGGTTATCACCTGGACGAGTACAAGTAACAAAGGAGCTACATAACCTGATACAAAATAGGCTCTTCCTGGAGACAAAATAGAAGGTGAGCTGAACCAATGCGATTTAAATTCAGGAGTGGAGTACAGGTCAAGTAATCAGCTTTCCTGAGGTCTGTGAGAAGAAAGCAGGGTGCAACAGAGTGCCTGAGAGCAAGGTGCTCTGCTGACCATATCTCACAGGCTTCACAGAGAAGCCACTGTCAGACACAACATGTCACAAGCAGTCATTGTACCAAACAGACAAGGATGGTTACTGCATGCATAACAGAGATAAGTGCTGACACCTGTCAAGGTGCAATGCACACACGACATACTGCCCTACAGTCTGTTTGGGTCCTAAGCCTGTGTTCTTTGCAACCTTTCTCTCACAGGCTCACTTCTTGTACAATACCTCTTCTTGAAGCTCTCCTGAAGGCAAGACCTACAGCAGAGCCCTCCACTGAACAACATATGTAGGAGAAGAGCTGCACCTTTACAAGAGATGTGCTGCAGCTGCAACAACAATCACGGGTGCAGGAACATTTGCTGGTACAATCTGCAACTCAGTGTTTGTATATTTGTACTTTTCGAGGGAAGAAAACCTTGTCCTTGACTGGTTAGGTCATTCAACACTGGAGCCTATGGAACTCAGGGATATGTTATATTGAACACAAAAGACACATTCTTGCATAGTATTCAAACAGCTGGTTATCTCAGTGAGGAGATACCTACCTAGACAACAGAAACTAATAGAAGTTTTAAAATTCTTTCTCCTGAGATTAAAGGACAATTATATCAGCATAGAACCAGAAAAGTGAGCTGCAGACTTTTTGCGCAGTGATGAGAACACATAATGACTTTGAATATGGAAAAAGGGTGCAACAGCAGTTGCATATTGGTGTGGTAGAATCACAGAATCATAGAATATGTTGAGTTGGAAGGGACCCACTAGTATGATCAGTGTTGTATAGGACAGCCCCAAGAATCCCACAATGTGCCTGGAAGTTTTGTTTAAACGCTTCTTGAACTCTGTCAGACTGGTGCTGTGACCACCTCCCTAGGGAGCCTGTTCCCTACAGAGCTACAGAGCAGGAGGAAACCTGTACTGTAGGCCTTTGGCATTTCATGTTTAAGCTAGCAAAAGGCCCTAAATCATGAGACTCTCAGGAGTTTCGATTACTCCATAAGCTGGGACTCTCTGCACTCAAGAAAACCTAACTGCTTCTATGAAGTACAGAAAAGAAGTATTAGTAATAAGGAGTACACTGTGTGTTAAGCTCCAAGTATTGTCTTGTGTAGGGCTACCCTCTAAGAGGAACCCCTGATATGTCAGTTTCTGTTTTGTGGAAGCTGTTCCTGGTCCTTATGAGTGCTCTGAATGACTTGCTAAGAGCAGAAGGTGCTTGTGAGAAGAATAAAATTAAGAATTCTTCTTGGATCTTTAAGTGAAACAGTTACATCAATGAAAATTACCTTGCATCAATGACAAATCCTTCTGCAACTTCATACAGGTTTTCTGCAGGATTTTTGGAACAGCAGTATGAAGAATCAACTCTCAAAATCCTCTTCGTAACTTACTTCTTTGATACCAGCAAATAAGCATCAAACACCTTGGAAGGACTACTTTGGTTTTAAAAAAAACAGGTGTGGATCTAGTTTCCTTATAGTTTAGGCATGTTATTCATCACTTTTCTGCACTGATTCCAAAAAGGAGTCAGAAAAATGCTCCATCAGCTTTTCTTGACTTGTGTTAATTTTCAACTGCTTAAATAAAGGACACTTCCGTAGTGAGCAAACTGGATTTACAAAACCTTCAGATTAAAAGCTTACTTATAAACTAAGTTGAAAGCTAATAGCAGCATTCATGTGAAAATGTTGACAATCCCAATTGTATTTTATACCAGGTAGTGTTTTGCAGAAACTGTGTAAGGAAAGAAACAAGATTCAAATTTTAATGTAGAAAAATAACTCTTTTATAGTTCCCATTAAATCCCACAACCACTTTAATATCTGCAGGCTGCATGAATATTTTGTGCCTTTCCAGCATTTTATATCAACTAATATAATTCATTAATATATCACTTTCCCACATTCCTGAACCACCTCATTGTTCTGGAAAGGATCCCAAAGGCCCAAAACCCACAAACCACTGTCTACTCTTTCAACAGCAAACACTCTACTAGCTGAATCAATGAAACATGGAGAAGTATTGTGGAAAAAAAAAAAAAGTTAAAATATATGGTAAGAAACTTAAACCATTTAATCTGCATGAACTGAAGCTGTCAGATTCTTCAGGGCTCTGCAAGCAGTCCAAGGCAACTAATACTGTTTGGATGAATGGTTGTTTTATGCTATTCCACATCATCATTCAATATATGGTTCTACTTCATAACCTTTACAACTACTTAAAAGATATTAATGGGTGGAAGCATATCATCCTTCTGCAGTCTGCTATTCTAGATGTGAAGGATTCAATACCCTCCAAACCTGTGCAGCCTGAGAGCTGCCATTTCACGTGGTGGACCAGAGAAATCTGTCTGAACACACTTGAGCTAGGAGAAAGATCTGACAGTTAGTGGAGGGTTATTTAATATATACCTACAGGGTTTAAACCTTCTTGCAACATTTTTCTCTTTTCTTTGGCTGGAAAACATCCACTTGTGCCAGCCAAAGACCCATTTCCCTTTGAAGTACTTCCTGGGAATTTAATTGCCCAGTAAATTGCCAACAAAACTTCCAAGGCATAGATCAGCCCTGAGAGACTCCAGGGGAAACAGCCTGTAATTCATCTTTCCACAGTCAGTGAGGAGGGCAGAGCTGCTCTTCAGTCATAAAAATCAGTATTTGACTAGATGAAATTTACTGAGCTATATACAGCCATACACAAGAAGTAGAAGCTTGCACCATTCTTGGCGGAATCTGACATTCCACTGGAACAATACTTTTGAGAACTGAGATATTCAGATAATTAGTATCATTGGCAATACAACTAAAATGTTTCCTGTTTAAAAACGTGTCTTCTTAGAAATTTAAACTTATGCAGTTATTCAGCCCCCTCAGTTCTTCCATTCTTGGCAGATCCCCCAAATTAACTACATACCATACATTTAAGGTCAGCAAGGTTCAAATGATGACACAACATAAGAAATACATTGGAGAGGAACATGAAGTTAGTAAAATATTTTTTTTTAGTAACTGAAACAATTTGAGTCTCACATTCAACCCTTCTCAAAATAAATGTCAATAATGAAACAAATGAAACAAAAAAGACTCAAAATTCTCACAAGACAGAAAATATGGAGGTTAAGCCAGAACCATTTATTTTTAAAGAAAATTCCAAATAACTTCAGCAAAAATCCTACAAGTACTGATTTCATTTCACAATACTGTAAACTATGTAATTCATGCAGTTCTGGAAACTCTGTTACTTGTCAGGAAAATGTAAAGTGAGGTAACACTGAGATGCCATAATGCCTAGCATAGTAGCATAGAATGAATAATCCATTTGGGGTGTGTTGTTTGGAATCAAATCCTCTACAAAAAAAAAAGGTTTATGTTAGACTACAGGCTGTTAACCACTCATGACACATTTTATTATTAATATCTTAGTGAATATTCTTTAAATTTTCAATTCAGAAAAATCAAGGCCTGTACACACTAGATACTCAGGCCTGCTAATGGTGTTGGAATGCATTATCATGAAGGGTTAACTTCAATGGCATTATTTCACTTTTTATTAAAAAAAAAGCTTTAAGAATTGTAGTGAAGCTAAACTGTTGTTATAAGCTTGGTCTGACCTGCTTGCAGAAGCACTTGTGATGCATATTTGGAGTGTACCAACAGTGCTCCTCCCACTAGAGGTGCTTCTCCTCTGTCCCTGCTGAGCCTCTGAATTGCAAATAGGCCAAATTCCTCTACTGAAGAAGCAAAGAGCCTCATGGAAGACTGTCCTGAGGTCAGGCACCAGCCTCATCCTCCCCTGAAGACAACAGGGGTCACCAAGGAATTAATTCTGGGTGACGTACAGAGCGTCATGTTGGGAACAGTGCAGGGCATAAAGAATAAATGCAGCTTCTACCTGGCTACTTTGAACAAGTTTCAGAAGGTTAAATTTCTGTTTACTAACAAGAAACTGAGGCTCTGAAATCATAAGTAATTCTGATCCCAGTGAAGGGACTGGTATTTTTTCCTAGACATAGATCAACAAAACATAGTTCAGAATTTGAAGACTGCAGCAAAATCATGATTAAAGCCCATTCAGTGGAGCAATTACTATTATTTTCAGCAGTAAATTACTTTCTCTCCATTCTGTGCCTTCCCCTGGTGTTACCATATTGTTCTGATACAGAACTAACTGACACAGATATTTATTGGGAAATTAAGAGAAGGGAGAAGTTAGTTACAACACATTACTTGCCTTTATTCATTCTGTCTAAAGCACAGATCTAGATTTGCCAGCATATTACATTTTTAGAAATAAATCCCCAAATTCCAGATACCTCTCTATGTACCACCAATCTGTAACACTGATAAACATGAACATCTTGTTGCAGATATGAACATGTAGCTAAATCAATAACACACATATGACTCTGCTGTCTTAACACTTTTAGAATATTAATTCCTTGATAGAAATAGTACAAAATTAAAATTAAGAGCTACATTGTATCAGTTACTTAAATATTCACATACATTTAGACATAATGCAGTCCTGTTGCAAAACGCTAGAAAAATATTCAGATAATTAAAGGGTCATTTAGACTCTGCAAAATCAGCCTTCAAACGCTGAAGCCCTCCAGATATTAAAATGCACAACATTTGCTGCATTCATTACATCCATTATGTTTTTCTGATGCATAAATCAATCCAGATTATCCCATAATATTATGTATGCTGATTATATTTACTAACTCTTCTATAAATTTACAATAAAAACAAGAAACTGTCTTTTTTCCTTTATTATAGACAGTAATAAAAAATAGTGATTTAAAACCCAATAGTGATTTAAAAAACAATTTATCCCTCTCCATGCTGAACTGTTACCCTTTGTCCTCTACATTTTGCTGTAATCCCTTCCAGTAGTCTTTTCCTAAATGATTTTGTAATCTCATCTTTTGTGTCATACAGTATCACAAGGTTTTCTCAAAATTCAATTACGTCCTTTGTTTCAGCTTCTTTGTTTACTACACACTACTGAAATTGTGAATGCAAAGTGAAATGTTGGCAAAGAATTCTATAAAAAATTCAGCATTTCCAAGCCTTCCATGACAGACCCAGTAAAAATGATGCATTCTGGGATTTCAATACAGAAAGGCTTGGCACCATGCTGCAGTCTTTTTCAGGACTATGTTTTATTGCCCATTTCTCATGTTAACATACGCCAAAAAATATTTAGTAAACTTAGATGTAAGGCAAGTAAGTAAAACGCTTTCCAACAATATCTAAGTATTTTTAACAGTATTAAGTCAGGGTGGTGCTCAGGTTTTTGTATATCCCTAATACCAATCCCTAAAGAAATGGAAGGGAGATGTCAAAAAATACATAGCTGCACTTCAATGTTCACCACAAAAAGCCAAAATGCAGTAGTCATAAACTACAGCAAAAAAAAGTTCAATCAGACTAAAACTAGAAATTTCCCACCTACAGCTGTTAAGGACATACTATGTTGCCCAACAAGACTATAGAAACTCCACCCTTGGAAATTTTTGAAAGAGGCAAAACCCTGAATAATCTGCTCTGGCTCCACAGTTTCCCTTGCTTTGAACAGGAGGCTGTACTAGATGACTTCCAGTTCTACTAGAAGACCTCAAAAACTTATTGTATTTTTCTACTAATTATATAGCTTGAAGAGTCTTTAACGATCAGGTTATGTATTTGTCTTACAGACTAGCTGCAATAAGTAAATACACGTATGCACCTAAGCTTCACCTGAAGCATTATTTTATGGGGGGAAAGGTTATTGACAAAACGATATAAACCTCACTGTCTTCCAAACTTCAGGAGGACTGAAGTCATAAGTGAAATTTATATGCACTCACATAAAAAGAAATTCTCCAACTGAAGCTTAAAAATTGTGTCAGATTTATAAGTGTTACTGTTTCAATACCTCTCCTCTATTTTCCCTCCATGCTTTTTTATAAAACAAAGATATGCCCAGCTACTGAAGTATTAACTAAAAAAAACCAAGATGCAATCTAGTATATGTCCTGTAATTAAAGTAGAATCACCTATAGGGAGTACTGTCAATTTGGGAAATTTGCAACTTGCTTTTTGGCTTTTTTTCTAACTAGTGATGCACTCAGAAAAGGCTTGATTGTATATTCAGAAGCATGTAACAGAGTTTATAACATTTAAAATGTGTTTAATTGCTGCTGTTAGCGATCCAGAAAGTTTCAAATGAATAGAACTTGGTTTAATGCTTCTTTTCTTTTCATTACCATCCCTCCCCTTTTAACATTATGTTTAAAAAAAAAAGTTATAAAATGTTTATTTATGGCATCGGTGGTTGCATGCACAGTTACCACAGGAACAGACTCAAATTTGCAATGATGTAGGAGTATCACTTTTATCCTACATAAGTCATCATCCAAAATTCTTGTCAAATGAGTGTGCATCAGTAGCTGAGAAACTCAAGATTATGTATTTCCTTACATGCTGTCCTTTTTTAACATATTGGAAAAACACATAGCAAGAAATCTAAAAAAGGAACAAGTAATTAAAGAGGTCCATTTAATTTAATCTACATATGAGGAAATCAGAGATCATGAAGTGAGAAAAAAAGCTAGAGAAAACCTAATGTTTTATATGAACACTAAAATTATCCTAGACACCATACACTTACTACATTTGAGCAGGCCTCAGTAGAACTGGAGTGGCTGTGATCCCTAGATGAGCTACACCTACTTCTGCTTAAACTCTTTTTAGATGTAAACACATTTATGAAACACATCAGTTTATTAACAATAAATTAAAGCCTTTTGAGGTATTTTTAACACAAATAAATTCATGTCTTTCCACAAATGAAAATAGAAGAGTTCTCTTTCTAGACCCTTCCATTTTCCAATCTGTTAAAAATATCTCTGATTTCTAGAGATAATTTCTGTCATGTAAAACGCTTACATTTTGATTCTGGAATAAGAAACTCTCTTCATCCTTTCTGTGCTGATGCTAGGAAACTACAGATTATTGAAATATGCTACTTTTTTCCAGACAATTTCTCCTAACAAGTTTCTTAAATTTAACTAGATGATATGCCAGCCTTGTTAGAATGAGGGCATTTTTCACAATAAAATTTTACAAGGAATAATGTAAACTTGAAAAATTGTACTTCTGTTATTATAAACAATTCCTCTGACTCCTACCAGTTAAAAGTACCCTCTCTTCAGTCTGTTCATCTTACAGTAAACAGCTGTGAGACACCGTGTCAAGCATTTTCTTCTCTTTATTTTCCACTTTCATCAGCAGGTTTTTTTATTAGTAAGGACAGTGAGGAACATAAACAGTTGCTGTATAAACAGTGTTGACAGTAGCTACCTAGCTGACTTCACACCACTTAGAATTTTTTCAAATTCATCTATGTTTAAATAACTCCTTCACACTTTTAAACATACACCAATGAAAAAGCATTATTTTAGAAATACACATTCAAGTCAGCCAAAGCAAAAGTGGGAATATTGTTTAAACAAACCTTGAACTGGGGAGACACTGATTTCCTGGAGCCACTCTGCCAGCAGCGCCTGCTGGGACTCAGACACTCCGGGCAGAATAGACCAGCTAATGGCAGGCTCAGTGCAGGAGAGCAGCAGATGTTGTTTATATTGACTTTTGCAAGGCTTTTGACATTGTCTCCCATAAATTCCCCACAGACAAACTGATAAAGTACAGACTACAGAAAGAGACAGTGAGATAGACTGAAATCTGGCTGAATTGCTGGGCTCAAAGGGTTGTGATCAGCATGAAGTCTAGCTAGAGAAAAGTCTGCTGGTGTACTCCAGGCATCAGTACTAGGGCCAGTTCCCTTTAACTAGCTCATTAATGGCCTGGATGATGGGATACAGTGCACCCTCAGCAAGTTTCCTGATGACACCATCTGGGAAGAGCAGCTCACAGACCAGCCGGTTGCACTGGCATTCAGAGGGACCTTGAAAAGCTCAGCCATAAACCAACAGGAATTTTAGAAGCCCAACAAAGGGAAATACAAAGTCCTGCACCTAGGGAGGAATAACCCCAAGCACCAGAACAGGATGAGGGATGATCAGCTGGAAAGAGACTTTGCAGAAAAACACCTAGGGCTCCTCATGGGCTCCAAGCAAGACCATAAGCCAGCAGTGTACCCTTGCAGCAGCGAAGGGCAAAAGCATCTTGTGCTGCATTAGGAAAACATGTTGTCAGCAGGTCAAGATCAACATCATTGCACTCCATTCAGCACTGCTGAGACACGCCTGAAGGGTTGTGTCTGCTCATGGGCTGCGCAGTACAAGCACACATATGCATCCCAGAATGCAGTCCAGTGTAGGACCGCCAAAATAATTAAAGGACTGGAGTGTCTGACTGAGACTCCAGCCTGGAGAAGGCTCCAAGAGATCTTATCAACATGTATGAATACCTGAGGGGAACAGGGGTGAACAACACTTCTCAGTGGTGCCCAGCAACAGGGTAAAAGGCAATGGGCACAAACTAAAACATATTAAATTCCACCTAAGCAAAAGAAAGCCCTTTTCTACTCTATGGCTGTTCAACAGCTGTCCAAGCAGCAAGCTGTTTTACTCGATCAGGGCAGGTGTTGGACTAGACAATTTCCAGACACCCTTTCTAACCAGGTATCCTATGGTTCTTTGTGGAAGAG
Source organism: Rhabdornis inornatus (assembly GCA_013397075.1). Classification (NCBI taxonomy): domain Eukaryota; kingdom Metazoa; phylum Chordata; class Aves; order Passeriformes; family Rhabdornithidae; genus Rhabdornis; species Rhabdornis inornatus. The sequence continues at coordinate 144,104 of VWZS01002600.1, read as the reverse complement.
ACAAAAGGAAGGAAAACTCATCTAAGTAATATAGACTATGGGCTTAATGTCAATTGTTTTCTATGCACACACCAAGCCTTCAGTAAGACAAAACAGTTGCCTGTGTCTGACTTCATTATATGAAGGCAAGTTGTTTATTTGACTTAGGAAAAGCCTCACTGTGCAGATACAACAAAGTAAGTTTTTTTCTCTCCCATGCTTTTCTGATGCCCAAGTCTGTAGGTCTAAACAGTATGAGAACCACCTAACAGAGAGATTAAGGCAATGTATTTGTTTTCACCACTCAAATAGTTCACCTTATTGTCTATTGAAATGCCCATTTGTAACAGCAAACTTCTGTCACTTTAATGAATTTCTGTGTGTCTCCTCCAGTCAGTAGTCAAGCAGTAAAGCTAGTCTAACCAAAGCAGGGCAATGGGAAATCATCCTTCTCCTTTGATAAAGCCTCTTCTTTCACATCAAAATATTGACAGTTTTGTTTCACAACTGTAGGAAAAATGAGAGGAACCAAGAGAACGTCACAGAGAAAAGCTAGAACATCTCATTCATGAAGAGCAGGCACCTGTGCACTGACCCAATTAGGCATTCAAACACTTGTCACTTTGGAGCTTACTGGTTGTCACTCATCCAATTAGCCCCAGGGGATGTATTGTATGGTGGTGTTCCCTGACAGGAGAACTGGAGCAATGGAGGCGATGAAGGCACAGTGATAGGGTGCCAGGATCCTGGTGAGTGAGAGAGCCAGTAGCAAAGCCAAAGAACTTCAGAGCTTCCTTAACTTGTTTACCATCCAAAAAGCCTTTCAGAGGCTTCAATGGTCATTTTTTTTTTCACAGCAGACTAGTTTAAAAACCTTACAGTAACAGTCCTCTTTATCCAATTATGCATTTAACTCCTGAGTGACTAACACAAGAACCATTTCAGAAGAGGTAAAAAACAAACAAGCAAACAAAATATCTTCATTGCAGGGAGAGATGCACTGAATGTTACTTTCAGTAACACTGCCAGCAAGTAATTCAGAAGTTAAAATGCTTCAGTGACCACCTCCTCGCTTCTCTGTTTTAAACATATTACTGATGCTTTCAGATACTCTGCCTGCTTGACCACATCAATGAGGGACAAAACACTTTACATCCATCCACACCTCTGTACTGTAAAAGATAGAAAAGTTCTGTTCTACTAAACTACATACAATACCACGTTCAAGCTCCCCAAATCAGATTTTTCATTTTAAAAAATCAGATACTAAACCACAGATGAGTATTCAGCAGCTACTACTCACTTCAAGTAAAGCTATCTCTCTTCTTACGCTGAGAGAGTTATGCAATACAAACATAAGAGCAGGGAGGAGTTCAAGGGGGATTGGGAAAAAGGTGTTAAGACCTAAACAAAACATTAAAACAAAGATTTCAGAATGTTCCCATCACTAAATCTGTGGTCTATGCTAGAAGAAGAAATTTCCAATTTTTTGGTACATATATCATGTTCCTTCTAAGCCCATTTTTCCAGACATACTATTTCATTAGTTGACTTGCCCCGACACCTGTTCTCTCCAGTAAGGAACACCAGAGATGATTAAGACTACCTGCAATTATATGAAACTACGAAATACTTTTAGCTGCTTTTCTAGTTAACATATTTTGATATGCCCTTCAGTTAAAATCTGAGCTGAAATTAAAAAATAAATAAATCATAGACTCTTAACTCAGACATGAAAATGCAGGTAAATGCGTAACATCTTATATTACTATCCTTGATAATACTTAACAGGAGCTAAACTGAAAGGTAGAAACTTAAGAAATAGAAAATCAATGCCAGTAGTTTGGAGTTTTTTCCCCACTTAGCATGGGAAAATAAAATTCAGAGGGAAAAATTATCTTACCTTTATACAAATCACTTCTGAGAAAGTTGGTCTCTCTCTTTACTTTTCTTCCTTTTCTTATCTCCTGTATGACAAGTCTTTATGTTACTGCCTTGCCTGAAAAAATAACATACAACATGAAGTATTTATAGAGGCAAGTAATTACATTCACTCTTAAACTACAACAAATACTCCATATATGTCTTGATAAAGTTGCAATACTAAATTCAGTTAAGTCAAATAAAATGGTATTTTAATAGTAACTAAATAATATATGTTGGGCGAAAAAAAACCAAGAAGCGTTAGAAAGAAAAGCAGCTCCCTAGGTTTCAAAGTTGTGGTTTGCATTCGGCTCTCCAAAATAGCCACTTACATCAAATCAAACCACAGTAACCACAGTTTATCCAGGTTCACTGCACCATTAGTCATAACCAGTCAGTACTTCACAAAGATTGAGCAAGAAAATCAGGAAGCCCAACCACCTCTTTTCAGTGTTCAGTAACCCAACTTAAGGCACACTGGGTACCTCAGCACTAAACACTTCAGTGCTGTTTGTGCTACAGGTGCCCAAAATTCTAAAGACATCCACTGAAAGAGGTGGTAGCAGCTAGCAGCAGGCCTCTGTTGCAGGAAAGTGTTTGGTCATAGATAGCACTTGCCCAGAAAGAGAGGGCTGTGACTTAAGGGAAATTTGTAATTTACCTTAACTCCCACGTTCTATGAGAATATCCTAAATTCCAGACAAAGGAGGGACTCACATCCCCTGCTCCCCTCCTCCCCCAATTTAAAAGCACAAAACAAAGGAACAGAAGACAGCAGGAGATGTTTGTTTTGAATTCAGCTGCTACCTTCTTCATTTATCGGCAAGAATTCTGCAGCAAGTTCCTCTCATCTCTTACTTTTTGTTACTTTAACCTATTTTAAACACATTTAATGTTTTGTTGAGAGCAAGTTGCCTATCTTTCCATGGTAGTGCATATGAGGAGTTGAACTTCCAAGTAAGCAAGGCTGAAGTAGCACCAGGAATTTTGAAAGTGAGCTTCAAAATCTTCCTGAGGACTCTCCTTATAGTCTTTTAGCTTTAACAGGTTGCTCATCTACAAACTCAGCTATGCTTGCCACAATATGCAGCCCTTATGTCAGTGAACTGGTGATGAACTGCAATGAACAGCAAAAAATCAGCATCAGTGCAGCACCTGTTATTTTGTGTCCCATACATAAAAGTATATACATTTTATTTGTAGGACAGTAATTAAAGTTCCTTGTTTCGTCTTAACTTCAGATTGGTGCTGTTTTGTAAAGTAAACCAAGAGACACTGCAACATCTCAGCTTAGAATGGTGATACAGGAAGATCAGTTTAATTTCTCATCAAGTCGATAATTCAATCGTACAATTTCTTTCCATAGACTTTTAAAAGTCTTTTTATTGTTAGAGTGGCCTGCCAGTTGGCCAAACCAGAACTGTTGACTAGAACTCTCTTGTAGCTATTTCTTTCAGTAACAAGCAACACTTCTCATAAATTGCTTTTCATCATGCTCTTCCGAAACAACTTGTTGCTCTTAGATAATAAAACACTGGAAATAACACATTATCTTTGTAACATCAGGAGTTTTGGCATAGGTATCTAATTTATTTCACTGGGGTGAAATTCTCTTAGGAGATTCACTTCATTGCCTTAATCTTCATTCAGGCACTCAAATCACTTCCAACCCCCTGCCTCTATATTCAGCTGGAAAAGCTGCCTACAAACCAGCAGGACATGGATGAGCCAAAGTCAACACAGAACTTGCATTCAGCAGTGCTACATGCATGCAGCTCCTAATTTACCACAGCACAGCCTGACGCTGATCACAGAGATCCCATTACACCAAGGCACCAGCTGCATCCACCCTGCCATTCATGCTCCTTCCTGGCTGGTTCAGTCCCCCAACAAACTGTCTCCAAGACAAAACCTGACTGTGCTTTAGGGAACGTTCCAGCCTGAAGAATCCTTCCAAACAACAGCATGGTTAAGACTGCCTTAAGTTTTGATTCTCCACTCTTGACAGCCCTGCAATTGTTGTGTTCCAGGCACTGCATCCTCATTTGCAGCCTCTGCCTGCATCCATGGGACCCACTGAAGCAGACCCCAGGACTGACAGTATTAGCCTGTAACATCATGACTTTGATGGGCTGCAACACAGCTCCCACCATCCCAGGTACTCTGAACTAAAAGACACCCGCTACTTATCAGGGCTGCAGGAGCACCACAGCACCCAGACCACACTCAGATCATGGCCAGCCTTCTTTAAGAGACTCATTTTCTAAAGCATTAAAATGCAAATGTAGCCCAGCCCTTGCCAATCAGCCTACCTTGATGACAAGTATTTGCCCCTGTATTCTTGTTTGTGCCATATAAGAACATCTGTAGCCTCAAAGGCTTTGTTTAAAAGTTAGGCATGTTCTGAAACACAGGGATGACTTGTATAAGACCTGATATAAGCAGAAAAACACATCTCTGTTGACACCACGGGTCATCTTTTCAAAACGTCTAAGATTCACTAAAAGAAGAGGGGAAACTGAGTAGGAAATAAAAATCAAGGAGAAGTGTGAAAATGATGGTTCTAAAACAAGTCCACAGATTAGATGAAATATGTTTTTATATTTATGAAATATATCTGGGGGTCATATAATTTGCTTATATGATCTAGCATAATTAGCAAATTGTGGAAAAGTAAAGCACAGTTTTTAATTTTCCACACCTGACATTATGCTTACTGCATACTTATTTGTTCAGATACTGATGAAATAACTACAATTTACATAGTATTGTTGCTTTTCTTGTAAAAGCGTTGACAGACTTCAGGGAAGCTAAGTCTAGAAAAAGAAATACATAGATTCCAATAGATAACTATGCAAAAAAGTTCAAATGTGAAAATTCCAAACTATTAAAAATCCATTTTTTATTTAATAATCTGATTGGATAAATTGTTTTACATAAAATGCACTCCAAAATATTATTTAAAGTATCAAGACACTTTAATTTTTACTGTAACCTCAAAAAGCAATAGTGAGACAATATGCAACTTTCTCATAAAATTAATAATGTATCTATATACACATATATATAATTCAGTTTCTGTTTATTTTACAATACTGTGCAAAGTTCTTCAATATAAAATCTTTTCTTTGTGATATTTAATGTATTTAAGCACAGTTTTATGCAATCCAGTATTGCAGAGCTCCATTGTTCAGCCTTGTGTAATTTCTTCTTCTTTCAGAGATAAGGATTAATGAGGAGCTCTTAGAAAAGGAGAAACCACCCTGGTTGGTTGATGAGGGCAATGATCCATCTTGCTGTCATATCTATCTTATTTCTGGATGTGCCCAACCCCCCAGATGATTCTGCCAAAGTAATAATGGAAAAAAAATATACTAAAAATACAACAAAAGTAGCTTTTTGTTTTTTTCATTTCTGATACACACACCCTCATGAAAACACTTCCTAGAGTGGGTAGTCCAGCCTAGATTATATTAACATCCATAAGAACAATACCCAAATTTTATTCATATTATACTAATCAAAACAGAGTCCAGATTTCATCTGATCTTCAATATGTTGCAAAGTAATGCCCTTCTTTCTTGGATACATTTTATAATCTCATTCTTTCAATTCCGAGACTCTTAATCAAAGTTGAATGTTTCAGTAAGTTACATAGCATAGGTGTATTCTTCTGTTCAAAATTATAACCTGAATTTTTTCATGATACTTCCATCCCACTAAATCAAACTAACTAATACTAAGGTACATAAATCTCAACTATTTGAGTGACTGGGAAGTACCAGGATAGAAAAGAGAACTCGGCCATTACCTTGTGCATGTAGCTATACAGCTGTCTTAGTCCTCTTCTTTTTATGGTGGGTTACTTTTTCCTTTCTTCCCCTTAGTAAGTGGTAAGAATTTGTATCATGCTCCCCTTCATGTTGCAAATTTGACAAAACTGGTGCTAAGCCCTGCTGTTGCTGGCCTGTGTGCAGGGGCATGTACAAGAGGGGCCGTTTCCAGCCACCCGTCGCTTTGTCCTCAGCCCTCCCAAGCTTCTGTGTGATCAGCACAGGCTTTGTGGCCATACAATAGGGGTTAAACATTTCCCTGTATTTAATGAAAAGCAGAGCTAAATCTGCTTAGCTGCATGAACCTTTTAATAAAATTACACTCACGCTATTAGAGCATTTTTCCATTTGTTTGGTTTTTTAAGAGTAACTAAAATTTTAAAAACCAAAAAATATATATAGGGTTTTTCATTATATGTAGTGCATTAAAAATGCAATAAACATTAAGATTTTTATCTTGCTCTTATATTATCCACACAATTTCCTTCCAAGCAGCTACCTGTGTCTTGCCTATTTACTCAGAGATATAGTTTCATTTCTCCTTTACATTCTACTTGATGACTTGCCAGTGGGACAATCCCCTATCTCCAACAGTGTGTTTAAAAGACAGATCACTGCAAAAACTACAATCTGTACTCAGTGGTGAAATTCCAGTGTAAGGAAGAAAATAAAATGTACTGAGAAATAAAGGAAACATTTTGAAGAATCAAATGTGTTTACCCACAGTCCTAGAGACAATGGTTTCAAACACCACATGAGCCTCTGGACCACCCTTCCTTTCCAAGCAACTGCCTTGAAGCAACACTGATACAGAAAACTAACTTTTTTTTTCAACTCCTAAAGAAAGAAAGAAACCCTATACAAAAATTTTCTATTTTGTTCTGTTACAAATCCAGATTTTTTTTGGTTGGTTGGTTGGTTTGGGAGTTTTTTTGCTTGTTTGATTGATTTTTTTGTTTAGTTTTGGTTTCTATTTTTGTTTTTTTGAGGGGGGTTTTTTGTTTGGGCTAAGTCCCGTTAAAGCATTTCTAACTTTAAGGGAATCTTAAAGCATCTTTTTATAGGTAGCAGGATGAATTCTGTCAGCCTCTATTAGCACCAAAATCAGTTCAGAACAGTAACTTCATCTAGTCCTTTTGAAACCTATTCCATGTTCAAGTCTTCTTAGAACAATGTTTTTCCTCACAAAAGCATAAGCTAGACTTAAGAGTCTACTTCAAAGCAGATTGCCAGGGAGGTTCAGTAATGACTGCATCCACCTGAACTCTTAAACTTGCCAAAATAGAACCAGAGTATCATAATTTGAGCTCTCACTTCACATATATGTCTTGATTCTAGAGCTGCAAACACTTAGCTGAGAAGGATAAAAAAAAAAGAGGTTAATTACTATTACAGGTCATTAATTTTTTAATGAGGAAATTTATCACCAAATAATATAGTGTTGATTAGGCAAAACCTCTGCCATTCAGTTACTAATCTTTAACTGCACATTTACATCCATACATTCAAACAGCAACAGCAGACATAAAACTGTAAATAAGAAGCTACTTGCCATGCCACAAATGTGGCACAGTATTAATCTGTTGTTTTTGACTTAGTAACATTTAATTCTTGGAAAAGCTCAATTTTCAAAATAGCTATTTTCATGATTTTAATAATTCCTTCCAAAATGACATCCCAGAAGAAAATGATTTGGGTAATGCAGTGGCTTAACTATTTGCTCCCCTCTGCCTTTGACAGCATATTATATCAAGAAATCAGCTCATATATAACTGGTTGGCCAGAGTTTTGGTGTTTAAGTGGGTTTCAGCAGAAATTTTCCTCTGAATTTTAGAGCTGAATGAAGGAGGGGCAGGGCTCATTTTGTCATCTGATTGACCAAGCCTAATCAGAATTATTTCTGCACACTGCTTCACTACAGCTGCAGATCCATTAAACACTAAATGCTCCAGAGGCACATTCCCCTTTAGCTTCCCACTGCGACTCCCACTCCTCAGACAGTAGTTACTCAGTGGGCTACTCAAAACATTCAAAAAATAGAGGTGCTATATTTAATGGACAGCTCAAAACCCACAGCAAAATCTGTCACTTGAATGTTAGGACAGCAGCTATCATAATAGAACAGGTTCTTTGTGGTGGAGACTTAAAAAGAAGCCTTTGATATGGTTCCCTTGCTTCCCAATACATTTTTATTAGGAGAAGGTTTTCAGTCACAATAGCTTTTTTCTTCAACAGAAATAGTCATGTCTGCCTCTGGAAATGTTCACTGAGATAGGCACTTTTTTTTTTTTTGTAATCATAATATTACCCTTGGCATGTTTTGGGTTTTTTTATATCTTAGTACCATTTTAGCCTCAGGAAGCTGTAACATAAGGAATGACTTAGTGCACAATTTACATATGAACAAAACTATTTTTTGACCTCTTGAACTGTTCAAGCAAAAAAACCTGATGTGCACATATAGCACACAATTCCTTACTTTGAGATCTGCTTGTTAGAAAAGATAAAAAACAGATTCTGAGAAATATCTAGGAACTCTCAGACAGCACTAATTATTCATCCATCTTTTTTTCACACATTTTTGGCTTTCCTTTCCAAACATCCTCAACTCTTTCCAGACACATGATAATACTCAGGAAAAGTAACAAATCATTTATGCTTCCTGAGGTCAAAGTCATATTCCCATCAAAATTCAGTTAGTACAATACTCATTTGAGACCTTCAAGCAGCTGAAGAGCTAATCTCAGGTGGAGTTCAACCCCAGACAGAGGCTTTGGACTCCGGTAGCTTGGACTAGACAAACACATATGGGACCTGTAACTCCAGAAATGCAGCATTGCTCACAATTCCCCAGGAATAGGGCAAAGGAACACCTAAAATAAAAGCTGCTCATGCAGTTGGGTTAGGGCAATGAAGAAAATTGAAGGCTCAGAATCACAGTATGATAATAAAATGGGCTGCTTCTTTCACCTGTTCCTTTGCACACTGAATGTCTTAAAAGCTTCTGTATGCCTAACAATTACAACTGAAGTCATGTCAATATTATAATTTTTAGAGTACACCATTAAGTCTTCTGGCATGTCCACGTGACCAAGATGGTATTTCAATTTGATGATCACACTAGGACCAGGATTAGACATGCTGGATCATATTACTATTACTACTACTACTACTGTTTATTTGAAAAGCAAGGGGCAAAATGTTTCCATTTCCTACACGACACTTAACAACATGCATAGCCTTGCTTTGTTCCTTGTGCATGTTTTGATAGATTCATCTTCTCTTTGCCCTGTTTTTGCATATACAAACCTGTTTTTTCTTTTTTTTTTTCCATTTTCAAGCTTGAATTTCCTTTACTTTACCAGTAAGATTTTCATCAAACATAATTTTGTGTGCAAAAATTTCGAGTTTCTTTTTGAAAAATGCCTTTATGATTGTGGAGTCTGAAAATACTTTAAAGTGGAGATGACAGTCAAAAAGACAGTTCCACAGGGCTAACAAGATATGCAAGACGACTGTTCACTGTCACCTGCGTATCCTTATCCCAAAAAGTCAACTCAAGTACTTGGCTTGGGAGGTGAATTTTAAAGAGTATCTAATAAGGCAAGGGATATCGCAAAGCAAAAATTGTGAAAGAGCAGAATCCTCTAAGGATTATAGAATTTATTTATTTGCTGGAAAACTTCATCCCAACCACTTCTACTGGTTTTAAGCCACTGCCACTGAAATTTCATAGACATACTTTAACTAAACCCATTGCTGTTGCTCTCTCAGTAATCATTTATTCCTTTTGTGTTTTTTTCCTACAAACCACAGGATGCTCTATACAAGAACATAGCCAGTTACTTCTTACCAGTCACCAACATATTATGGTAGGGAAATCAGGCTAAGTAATTTTTAACTAGACCTGAATAACTATTCTTTGTTCCAAAATAATTTTAGTATGCGTGTCCTGATCACAACTGGAGACTTTTGTTTCCTTTCTACATTTTCCTGAAGTTCTTCGTACCAGCCAAAGCAGACTATTTGCCAGCTACAGAAAATCCCTTCTCACATGCTCTGGGGATGCCGACTCATACAGGTCCCATTTCTCTTAATCCTTTACAGGGAGAGCCTTTGTTCGCATACGTAAGGCACATAAGCTGTTTATCACACAGAGAAGTTGCCAAGGAGTGTGAGATTTCCCCGGAGTGATTCCAGCACAGCTGACTGAGAAGAGTCCTCTTCAAATAACTCAAGGTTCATTCACTTTATTCTTTTACCAGCACATCCAGTTAAGTATTGTACATGGGCTTTCTTTATGTTTTCATGTTACTTTTTAATGAAAAAGTGCCATAATAAGATTCACAGCATTAACTTTAATTATACTAAGATTTTCTCTAGTACTGTTCTCCATCCCTTTTCATAGTGGAACAAATGCTTTTCCCTTCCTCTTTGCGCACACTGAGTGTCCTTGACTACTGGATGCCTAAAGCCATTTAAATACCCAGAAACACAGTGTAAGTGTAGACAAATGTGCACTTCCCAGCCTCAGAGAGAGGAGATTTATCAGCAGCTAGAACACCAATTGCAGCTTCAGGAACAAGAAAGATCTGCTGGTGCTGCAGTGCCTGTAGCTAACTAGAAGTTACTGAAACTAAAGACATCAAGTGCATAGCCAAAATGAATTCACATCAACTACACATTTAAAAAAATAAAATTAAACTGAATCAAGCCTGGGTAGGAAAGGGAAGAGGATAAAAGGAAGAAGATGATAGCTACAAAGTGAGGTTACAATCTTGATTCTGTGAAAAAAACCAAACCAACCAAACAGGAAGACAAAACAAAAAGCACCATTCAAAAGATCATTCAAACAGGCAAACAAAAAAATCTCAACAAGACACAAATCAAAATTCTGTCTGTTCTCAAGGGAAAGAAAAAAATTAACGAAATGGAGTCTTTGGATGTAGAAATTTTTTGGATACTTCAGCTGTCCAAGAGTTTTTTCTTTCTTGGTAAGGCATATGTTCGAACTTCTGCATGTGACATATGTGCTACACCTGAGCCTGCACTACAAAAAGAGAACCTGGCTGGAATGGAGGCCACATTCAGCTGCTGATGGTCCTCTGTCCACCTTCATCTACCACCACACATAGAAACATCCAAAATATTACTACCTTAAACTTCACTTGAATGCCCTCTAGCTATCTACCATTCTTTCTCTGTATAATTTTAATAGAATTTAGAAGCTGTCTGCTTGAATTGTGTCAATAACTTGACCGACAACTTGAAACTAAGTTTAGCCACCTGAAACTCCTTAAGGGCTGTTTTCAGTACATACACACAGAGCATGCCAAGCATACAAAAGAACTGGGCTCCCCAAAGCACTGGCACAGACAGCTTAATTTTCTTTCAAATAACAGCAAGAAGAACATGGTGTGTGCAGTGTTTTCTCCTTTACACTGAGCAGCACTGGCTGTGGCTCACCCAGTCTTCAACACTTTGCCCCCCAGTGGCACAGCTTGTTCAGAGAGACAGGGAAGACAATCTCTCCTCTCCCCCTTCCCGATCACATCTGAAGAACATATTGAAGTTAAAAAAAGACTCTTCTACCCTTTTGTCCTTGCTATTCAAAGATCCTAAAACACAATGAATAGGGATTTTCCTCAGAAATAAACCATGGGGGCTTGCATCTACTTAGCAAAAAGGTACATTTTATCTCAAGTCTCTGCTGCAGCAAGTATTGCAGTGAAAGCTGTTTGTTGGAAAAGGCACAAATCTGTAATAATTCTTCCAGTAAGTTTCAAATATAAGAACTTAATTAAAAAAAAACAGCACTCAGCAGTAAAGCAGTCTAAATTAAAAAACAGATGGAGGCACCTCCTGACCTCCTGGCTGCGTGCCAATTGAGGTGTCCCATCTCTTCCCAGTGCCCACTGCCGGTCCCAGAGGGGGGCCCTCGAAGCACCACTGCAGTGGACAGCTGGAGCAGTACAGAGTGGGGAAGGGAAGTAGAGGGAAGGGGAGGGGCGGGGAGTGTTAAAAACTGAGCAGCTACACACGATACCTGTGTGAACATGCACATCTACACTGGGCACAGTTGCTGTAGCATAGAAGCCCCCATTTTGATAAATTTGACCATTTTCAAAAGGGAAAAGTTGCACATAACTGCATTTCTGGGCTTCATCTTCCACAAACCTTCACTTTAAACCTGGTTTCTATTTCTGAGACTAAATGATGAACATATATCTCAAAAACACACACTAAACTGCTTTCAGGTTTAACTTCTTAAATATTGCAAGGTTTTCACTATGGCAATACCCTTTTATACTATACAATTAAGACTTCAATGTCTCAATTTTAAAAAGATTTTTTTGTCAATCTTCTGATAGGCAAACTAATTTTCATGACTATTGATCTAGAACAAATTTCAATTCTTCAATCTTCTGATAGGCAAACTAATTTTCATGACTATTGATCTAGAACAAATTTCAACTATAGACTTAGATATTAAAAAAAAAAAAATTACTCAAAGGCTTGAAACCATTCCTTGCTGCAGTCCAGTCAGAACTACATTTGATTTTAAATACATTTGAATAATTTGGCATTACTTATGGAAACAGGACATTTGATATTTTTCTTTATAATTATACTTGTGATTTCAAAGTTTTGTCTCTAGATGTGCCATTCACATCTTCACAAAGACTACGTGTTATTAATATTCCGTAAGGTGTCAAATGCTTTAGTGTAGCAACTAACTGCTGAATTTGGGTTGCATGAATAAAATAAATATTTCATTTTTGTAGTAGCCACTGTAGGAACATTAAGCAGAAGCCACACAAGCATATTGGCTTTTTCACCTCTGCAACAACAAACTATTTGTATTTACTTTAAAGACAGTAAAACTATATGGCAACAGAGGTGACTAAGCAATAAAATCACATATTCAAAAGATAGTTTCAGCAAGAAAATACATTACGCAAATACTAGCAGTGGAGGAAGAAAGTACCAGGTTGTATACGGTATCAAAAATTACCAAAAAAGAAGGGTAGGAATCATGTAGAAATAAAGTCATTATTAAATATTATAATATGGAATTTTATTAAAATAATTAACATCATATTCATTTCAGCCAGATTACCACACATCCAAACTCACAGCAGGTCCAGGTTTTGATTTGCATGCATTGCATGGTTTTGTCTTCTCTGCACTAAGAGATTAAATATTCACACATATAGAAACTGTCTTTATCACTGCTTAAAAACCCCAAGGAAGTTGCATCCTTTATAGCTTTTCCTTACTTCACATATTTGTCAAATAACTTCCTAAAGGATTTAAAAAAAAAAAAAAGGCTAGAAATCTAGAAATCTCTACAAGAACCTACACTTCACAGAAGCCTGTTTTGCAGTTATCAAACAACCTGATGAGCAGCAGATGCACCGCTCCTGTATTAGCAGCTTAGATAGCAAAGGTGTTTGGAATAATTTCTGCACATAAGAGGTTGCTGGAGTTGCCAACCATCTAGTTCAGTTATTTACTAACTGCCTTTTATACAGCAAACCTGGTTTGTAGCAGCCAGAACTGCTGTACAGACAGAACTGGAGCAGCTGGAAAAATGGCACAGCTGTAACTCTAGCAGCTGTGACACCAGCAGGTACAGTTATGTTAGTTATGTTAGATTACCTCCTGAGGCCATGTAGTCCCTGTGCAATAATGCAGTCTCCTCCTTTCATTAGGAGTGTATGACACAAGTCCAAAGGTATCAAATTATTTTACTTTTTGATGTAGAAGGAGGAATATAATTTACATATAATTTCTGTATTTAAATATAAGCCATTTAAAGCACTTTTTGCTTACCAAATTGTATGCCACATATAGAATTGCAAAATAGCTACCTGTTTTACAAACTCAGTGGAAATCTCCATCTGTATGACAGGTTTTACCTATACAAGAGCCTGCAGCTCTTGAGGTAAATGTGCTGTATTCACCTCCTAAAGTATAGATAGCACATGCACCAAACAAATGCAGCCTCATGCTCAAAGGGTGATGAGTTTACAACATACATAGTAATCAAATGTGAACTCAGAAAATAAGGCGTTTTTGAGGGGCTTCTAAGGCCATGACTAAAATTGATGGCGCTTTATTCAGTCTACTAATATTAGTCACTATTGTGGCACACAAAGAAAAATTATGGTCTAGAAGGGATCTGTGAATACCCCATTAAAGTCTGAACATCCACTCATCACATGGTTTCCTAATTTACTTCTCTCTCAGTACCACCTCTCCATAATAAGAAAACCCCCAGTTCCAATGAGCTACACTTCTTCCCAGCAATCCTCAAGTATTTCTCTATCTTCACTATTTACTGGAAAAATCAGACTTTTAACTGTAATCTTACCTGACTATTTTAGTTATACTATTATGGTCTGTGGATATCTCTATATTATTAATCTTTCCTGAAAGCATGATGATACAGATGTTACCTCATTTTCAAACAAGGAATATTTTGGCTCAGGATCTCTGTTGGGTGAAATGCCAACTTATGATAAACCCAAGTCTTACCAAAATTCTGCAAAACATATTTGGAAATTACCTTAGCAAACATAGCTTACTAAAAATGATGAGTTAGCCTCAAAACACTGAAAACATTTCTTTTTCATCTTAAATAAGAGATTATTCAAGTGGGCCTCTTGACTTGGTACATAAGTTTTAGCAATTCTTTTCTACAAACAGAAATAAAAATCTGTTTTCACTTTGCTAAGCTTCTGGGGGGGTGTTTGAAAATATACTCAAACCTAAAATTAACCAGTTAACATATTAATTATTTTAGCTAATATTTCATTTTCCCTTAAAGAACAGTGAGGTTTATTAGGATGTACATAAAATCAATAAATACCAAAAGGATGATTATGGAAAAACAAAGATTGGAGACTTGAAGACATTTTATACATTGAAGACAGTAAATAAAATAAAAAGCATATTTTATTCTGCTGTTGCTGTAGAACTGTTTTCCAATTGCAAATCAGATTGCTTTTATTTTCTGCAGTTGCCACAGTGTCATAGTCTGCCTAGGATAACCCATCAGAACAGCCAGAGGTGTTATATGACTACAGTTCTCCCTTATCAGAAAAGGAAACATACTTGGGTAAGGACCACAAGCAACAAACAACTTTAAAAACATACTTTTACTCTCAAAACATTACAAATAGCAAAAGAGTAAGTGTATGCTATTGACAAAGCCAAATTCAGGATGGGAACTGGAATTCAAACAGATTAAAGGAAGAAAAAACCAGCAAACAAATAGTATAAGAAAAAAATAGGCACACCAGGTTCTTTAAAAGGATTTACAGGCATATATTGATTGAGGTTAACACTGAGCGCTACCAACTGACTTTGAAGCACTAAGGTAGTTTCAAAACACACAGCAAGTGAAATCTGTGGCATTATTAATATTTAATGTTGTTTTGACTTTAAACACTGACAAGATGTCTATTTTAACAAAATTAAAAATTCATTAAAGAACTCTTTTGAGATAGAGATTCAGGTTTAAAGCATGGAGTGCAAAACTTTCAGTTTCCAGTTCCTGAGGACATCTGAAGAATTGTGTCTTCATGCCTATTACAACACTATTAACTCAATTATGGTATCTGCATTTAAAAAAAAAAATCGGAATTCAAACTCAAAACCTAGTTTGAAAAAGAAATCTTGATAAAATAAAAATGGCTTTTGATAATTTAAGAATGTCATTCTGGTTTTATGTTTAAACTGAATGAGAACTAAACACACTGAAGCCTCATGCTAAGAGCAGTTCTGTTAAAAGAGTTCACTTTTCTGCCAGCCTTACAAAAGCATGACATTCTCCATGTAACCTGATAAATGATGTTGAACTTGGATTAACTTAGGTGGCAAACAGCAGAGTAACAGGACCTGTCAGCTAAGGAAAAGAGATAGTCCCTCATCCCTTCTGTGTTAATACAGAAGCTAATAAAATTCAGATGTCCACAAATAAAGTGAAGTACAAGAACCTTCACTTTTCTGGAAAATGAAAGATTAAAAAATCTTTTTAATACAGATTTAAATGTAAGACTGTTCTACAGAGAATTCTACAAGCTGCAAATCACTACATAACATGGCACAATCAAGTTGGCTTCTCTCTCTTGAGAGCTGAAATGACTCAGGTTTACAGAGCAGATGATGTGCACCAGTATGACAATCACACAAGCTTCAGAAGACAAAAAACTTTGGAGATGACAAGATCACAGTAAGAGATACTAGTTCTTCACTGTGTTCTGTATGGGCCTCCCAGACTTACCTGGTTCTGCTTTTTGTCTCTTTCTCACTCTGCAGCTACCAGGATTCTGCACTCTCTCCCCAGCCCAATCCTTGTGACCCCAGTTCCCAATTCACTTCGAATTGCAATGTTACAAGTAAGTGTCAGCAGTGGCCAGAATCTTCATATACAAATCATGTTCCCTTTTTTAGCAAACACTATAATGTACCTGTGTTAATGGTAAGTTTAGCTTTCTGATAAGCATATCTAACAGTCTGAATCAGCCTCCCATTCAACTAAGCTCTGCTTCATTCCCTGAAATCACTGTGGAATATGTCCTTACCCTTTTTATGTATCAGAAGCAAGTGACAAGTGCATCTGTATTTAGGAAGCTAGTTCAGGCACCTGGGTATTGAAACTGGCAACAGAACTACAGTGACAAACTGTTAACAACACAGTCTGCAGTAGACAAGTCAATGTAGAATGATAGCAAGATATTTTCATTTTTCACCCAGTACATATATTGGTAACACCTGTCAAAATTACAGGGCATCGAATTGATTTTCAGCACCTGCTGAGAAGGTGAGTGAAACCACCTGACTCCTCTAATAATCAGCAAAACTAAGATATGAAGAAAATAAACTTCGAATCTCTTTCCTTACAATATCTACTAATTGTTTTTGCCCCAAGAGGAGAGGCTAGGAATGCTAAAAAACTGAACTTCCACTAGAGGTGATTTTGATCTTAGCTACAAGGTTGGAAAACCCAACGTAACTTTGTGAGCTGGCAAAAAGGATTAAAGCCTCCAAGTTCTGTGTTCTCCCAACGGGCAGCGGGACCTGGGGTTTTGTGTGGTGCAAACCCCCAGTGCCTGGCAGGAAAAGAGCTGACAGATCACCTGCCAGCACCACAAAGACAGCACTGTCACTAAGCCTGGAAGCTGGGGCTTCAGCCACACTGCAAACATGAACTCCAGGAGAAGAAACTGAGAAAAAGACCCATAAGACTATCAGTAGGTATCTGAAAATAGACAACTCAAATTGTCCATGCTAGAGGTAATTGGGAATTCAGTCCTAGGGAATGGGGGAGCTTCTGCTAAGTGTTTTTCCAGAAAATTTTCATATTTAATACTCTGGGAGTGCCTAGTGATTCTTTCTAATTGTGCTTGCCCCCCATCCAACTTCATGTGTATTTCATAAACAGTACATGGTAGGATGAACTGTTATCTTTACACTGATCTCTATAAACACAACAATAATTAAATCAAATGTTCCAGTAACGATTTCAGCCCTACCCCGTATACAAGCAGATGATTATTTATATCAATTTCAGCAAGCCTTATCATGTAATGATTATAATGCACATGTACCATGAGACTGAAGTTCTCACCACATTTGCAAATTATTCTAATGTTTCTACTGGGTGCTTTATTTTGGAGTTTTTTTATTTCTCTCTCAGCAAACCTTTCATAGTAGATCTTCAGAGAAATTTTTGGGAATTTAAATTCTATCTATTCCTCATTATAAATAATGACATAGCTTAAAGGCAGAACTGGAACTTCAGATCTATTCCGAGGGATCTAAACTCTGACCTTAGCTCTGCATAAATGATGTAAGGAAAAGAAAATAAAAAAGGAAACTTTGCAAAGCACCACCAGTGGAAGAGACAACTTAGGCTTTTGTAATGAAATACACAGCATCAGAAAGACGATGCCAAAATTTTGGAGCCAACCTTTGAAGCTGTGCAATGGATACTGTTCACAAGCACACTTCAGCCTAGAGGAACCATTTGTACATCTGTATCCCACCTCTTCTTATACTGCTACACCTTGACCTTGTCTCATCCTCTCTGATATCCAAGCTTCAGCTTTTCCTTCAGGTTTTTCCTGGTATCTCCTCACTTCCCAGCTGTTACTCTTACCTACTGCACTCATCCTTTCTGTCCTCCAAATGCATGCACATAAATAAGCTTCCAGTCCTTTAGGTCAATCTGTTTCTCCCAATCCCCCAACTTCAGAGGCCTGAACTCTGCCATATTCATCATGTCAACACATGAGTACTACAAAGGTCTGTGCAGGAGCTTAAGCACTGATCTGCTTGGCCATCCGTAGTGTTTGGTTCCCTCAGCTGGTTTTTTAAATTATCACCTCACTTGGGGGCTTATGGCAATGGACATCATCACTTCTATTTTGGCCAACAGTCCTCCAAAACCATCCTAGGCAGCTCTTGGCTCTTATATGCTCTTATGTTCCCCAGTACACAGAACATACATAACCAAGGCCATGCTGTGAGATCCTGCTGAGCTGCAGCAGTCTCGGCATTACACCAGACACTGAACTGAACCTTCCAAAACCATTGTTTGATTAAAGGCACAGGATTACTACATAGGACTTGAAGGAGACAGCACACAGTGTGGTAGTGCCCAGGCCATTAGAGGATGCAGCGCTTACCAGAGTCAAGACAGGCACCTTATCCCTGTTGCTTAACAAGGAAGGATCTGTTTCTTGCCTAACAATCCCCAGTCCCAGCTTCATCAGTTTTACAACTTCTTACAGAGTCTGGGCCTAACCACTCACCCCCTTGCTGATTCTCCTTGCTCTTCCACATTAACAGCTATTCATTCCTCAAAATTACTGACAAGCAATATTATTAACCAAAGGGAAAACTTCCTTTTCCCCCTAAGCCACTGGTTCTTTTGCCAAGCCCCAAACTTGGCTAGTTCCAATAGCTTATTACTACAAATACAAGGCCTTGTCAGACAACTGCAGGTATGATCTGGGATGCACTCAGTATAGTTACAGTATTTTTTACAGCTTATGCTTTGCTACTGAAAACAGACAAGCTGAAATTTATTGAAGGTTCTTTAACTCAGCCAGTAATTAGTCATAGTAATGACAAAGTACCAATCCTGTACAGGAAGGGAAACGTTTCTAAGTAAAAGCTGTGGCTTTTTTATTTTAATAAGTTCTAATCTGTCATCTTCAGAAGTGACTGAATTACTTTGGCTGAAGTTTTTCAAAGAAATCTAGCTTGCAGCAAACACTAGTGTCAGAGAGCTTAAAAACCAGATAGCACTAGCAATCCCTCCCTTAATGATAAAGGGCGAGACATGATCAACTGTTACAAGTTATATTTATTTCTGCAATTTGGTAGCGCTGTACCCATATGTATGAACTAAAATTACTCAAAACAGGAATGAATACATAACAAAAACTAATCTCCAGATCTGAACAGAGACAGAGACAAAATCTGAACAATTTTAGCTCAGTATTGTGTAACAGTTTTCTCAGGTATAATTTCCTTCCAAGTGTTTAAATTAGGAAGTTGTTCTCAACCATATTCAAAAGCAACTGAAGGAAAAGCTGCATCCAGATCTGGTGCAGCACACGGCTTACTCAGATGGCTCAGCAATGTCTGCTCTGCTCAGAGCAACACTTGACTTCTGGCTCTGTGTTCCCACATTCTTAGAAGCCTACTCTGTATTCAAGGCTGCAGAAGCAGAAGCATCCTCCTATACACATACATGCCATCCCCTAAAAGAAATGGGGGAGCAGCTGGGATCCTTAGAGCCTGAACTTAGAGCCAGTAGCCTGCACTGTGAGGCACAGACCCTTGACAGGAAGCCCGCACCAAGGAGCAGCTAAAGGACAGCTCCTGTCCTGCCTGAAACATAAAAGTGCCAGTAGGAAGAGCTTTTAGTTCAAAAGCAGCACACTGGAAGTAAAATTAGCTCAAAGCACTGGATCGTGACTCGGCATCTAATCACTGCACCATCCTCATGATTCACCAAACGAAGAACTCCTAAGTGGCTGGCCTCAACAAAAGCAAACCTCCACCACATACCTACAACACAATATTCTTAAGCATAAGGAAAGCTGCAATACACACTGATCAGCACAACCATACAAGTCAGACAGCTGTGCACATTCTGTGTGAGCTCGTTTTACAATAAATGAAATAGATCAATTATTAGAAACAAAAGTATATGACTGCTTCAATTATGCAATAAGCCTTTAAAAAGGGCACTTGAATATTTGATGGTTTAAGCATGGTGGGTGGAGATTTGTATTTTAAATAAATGTTGCTAATTTCCCTACCACCACCACAGCCTCAATAGGAAATTTCCAATGTGAGGGCTAAAATGTGCTCTAGAAAACAAGCAGTTCAATCTACTTTTCCATTTTAAAACATTAACCCCCTAATAGAGAACTAAGAGACGAAGTTTCCCAGCTTATCTGCTGACATAAAGATACCGACTTTAAAAATGTTTTTAAAAACTGCAAAACTTTTTTTTAATGACACTTTAAAAACCCAACTGAAAAACAGTTCCGCAGAAGTTCCACAGAATATCTACATTCCATAGAATATTCCACAGAATGTTCCACATTTCACAGAAATGAGAACAGAAAACAGTAATTTGTTTTCCTTCAGGATGTGCACCTTCAGCAGTGTAATTAAATCTTTTATTTAACATGATGCACATTTGAGCAAAAACTTCTTCATCTAGAATTAGTGGTCTAACAAGAAGATGGCCTTCAAGTTAAAAAAATAAATAAATATTGCCTGGCACATAATTTCTTGCATTTTTTACTTTTCTGGGTTATCATTTCCTAGTGACATCTGAATAACACTGGTACTACCCATTGTAAATTCATCCTATATGAAAGGAGAAAAAGCCAAACATTTTCTCCAGTAAGAACCCTGCAAGTATTGTGTGTAAAAAAGAAACTGGGTATGCTTCTTCTTAGACCTTGACTAAACTTTTCTTTTCACTCTGCTTGAAAAATAATTTATGGGTCCAGTGCTAGAAGGCAATACAGCTTCACAGTTCCCTGAGAGGTCATCTGGGGAAATAGTGCTAAGTTTGTCAAACAACATCTGACAATTGACTAGGTATCATGCTATGCTAGAACATCTAAAAAACTAAATTACAAACCTGCTGAAGGCAGAAAGAATATAATTGAGGTTACAGACAGCTAATGAGGAAAACAAGGCCTTCCAAAGCAAGACATGCTAAGCAGGGCATAGAGAGATCAAGTCAAATTTAACAGCTATTAAGTCAATTGAAAATTATGTCAGGAAAGCATAGAATTCTTAATACAGCGCATTCTCACACATAATGATTAACTGGGAATCATTATCTGAACTGGAAGTTATTGTCATCACTCTCCTTTATACTAGAAAGTGTCAAAACCAGCACTCAGATGCCATGGGGGATTTTCTTTCTTGCCTCNTTGAAGAGTACAGCAAGAAAAAAGAAATAAAATTTACTTAAGGCTCCAACAGTGATGCAAGTCCACTGAAATCCTGCCAGTGAAAAATACCAACCTTTATGTTCAGGTTTCACTAAGAAAGACACTAAAGATGTTCCCAAAGCTGTATTTATGCCTTGCATCATCTGTCTGACGATACACAAAAGTCTTTGCAAGGTCTTTATTGTTAGGCCAGGAAGTTAATGAGGCAGCACACTTACCAATGGGAGGGAAAGCAGAGACAAACTAAAGAACTGTCTTAGGCTGGTTTAATACTTTAAATGAAATGTAAAATAATTAATATTTCACATATTCCCAAACAGTGTTTCTACTTCTAGAAAATTTTTCTTTTCATTTTGCATTTGAACTTAGAAAAGCCTCATTTGAAATCATCCTGTTTCAGTACTCCATGAATCATCCCATATGCACCCTTGCTCTTTAGAGCCCACTCACTGCCATACCACACTGATGTGCCATCCTTAGGATCGCAAAGGACGCTCCAACAAAGGGGGATCGCCCACTGTTTTCTATAAATCATCTTGAACCTCATTGATTATTTCAACAAAGGTAGCTCTGATACAAAGGCATCTTTGGCACTCTTCACAGAGAAGAGAAAGAATTTAAATGAATGACAACATTGCATCCTAGAATTCAATACAAAACAATGATGACAACTGAAATAGGCCAAAAGCAGTGAAGTCATTTCGCTTTCCCTAACAAGCAGCATATGAAATGTAGCAGAGGAAAAAACCCAGCATTTTTTAGACACTCATTATTAATTACTGAAGAAATAAGAATGCCTATCAAGCACACTGATCATGACTAAAAATTAGGACATTATATGAAAACATAACAATATATTTCTCTTGATTTACGAGAGATTAAGCAGGAGGGAAACATGAAAAGAAGTCAGAAGAATCCCTGTTGAGCCTAACACCCAAGTTCTGTTTTCCATATCTTTCCATACTTCAATAAACATGAAATGAAAGTTTTACATTTCTGTATGGCAAAAAAGCCTACTCTGAAATACCACACCTTTCTGTCATACCATAAACAACCTTCAACTACAAATGCATACTTTAAAGCTTTTAAAATATTTTAAAATACGTATTTTATCACTTTTCTCCATATAAAAACCCCTTCCTTCTTGGAGTTTATAGTTTCTTAGACGTAGTTGAAACAACAATGACGAAAAAAGCCCGAAACAAAGAAAAAATTACATTGCAACTCCTCCTCTTAAAGCTAAGTAGAATGGGAAAGTCTAGACAAACTTGGCCTTTGGTGTGAACTGCAAAAATCAACTGGGATTTTTTTCTCTCCCTGTTTCATTTAGGCAACCAAGTGTTTAACCACTTCTATGTGATTGAAATTTAAAACTCTAATTCCAAAAAGTAGACCAGAGAAAAACCCCTTGCCCTAGATTTCAGGTAAGTACTTCATAGGAGGGGAAGGGTCTTCCTACTTCATATTCCCAGTGAAGTAGCACTTTATTATCACTTTATTTAAGTTGGTGCTGGACAATGGGATAGCAAGTAATCATCTGGGATCCAAACCTAGCGGAAACCACAATTATCTTATGTATGTTAAGACCACTGCATTCCTGGTTCAACACTCACTCCTTCAAGAGGGAACATAACCCACTCTTCCTGTTCTCAGGGCACTGATCTCAGCCATGTGAAGCCAGTATGAGAGAAATGTCAACTCCTCTTGCTGTAGGTGGGTCACTGCATGCTCCAGCACACAGAAGAAGGCAGCTATTCCTCCTTTGGTGTCTCAGCAGGTCCAGAAGGTGTCGTTTATTGCTGCCTAGGACATTGGGCTGGGCTAAGATATCTGTCTTGAAGGAGAGGCCACACAGTTTAGCCCCTGAATCATTTCTATCAAACCACTATCACCAGGAAACATACAAGAAACAGTCCAGGTTTCACAACTGGAAAACCTTGCTATTCACATCCTCTCCTCCCCCACTAGAGAAAATTCACTCTCTCGTAAGTGAAGATACACTTTTGATGCAGTTTTTCCCTTTTCTTAGCTCTCGTTTTTATACTCCACCCCCACTCATTACAAGCTATCCATACTTAGTTTCCTCCTTTACATTAAAACAGATACAGCCTCAGACTGTCTCAAGGAACTGCTTTATCTCTGCCCATGTGTATCCACAGACACCAGGGCACAGCACAGCTACACCTGACACAGATCAGGTGCTACAAACCTCCATCTCTGGGGCAGTGTGGGAGCTGGCATTGACCCCCATGGTGATGACAGAGATTAGCTGGCCTCTCCTGAAGTCTGTGCTGCTGGTCACAGTACCAGAGGCAGCATGGTACAGGTGGGCTCAGCAACAGCACAGCCATGTGTGAAAAGCAGCTCTGTATGAAAATTTGTATATGACCAGCTTCAGATACCCTGTGAGGAACAGCACACTCAGGCTGTCCATGCTGGCCTTGGGCTAGTAAATCCTGCCAAGCTTGGGAAGGCTGTGAGCAGTCAGATTAGGTCTTTCAACCTCATGCTGGGATCTCAGGATGCTTACTGGAGAGAGTTTGGACACATCCAGCACCCTGAACTCCAAAAGAGCTTGTCAGCTTCCCATTTAATGCATGAATGCATAAGGCTGGCTTAGATCTAATACTGAACCTAAGCCAAACTCCTGGCACCTTCTGAGGATGGCAGAGCAAAAACACCCTATCTGGAAACAGCAGGAAACAGCCCAAGTCCAGTACTGAGCCCTGAGTGGGAACTTTTTTGGGCCTTCCAGACTGAGCTTATCCAGCCTTCCACTTTGGATGGGTACTTCACCCTCTCCACTGTCCAGACTAGAACCTGTGCTCTCTAGGAGCAGCTGCTATGATCTTACAAACAAAAAATGCCAAGGTGTGCAGAGTTTTCAGACAGTAGTAAACTTTGGTCATTATATGTAGTTACAATTCAACCACACAAGAATAGACATAATTTAGTTTTACACTGTGAATGACACAGAGGAGATTTTCCTGGTACAATACTAGGAGCAGTAAAATTATTTCCCAGTGATTAGCACTTTCCTAGATAAAAACCTTCTGGTTTTTCCTAGATCAATGATTAATTAAACAAGCAAACAAACAAGGTAAAAAAATAACCATTTATATTTATTCTGAAACACAGTATTAAATACAAAAATTGACTATTACTAAATTTAAGCTTAATTTAATAAGCCACAAATGCTTATGGGAGAATGTTCATGAGTCACTGAACTACTTTCTTACTCTGAAATCACCAGCACTGGGGAACAGTAGATTTCTGTATGGAAGGTCAAGCCAGAACAAAATTGGTAAGAGTATACACTGATAAGCAAACGTTTTCAGTACCAAACAAATCAATGTTTTGGTGAAGTTAATTTTAAGTAAATTCCCACATAGTGTGGATAACACTATGACCTCTAATACACACACATCCATAAATCTACAAGCAAGTTTTCTCAGAGTTTCAGAACGCAGTGGATCACAGGCAGGTGTAGATCACAGTATGATTGTCATGTCTCTTTATTCCAGCCAAATTGAACAAGCATTAAGACAGGTAATGGACCAAGTATGAATACAAGTGTCTTTACATGCAAAAAAACCCCTAGGAACGTACATAAAAATCTTGGCACTGAAAAGTGCGTATGGAAAGAGGAACTGACTGAAATATAAAGGAATTTGTGAGAATGACTAAAATCAGTTTAAAATAAGTATCATCTTCCCCTTTTGTAAACTCCAAGCTTTGCTGAAAACCAATAGTCCAGTCCAAAGAAATCCATGAAAACAGGTAGGTATCTCACCAGGAAAGGAATCTAGCCTCACAGTGTTAACCACTAGATCTACACATGAAGAGTGTTTAATGTTCGCCCACTGGAGTCTGTCTAGGTGGCTCTTTGCCCATTTCAGACTCACACAAGCTCTGCTGTCCTTGCACAGGCCAAGTCTCTGCTCCCAGACAGTGAATTAGGGATCTGTCTGACAAAACAGGTCTTGTCTGACCTAAATTAGTGATGTAATACACAACGTAGGTGAGAACCCACAAAGTGTAAGAAAGAAGTAAAGGGGAAAAGCCACAAGCCTGTTTTCTGGGGCAGAATCAAAACAAAGTGTCATTTCCTCATGCCAGAACTTCTGCATCGCCAAGCAGAACAACCTGAGTTTCACAGATGCTTCCTAGTGTGAGTTTCACACTCATTCCCATCTTATACATTTATGCGTTTTTCAGAACTTAAGGGGTAGAATAATTTAACCCCTTTCAATGACCAGTGACCCCTTTTCAGTCAATCGACATGAAAATTTACTATCATTGCAAGTGTGTAAGACTGACCTTAAGGACAAACTGAAGATTCAACATTATTTCTAACTGTACCCAAGACATCTCAGTTCAGTAGATGAACATTACACACAGTCTGACTAAAAAAATAAATGTAAAGTCTGGTTCTAACAGATAGAAATCAACCACAAAAATTAAGGGTTTTAAGCCTTGTAAAAAATAAGATTTTTAAAATTCTATTTTTAGAAATCAAGATTTCTTTAGACCAGATAATTGCTTTCAAATTCAAATAAAAATTACAATGATCAAATAACACCTAGGGGTAATATGAATTTAATAGTTCATCTCCTAATCAAGCCTGTCTTATAAGTTTTGTTGTATTGAATTTTACTTGTATTTTAATGAAATTTGCAGCACAGCCCAATAAGACTGAAATAGGTTACTGTGCTGAGATGAACTGCCTCAGGGACTCCGTGGAAAAAAGAGCTGGAACAGATTCCTCTTCAGCAGTGCCTCGTGCTGCCTTCATCTGTCAGCTCGATTCTCTACCAGCATGTCTGTGATCACAGAGACAGTGCTACAACAGCCTGTTATGTATTTAATGAATCTAGCCCAGGAAAAGAATATGGGAGGACTTTCTGTTGTGTTTTAATAGCGTATTTCTTTGATAAAAAAGAGACTGAGGGAAAACCTCTTGCACATGAGGCTACTGCCCTAGAGACAATGTAGATTCTGTACATTCCCTTTCAAAGTATATAAACACGAGTCTGAGAGCAACAGTGCAACAGGAAGTGAACAATGCCACAGGGGCAAAGCCAGCCACTTCAGATTACCCTGAGTTCAAGATCCTCGGGGCAACGAGGGGTGCCCGCAGCAAGCTCAGTGCCCTGGACATCAGGAGAGCACATTCTGGCCTCTTCAGGAACCTGCTTGGTAGAATACCATGGGATAAAGCCCTGGAAGGAAGTGGGGCCTAAAAAAGCTGGTTAATATTCAAAGGCCTCTTCCTCCAAGCTCAGCAGTAATGTATCCTAACAAAGAGGGCAAAACCACTAGGAGGTCTGCATGGATGAATAAAGAGCTCCTGGACACGCTCAGACTGGAAGTCTACAGATGGTGGAAGCAGGGACAGGTAGCCTGGGAGGAGTACAGAGGGATTGTGCAATCAACCAGGGACCAGGTTAGGAAATTTAAAGCCCAGATAGAACTAAATATGTCCAGGGCAACAAAAAAGCTTCTACAAATACGTCCATGAAAGGAAAATCAGGGAGAATGTGGGCCCTCTCCAGAAGGAAACCTGGTTACCTGGGATATGGAGAACTCTGAGGTACTCAGTTACTGTTTTGCCTCAATCTTCACTGGCAACTGCTCCAAGCACATCACCGACATGGCAGAGGGCAAAGGCAGGGACTGGGAGAGTGAAGAACCACCCACTGTAGGACATCGGGTTTGACTCCATCTAAGGCACCTGAAGGTGCACAAGGACCTGATGAGATCAATCTGCAGGCCCTTAGAGAACCAGCAGATGAAGCTGCTAAGATATCCATCATATTTGAGAAGTCATGACAGTCCCATGAAGATCCCACTGACTGGAAAAGGGGAAACATAACACCTATTTTTAAAAGAGGGAAAAAAGGAAGACGCACAGAAATACAGGCCAGTCACACCAGTTTGCCTGGCAGGATCACGAGGTGAATACTCTTAGAAACTATGCTTAGGCACATGGAAAATAAGAGGGTGATTGGTGACAGCCAGCATGGCTTCACTAAGTGCAAATCGTGCCTGAGAAATCTGATGGCTTTCTATGATGTTACAATCTAAAGGTATTTTCTTGTTTTCAGTTTGAATTTTGTCATCATGACAACGCAATCCTCTCCTTGTGGTTTTCCTGCCACTTTTCCCCTCTAGTATTCTAATCTGCAGTCTCTTATCTCAACACAGCTGAAAACATTTTTAGTTCCCTGCTTCTTCCACACAGCTCTTTGAAAGAAATCTTTTGCTCTCTTGCCGGTACCAGTGACTTATCATCCCTTGAGAACTCTGAGGTTTCATTTCCTGGTCGCTTCCAACTACCTGTCCTTTCTTACTGCCCTGCCTAATGAAACCCTTACACTGACACTGACTGGCAAACGGATGGGAGACATACAGAACAAAGAAGGCTATTTCCAATTTACTGGAAACTTGAATCGTAAGAAAAAAATACACACACAAAAGAGTATATTATAGCAAGGAATTACTAATAGTCCAACTCAGCACATAACAACCAATGCACTGCAAAAACAGAAAAGCCACTAGACATGCAACTATTTAAAAAGTCTGAATCAGTCAGCTTTCGCAACATGACTACCCAGAAAGGCAATGTTGGCAGGCTGTCCCAAAGTTACAGCTATTTTGATCCAAGAAAAGGCTGGAAATGCACTCAGAAGTCAAGGATGTTCATTGAGACCACTAAGTCACACCACCTTCTCACAGGCAAGAGGCTCTGCTGCCACTTTCCCCACCTCTACAGCCTGGTTTTGCGACCTGGCAGCTGCTCCCACACCCAAAACAATATCTCATCACTCCACAGACAACTTGCCATTTTGCAAATTTGATACATTTTAGTTCTGCTTTTATGATACAAAGTTAAGTAACATTTGATAATGGATTGAACTCAAAATGGCCTCATCTTCAACTGTCACCATATATTGAACCCACAACTAAAGCAGGACAAGTGTTTTTATAAAAATTATACAAAACTGTGACTATCGTTAAATGATTACATCTCTGGGAGAGAGAAGTCACGTGTTTTTGATTTCTGCATATATACCATAAGCAATTAGAACAATAATTGTAATTCAGTCCGAGTATCCATTTCCATTTTATAAAAAGGTTGTTTCAAAAGCGCAATTGATGTTTTGCTGTTAAAGATGGAAAAATCCATTATCGGACTTTCATTTACTTTATTTAAAAATAATTTAAAATCCGAACACATAGTACAGTGAATAAAAGGACATTGATTTGTAGTCAGCTATGAATTTCTTCCCAACTATTTCCAACGAGCTACTGCATAAAACAGATCTGAAATGTGCCCTCCCTTACACACTCTTCTCCCTGTTCCCCATTCCAAGTTTCAGTAGCTTAGTGTGTCCCACAACATGAGTCTGTATTTTAGGACACCAAAGCAGGTTAAAACCACAGCAACCATCAGACAGAGAAATAATCTAACAGCACTGCTACTGAACACTGGTTGCTAAATGCAGATCAGGCATTAAGTGTGGGAGAGGAAAAAGTACAAGCTTGGAGCCTTCATCACAGATTTTGCTTATTTTAAAAGGAGTAGCTTTAAAATTATAACTAGTTAATCATGTCAGAGGGAAGGGAGGCTATCCCAAGCTTATACCGCCCAGTGTATTCAGAAATGACCTGGAAAAGGAGTAAACTCTGAGGGCTCTAGAGTTCCAAAATCCTCGTGACTATAAAGATAAGGACTGGCTATAACTAAATGAAGAAGGGCCTTGCAGTAAAAAGTCAGAAGCCAATAAAATAGCAAAAACAAAAGTCAAACAAAAAATAGTTATATAATTAATTGTGAATTCATTGTTAAAAAATACCTAGAATGAAATACTGAATTTATGTTCAATGTTTAAGTTTATGACTAAACAAAAGTCAGTGATGACTAAACAAAAATCACCACTCATCACTGGGTGAAAAAAAGCCAAGGCAGGTACTGGGAAAACAACACAGAAACAGAAGAGGATTTTTAACATGTATATTTTCATACATATCTGATATTTACAGTATAACTCCATGATGCTTCTGCATCTGGTGTGTAAGATTTTTCCTCCTTCAAAAAACCTCTTTTCTCTTCCAAATCTCAGAAAAAATGTCTACAGCCACACTGGGAAACAGTTTTGAAAGCAATCTTCCAGTTGTCTCTTTTCTCTCATGTACAGAAATTGTTACTTCTCTAATTAGAAATAACACGTATAATTTTAATAGATGGCTTTCTAAATGGACAGAAGTCTAAAAAACTAGCTTTAGGATACAAATATTTTCTCACTAAGACTCACCAAAACTCATGATGAATTAATAGAGTCCAACTTCTGTTTTCTCAAAAGCATTATGGAAGAGATCATATTAAAGATACCACATTCCAGAAAAAAAAAAACAACAACCCACTAAATACTCCCTCTTTTCCCTCTTTTGCAATACATTTAGCACTTCTATTATGCAGAGATACCAGTTTATGCTCACATCTCTGAAAAAGGGACTGGAGTAAGCATTGATCTGCAAAATAATGTATATTAGCTTGTCACCATTAACAATCCCAAACATAAAGAAAGCTAAATGTGCTTGTGCAGAGACCTCCTAAATGCAAGAGAGACCAACATCAGCTACACACACACTTACCATTTCTGACTGACTGCAGCAGTAGCTCTACTAATCAGAGAGATGAATGGATACACAGTCTGTCAGAAAAGGGAACAAAGACCTGTGGCTACAGGCAAAAAGCTCCCTGCTTACTGGGCTAGGATGCTTCATTTGCATTATTCGAAGCAAAATAGCTCTTGTCACGAGGTTTTTGACCACCCATTCTCTTTTATTTCACAGTGGAATTAGGTGATATTATCTATAGCTAATTGTTTGGATTCCTAGAATAGGCTGAGCAAGCAGTAACATAGGCTGGGCCACACTGGTTTAATACAGCTTTGGAAAACAGGCTAGATCATCACCCTGCTCACATCCGCAGCATAAAACAAACTAGTGTCCTTTTGACCAGAGTGCTGTGTCAGCCTCTTCAAGGAAAGACTGCATCCAAGAGGATCAGACTCAGCATTAGAACTTAAGCTTTCTAGAGCTGCCAGACCAGTAGTTCTACCTCCCCAGATGGACTAGCACCCTCCTGCTTTCAGAAGAAAACAGCTCAGTTTATGTACTAGTGTGAAATGGTGATAGTAGAGAACTTGCTAGACATCTGCTGTATTTACCTCAGCTCCGCTAACTCACTGCTTAACAACTCCCTGGCAATTTCTGGCTCATTTGTACCGATGAGAAGAGCTGTCACCATTTCTCTTTTTCATTTAAATGAGTTTATATGGTAAAAACATGGTGGAGGCTACCAGGTGTCACTCTAAAGGTGTATCTATTACACAGATGTATATGTTTACCCATTCCCTGTATCAGTTCAAAGATCAGGAAATAGTTTCTGACTCAAGGACGTCAAACTTCCCCTTTGCATCATGCTTCATACTAGGCTTGCCTGTGGCACATGTGCTCTGCAGACTGCTCAGCTTGACCAAAAGGCACCGAGGGTAACAAGGAATCTACTGGAGAACAAAACCAAGCCAATACCTGGAGCTCAACAGGCACAAGACAAAGGGGCCATCTCTTCCAGCAGCACTGCCACTCCAGGAAGCAATCACTGCTGTTCCATCACAATGCTGTTCCACACCCATTCCCCTTGTACATGTTTCAAGGTACATACTGTAAATCCAAGAACCCCCACTATACCCATCTATTCAAGAGCAGAGGTATAAAAGCCATGTAAAACATTGTTATGTTCTCAATCAGGCTGTCACCAACAAGCTGAGATCACAATGTCTCCAGGACTAATTCCTGCTTACTTGAAACTGAGTGGTACAGGGAAAGCTGAGTTTTGCAGGAAGCCATAGGCTTTCCCAGCTGCTGCTTTGGTATTTAAGAAACATCAAGCTTCATACTTCATTGTATTTTTGTCTCTTTGAATGTAAATTGTATGTAATCACTTAAGATGAGCTTTTCTTAAGGTGCCTTCCAGCCAATTTTTACCAGAAATTATCACCATCCTCAAATCCTGAAAGTCAGAATCCACTTTCAGGGTCTCAGAAATAATCATCATCCCCCCCTGAAGAGCATATCAGCATCTATCTGAATGTTCCCTAGAAATGGCAGATGGAAAATACTACAGGAATGTATCTTCTAAAAGGATAGGCTCTGATTATTTCCTTAACACTTAAACTTCTTATGGCCTGTGGCA
Source organism: Rhabdornis inornatus (assembly GCA_013397075.1). Lineage (NCBI taxonomy): Eukaryota > Metazoa > Chordata > Aves > Passeriformes > Rhabdornithidae > Rhabdornis > Rhabdornis inornatus. The sequence continues at coordinate 112,602 of VWZS01002600.1, read as the reverse complement.
TTTGGGAGCTGTATTTTGGTGCTCAGAGAACAGAGTTCCACAGAAATGACAACTAAGCTGATGGGAAAACCATCTAGTTGTACTAAGAGATATAAATACATGTCACAGAACACTTTCATTATTTAAAGAACTTCTATTATTTAAAATGGAAAGAAGAAACCATCTACATGCAAAGTACAAGTTGGGTTTTTTTTTTCTTGCATATTTATGCACAATACTAACACTGCACAAGTACTTAAATATTCTTTTTTCCCTCTTTCTTCTAAAAGTTTCTACTTTTTCTTCATTGGCCTCTATATATTAAATGTACCTTGTAATGCAGGAAATGCTGCCAAATGTTTCCCTGGGAAAAATACTAGGGTAATAAAGGTTTGGAAGAAATCTAGTGAACAAACCAGATGTCAACATATTTTAATGAAACCATGCATAAGGTACATGAAACAGAAAAACTGAAATTACTCTGGGGGGACAAAAAGGCATCCTTCCAGTTAAGTCTGATAATAGGGAACCTTGGCTGCTGAGTACATTGAACAATTTCGCTTTCCAGTAGGAAACATTACCACTAAGAGACTTTCTTAGCCTGTCTATTATGGAGCGCCATATTTCAGGCATTCAGAGCATAAAGCAATGACAACAATGCAGCCACATGAAGTTGTTCCATGCCAGCTGTGTACAATTCCTGAAGTGGTACTGTGCATATGAGGCCTTTGAGAAGTTATTTGGAGTTCAAGTGCCTGTAAGATTTTCCTTGTGGTTCATTGCAAAGCCAACACTTGACTGACTTGCTTGGCAATGTGACATGTTGCCCACATATGCTCTGCTGTACAGGAAATGCATTTGGTCTTTTCTGCTTGTTTTAGAACTAAATTGCTCTCTGACATAGGAAAAAAATTTATGGGGGTACGATGGACTACAGCAATTTCTGATTTTACCGACACAAATCAGATTATTTGTAACAATCCTGACTCAAGAAGCTATCCACCTTGAAAGTTACTTAAAAAACAAACAAAATTTGGATTTTCAATTCATATTTTAAATTAAAAAATTGAAGTCATCTAACCTGAAAATATCAAGGATTTGGAAAATGGTATTCTGCCAAACCTAATCCTAATGTGCTCAGTTCTAAACATACATAACCCAGCAAAATGTAGCCTCTGGCTTAAAAACAATCCTGTATTAAAGCCATAGGTAATCTGTCTTACATAATGCTATTTGCATTTTGTAAATCCTGTTAAAAATACTTGTGACATCAAATCGATGTCTTCTAATCGCAAATGTAACATCCAAACCAGGACTCACAGAGTAGACCTGGTTCAGAGCTTTTTCTTTATTTTATGAATAGTCCTTATAGCATTTGTGGTATACATCAACAGCACAGTGGTATGAACTGAAGTTTAGTATTTTAGTACAAATATAAATTAGAGAGTTATCATCACTTATCTTTGGGAATTAAACTAGAGTCAAATGTTCCAGTTTGGTGAATGGACTCATGTCCCATAGGATGGAATGGTAACACAAAGTTTTGTCACTAATAAAACAGATTATAACTTTATGGTAGGAAGCTAATATTAAATCTTATGCTAATTCATCTCATCCCACTTAAATTTTAAACGGCAATTCAGTTTATAGCATCAAAAAATCACAGAATATAGGCAGATACCCAAGTACACTGCACAGGTCCCAATTTAGCCTTAGAAGTTCCTAGAGAGTCAACTTCATTGCCCCAGCTGTGCACACAACACATATTCTGAGTAGATAAACATTTATCTTTGGTTTAACACTCTACAGCTCTCTAAGTAGATGTGATAAGCACCTGAAGTCTACAAGAGTTCTCTCAAAGAACTGCAAAAGTCAGATGTGATGGGGATCACGGTTCCTGAGAAGCAGAAAAAGTGATAATTCTGCTGCTCACTTCTTCCTTAGCCAGGTGGCTAGAGCACATACTTAATGATGGGAGACCAACTTCAAGCTCCACATGGGAAGAGCTGATTGAACAGGGCTGCTGGTGTTTTATTACAGAATACAGGCTCATTGGAGAGTATAATCTGGCATACAATCTCTGCCAGCCATTGTACTGTTGCCCTGTTGCACAGGGGCTCAGGGCAGATGGAAACTTTCTGGGTCCTGGCAGTTAGAACCCAGAGCACAGAAGTGACTGAGATCTCATGAAGCCCAGCAAAAAAAAAAAAAACAAACAAAACCAAAACCCAAACCAAAAAGTGAAACAAAAAACTAAGAAAACACGACATAACCAGGATTTCCCACTTCTTCTGTGAACCAGTCACTGGGAGAAAAAAGAAAAAGTTCTTTCTTCCAATACTCTGAATTATTTGTCCACGGAAGAACAGACAAACCTGTTCTGAAATGGACGGAAGACATCACAGTAATTAGAGTAGCTAAGGTTGGAAAGGATTTCTGGAAGTCACCTGGTTTAAATAGTTGCCTCTCACTCTGTTCAGCACAGGAACAAATTCAAAGTTAGATACAATATCCTAACAATTCCTTAATGCTTTTAAGGAAAGACAGACAAGGATTTCATTGGTCTTCAGAGAGTTCTTATTTTTCAACAAGATGCAAAATGCTAAAAACAAAGTACTATTGGGCAGATCTACTCTATACCAAATAGTTCAGATTCTGGTACAGCTGAGTTTAAGTTGGGAGACAGGATTCCTCTATCATGCATAAACACACAATCAATACTATGTTTACAGACACGTTCAATTTTTACAGTAACATTTGTCAGAAAAATATCCTAGAGTCCAGTAGGGTTCCAAGCCCTGATCTAGTTTAGTTTAGTCTGACGGTCTCTTTAAATTTGAAAATACAAGTGCTGCATGTTTTACAAAGTCTGGCATACACTCAGTATAATAACAAGTATCCCAAGGCCTCATCTCCGATAGTAGCTAAAAGCAGAAGCTGGAGGGAAAAGGATACTTTTGTGGCAATGCCCTCCCAGCCTTCATCACCTGAAAGCTCAGAGGCCCGATGGGATTTCCCACTGCTCAACTCTACTGCTATACCATCTTGATGAAGTACTAACATTTGTACACCATGGTGCCATCAGAATAAAGACATCCAATTTGAGAAGCTGTAGTAGGCTGTTTGAAACACTACATGCTGTTAGTGACAATAGCTGTAAAGTTAGCAATTAACACTAGCACAGAAACTACTTAAAGACATAGTATGCTTCCAGGAAAACAGCACGATACCACAACATTTTTCCAGAAAGTTTGTAAAATGTGTATCAGTTCCTTTATCCTGATTTTACTACCAAATTTTGGTCTAAACCAATATACTTTATATTGTGGCAAGGTATACAGAATTTATAATTGTGGAGAAAAACAAAATTAAACTCAAAACACCGTACAGTTACCAGGTATCTGTGCACACACCCAGCACACTTACCAGCCTCCAGCACGGACCAGAAACTGTTCAACTGAAATATCTCAGATCAGTCCCTTGCAGCATTTGCACAGCATGATGACTGAATAAACTCTCACTTGCCTTTATAACAAGGCAGCTGGTAAACAGGACCTCTTCAGTTGGAATAATGGACAGTCCCTGAAGTTTCCCCAGGCAGCTCCAGCTGTGCACAGGCCAACTGAAGTTGCTTGCAAGCATGAATAGCACCTGATGTCGAGAATCCAGCATTCCCAGAGACTCCCTGAGGCAGCTGAAACTGTTCCTATTTACATAGCAATCTCCTGCATATATGCAAGACAGCCAGGAAATACAAAATTGAATAGAGGCTATGGTAAACCGAAAGAAATGGATTGTGCATAATCAGCAGAAAATATTTTGTGGAGTCTCATTTAATCCAGATGAAGAGACTTCCACCACCATGTGATAAAGGACCATCAAACCCTATCCAAGAGATTAGATTCCTCAGATGAGCATTACTCAACACAAAAGAAACCAGTCAATTACTTTTCCCATTCCCTCCTTAAACAAACAGCTGTCTGTGCAACAACACTGAGAGCTGTTTGGAGACAAGGGATTATATTGTCTTTTTCAAGGAAACACTATGGTCATCTCACAAAATCTGTCAACACATTAAGCCTACCCCATCTGCATCTGTGTTGCTTTCTTAATGGTTTCCAAATTTAGGTTTTTGGCATAGTACCTAGAAATACTTGTTTTATCAAAGTTGCACTGAACTAAATGACAGCAAATGATCAAAAGCAAATGATCAAAATTCAAGCTTCAGATCAATCCTAGAGGCATTATTCCCATTTTACATAGATGGTAGACCAGAAGAAGCCAGTAACAGTGAGACATTTTCATGTAATTTTAAAATAATGACACCAGATGAAAAAAATAGAACTCCACTCATTTCTCACACATTTTTCTCAAACTGCTGAAGTAAATTCACTTATCACCAATGTTCCTGCAAGTAATTTACGTTACTACCCAGACAGGATCAGAACAGTATTTCCCAAGTTAAGGTTGCACCTACCACTCACATTACAGGTTCTCAGTCAGTCCAAGTGTGACCAGCTTCACAACTCTGGCTTCTCAAAAAACCCAGCCACTACAGACAAGTTTGTTCTTATTTTATCTTTATTTCTTCATATACACTGTTAGGTGATCCCAACAGTATTCCTGTTCCTTAAAGATCAACCATAACTGCTTTGAATCGACAGTGGTGAGCAGCAGTAATCGCAGACACACGTCACACCTTAAGACCAGTTGGGAACTGGTGCTGATGTGCACAGTACAGTCATCACACCAGAAGGTGTCATTCCCATCCTCATTTCCTTCCCTACAAGCATAGTTTTATTTCAGTTATCCAAGGCAGTAAAGGGATCAGATAAATATTTAAATTTTTTTTAAAGCCACAGGGATAACCCATGCTTACACACGTTACAGAAGAACACTCAGTAGTGTAACTGATGTCTAGGAAGTCAGTTGGACTGTTCAGTATGAATGGACACAAATCCCTCCACTAATACTGACCTCAGATCAGACAGCACAGCACAAAAAGTTACTCTCCTGCTCTCTTACCTACGTTTGCTCACAAGAAGTCAATTTGGGGCAATTCTACATTTATAGCACAGTTAATACATAGCCTGAAAAATAAATAGCAATAGCCTTAGCAGAAATCACAGCTTGGAGAATAAACAGAAATACACATAATAGAAAGCTCTTTATTTAAAAGTACTGTATGATGATACTTCTAATGATTACAACTTGCCAGTGTAACATTAAAACCACTACCAGTTCCTGGGACAGCTGGCTGGATGCACAAGGGATGCTCCACCCAAACACACCCCCTGCTTCAAAGTGTAACAAAAATGAATGAAATCTCAAAACTCATCACCTTTTGTCATCAAGCTTTATATCTAATCAATAATTTCACTACAACAGAATATCATCCATTCATGCTGAAGTGAGTGAGGACAATTTGGCCATGCTGGTTCTCCAAACTCAGTATTAGTGGCATTGTCTTCAGCGATGTGCAGGATATTGTATTTTCTTTACAGTATAGTTGTCAGCTTTCCCATACTGAAGCACTATCCAGAAATAAACTCGATTGATCTGAATCTAAGTTTTCCTTTCCACATCACCAATAAGATTAATCACCTCAAGTTCAGCTTCATTAACAGCAAAGGAAACTTGATGAGCAAGGTATGTATGCTACATGAAGTGCTTCTGAAAGTGGAATACTTATGCTAACCATGTGTCCTTTCACACACAGTTTTTAAACTGTGGTACTGAACAGTGACATATAAAACAGTAACAAGATTCACCAATATGAATCTATTTAGTGGAGCAGGCTTTAATATTCTTGAAAAACATAAGTGCTAAAACACTGTAGTGCATAGTACCCGTCAATTGTGTCTAGAAGCTGTAATCATGCATTTCAATCTCATTAAGACTGGTAATGTATGGACAGATAGCCACAGCCTTAAAGAACACACAGAAATTTGCAAAATAATTTTATATGAAAACTCAGAAGTCATTACACAACAAAGGTTTTAAGATACTTCAAAGTCTGTCTGATTATATTAAAGTACATAAGCCTTCTTAAAAGGAAACTGTAAGTTTTGTTTTACATTTCTGTGCCTACTAACACTCAATTGCACTCAAAGCAAGATTTACATACTAATTACTTGCCTATGCCTGAATATCAGGCATTTAAAATCTATCACTGGATGGTAGAAACAGCAATGAAGGGATAAAGAAGAAAAAGGAGTAAAAAATGTTGCTCTTCTGGGTCCTACTTACAGACTTGCAAGTGTTTCATTTCGGGCTCTGCTCAAATCTTTGTTAGAGGATTACTGTTCAGAAATTGAATTACATTGCAGAGGTTGAGTTACATTTTTCAGTTCTATCTGAAAAGCAATGGGTTGTTTTTTCCAAAGATTCTTAGTGTTAAAAATTATCAATATCTCTATTTCCCACAGTAATATTTGAATGGCAATATATTGAAAAGTAATAAAATGCTTAAATTCCAAGTCATATTTCAAGGTCATCAGTTCAGTTCCTTTCTTCATTGATTATAAAAATAAAATAATATTAAAACTGGGGAGAATTACTGTAATTATGATCAAACTAATTCCACTAATCTGAATTCTACTTTTGAAAATGATCAAAAATTAAAGCAGTGCAGTAACTCACCACAGTGAATTATAAATTATTTCCCGCAACCACAGATATTTATCTTTGACTAATAAAAGCTAATATTCAACTATTTTTAAATATACTTTCAGAAACAGAAGTCTCACTCCATCTTCTACTCCATCTGTCTTCCAGGATAATCCAAGCACCCAACTTCAGGGATCAAAATTATTCTGCATCTTCAGAGAAATATGCTTTTGTACTGTTTTTCAATTTTCATTCCAGTGTTCTGTCACAATTCAGATGTGTGTAGAATAATCACTGGAGCATAGATCAAGGGATCATCACAGAAAGGTCATTTTTCCACTTGTGAGCAGCAAGTAAAGGAACAGATGAGCAGTCTTTATGAGAAGATTATTCCAAATTATTTTTTTTAAACTTAATTCTTTACTAATTTAGACAATATTTCAGAGTTACAAGCATCACTCACTAAAACTGCAGCTCGAGGTTTTGTTTCAGTAAACAAGAAATCATAGCTATATTCTGTTAGTACTTATTTGTATGTAATTAAATGGATTTCTCTTTGCTCTATTTCCTCTCACTTCACATTCTCTTTTGGTTTCAGCACTTTCTCTTCTATTCTAATAAATATGTCTTTTTATTGACAGTCAAACAAGAAAGCTACCTACTCGTTTGCAATTTGAACTTTCCCATCTATAATAATAAAATTATTTTAGCTTTTTTTTTTTTTTTTTAAATAATAAAATTACTTTAGCGTGCTTTCGTGAGTATGATTAGTACCTGTTGGGCTGTCTTTCAGTATAATCTCAGTTAAACTAAGTGGGTGGGGAATTCACAGGAATGTTTGACTCTTTTAGGACAGCTTTACCTCAGGAAAAAAAACCCACATAAATGTCTGTATAACATAATGAACACAAAGACTAAATGTGAACTTTGGCATTAGCCCTGGCAGCCACTTATCTTCCAACAGATTGCGATGCTGCAGATGTTCTCAGCAACAGTGTTTCTGTCACTGTATCTAAGAGACAGAATTGAGCCCTTGCAGAGAGCTATCAAATCTCATAAATTTAGCCAGTTTTTTTAAAAAGGTGCAAAAATCAACCAATTATTAACTGCAACTCTGATTTCATTTTTTGGTGTTTCTAGGTTTCTAGACATGGAGGGCAGGGGGAAGCTAGGACACATTCAAGTGAATGATTTATTAAGATTTGTATATGCATGGTTAATTCCCATTATACTCTTTCAAGTGTCTGATCCTGTCAATTCTGCATGTGATGAGAAATTTACTCCTATATTTCAAAGCCAAGAGGGTGAGAAGGTTGTGAATTACATAACACTTTAGTATTGGAGAAATTCCTTCAGATAAAGTTTTGGGGATGACATCTTCAACCCATGTTACAAAGGATCTCTCTGGAACTGTGCCTGTGGAAATGATAGTGGGAAGATTGGAAACCCAGGCAACATTTAAGGCTGTTTTGATGATGCTTCACTCCAGCATAACTGGTAGAGTTGAGACCCCCAGAGAGCAACCAAAGGTTTTAAGACATGATTGTAAAGAATAGTGTGGCTTCGAAACAAAGGGTTACAGGCTTTTCTTTCCTCGCAAAAAGTCTAGGTTTTAGAGGAAATTAATCCAAAGAAAAGACACTATCACTGTACCTTGAGACAGTGCATGAGCAGTAAAACCTAAAACATGACTTGCTTTAATTAAACACCTACATTCCTATCAAGTAAGCTAAATAAAAATTACTAGACATCATCTTTCACTAAAATCTACAATATAGCTTTCCTGAAAAAGGATACTTTATTGAAGCACTTAATTTTAGGTCCATAACGTTAAATATTTTCCATAATACTCTGAAAAGCAAAATTACACAGTTTAAAGGACATAAATGTTATTAATAAAATTATATGCAAATCCTGGGATATATCTGGGAAAACATGAAATTTAATTCAGAGTGATTCTTTATTCTTTTAACTACAAGGGATAAACTATTGAGAAAGGAGTGTACTTTTCATTTTCAAATTAAAAACATGCTCTAATTAAAATTACTGGACTCAATATAAAGGCAAATGAGTTAAGTTTAAGAACTCATTATTTACAGGTCAACTGCATGATCTGATTAAGTACTCTGATTTCCACTACAGAAATACAAAACCTCAGGTGAGTTCTAAGCAGATGTATTTACTTTCATCTTAAAAACTAAACAGTATTATATTTCTATCAATATATGAAATTTCGTGCATTTTTACTGTGTTATTTATTCAGTCATTATCTCACTCCATTTCTTATAGGCATAGACTCCTTTCTAAGGATTTGGGGTTGGAGTCATTAAACACTGTGTCTGCCCTCTGGTGGTCACACTCTTCTTTTTATATGTTCCAACATTTTTATCTCTTTTTAAGTTAAAAATGCTCTTTATACAACTACTACCTACAAGGTCTAATAGGTACTTAGCTTTTAGTCACCTCAGACTGGCTTGCTTTCCAGTTATGCAAGTGCCTACATTTCAACTTTATCATGCAGAAATAGCTCACATGTAAGTTAAGATATTCTTCATTTTATCCCTTCCTAGAATCAAGTTTAGATATAATTTTAAATCACTCCAACTACAGAAAAGCAGAAAACCATTTTCAATTTATATTGAGATTGTAAGTTTGGTGTTGTCTGGGAAAGATGTTACACCTTGTAACACTTTGAAATATTGAAATACTAGACTCCAAGGTCCATAAATACATTAAATGCTTCTAAGAGAAAACAGGGATCTTTGAAAGACTATTTTCACATTACAGATGTCAGAGCTGCACTGTACAGAAACTTCTATAAAGACACAATCACTCCAGTAGGAAAAAAGCAAACCAAAACATGCATAAGGTACATACAGCTCCAATATGAACGATGAGTTCCTTCACAAGCCCAAAGTTGTCCCAAACACCCTTGTAGTACTACTTAGAGTGAGTGGTAGCAATAGTGATAACTCTCATCTGCCACCATGGCCTAACCAAACCTAGGCCAAGGGAATAATAATGACACCTGCATCAGAAAGAAGCTTGGAAGACTATGGATTGTCTGTAAGAGCCTCAAGAACATAGCACAGAACCATGCAAACACCACGTTGTAAGAGGATCTCAAGGACCCCTGGTTCAGCTTTTCTTGGCAAAAGCACAGTCTAGACAAGATGTCCCAACAGTCTGTCTACACGCATCTTACAAGTGTCCAGTGTTGGGGAATCAACCACTCGCCTGGGGAGATTATTCCAATGGCTGATTGTTGTCATTGTAAAAAACTTTCCTCCATGGAGAAAATACAGCTTTTCACAGCAGCTGGACCAGAACACAGAACTTACAGTTCCAAGACTTGAGAATGCCTAGAGGCTTCAGTGTATTCAGCATTGCATGCAAAAACTCCATTTTTGTTCTCTTCTTTTTTAATTAAGCGTTTTCTCTTGTAAACTTACTCAAATCCTGTACAATTTTGAAAGGATGGGAAAGGAAAAGGAATATATCTTGCTTTTCTGAGCTTCAGTAGGAATTACCTACTCAGAAGAGTTGAAAAATCAGTAAAATGGCTAGCACAGCCTATCAGCATCTCATCTCAGCCAATGGGAAAACTGAGTTTTGATTTTTTGTTGCCATGTAACAAATGCAACAAAATATACCAAATTCAGCTGAGCTCACAATTTAAAAATTACTTCCATTTCAAAAGAGCACCAAAACAAGAGGATTTAACTTCCTATTATATATTTAGTTTGTCCAGAGACCACAGCACTGGTCTGCAGGTGGTGGTGGGGCTGGGTGGAGGGACCCACAGATTCCAGTTTACTCAAAGTGGCAGTAACCAAGTCACCAAACCTGTTCATTGCCCCCAAAGAAGAGCTGTGGCCAAGCTTTCCTCTTCCTCCTATCACTTGAAAATTCTAAGGAATGCACGTCAAGCACCTCCCACATTGTCGCAGAGATATGAAGAGCAGGAAGCGGGGAAACCCTACTTTTTAGTCCTCCTAAACACTGGAGAAACAGGGAAGAGAACCACTGATCTTGTTACAAAGGGTAACTTGTGTACAAGCGTGCTGATGAACAACACTTAACTCTTAAACATTCTTGAAAAGTGGTCCATCTCAAGGTTTGTTTTTCCCCTTCTTTTGAATTTTGTTGGTTTCTACTACCTTGCCCATGCTACAATACTTAGTGGGGAAGCCTTCCCCCGGCCAGCACCTGTGCCCTGGGCAGTTAACTCCATGGAATTGCTCTCCACCAGCAGAACTGTTTCCCGACTCCAAATATGGTACAAAGGCTGACTTCCGCACTCACTGATTACACACCACCTTTGCAAATACACAGACACATACAGAGCCCTACAGTATTGTGACACTGTAAAGGCAGTCCTTTACATGAACCCTCAGAATCATGCTGGACAATTACATCAGAAAAAGACAATCTGTACTCGTATATAAACACTGTCATGTCCTCACTTAGGTAACAGTCTAAAGGAAAATGGTATGTTAATGTTTTGGTTGGCGGTCCAGGAAAACCTAATTAGTGTCCAAAGACTAACTCATACAACCGGAAAGTTATGGATCAGCTTTTTTTTCCTCAAACAACTGTTGAACAGTAACAATTACATACTTTAAACCCAAGGAAATTAAAAGGTTGTGTATACCTAGTGATGCAGACAAAGTATAATGGCAACTCAATTCCCATTGGGATGCATCCAAATTCAGCAGTCTTACATGAGTATTTACAGAATTTAGAGAGACGACATCTGTACCAATTCTGTCTGATGTAACTGACAATTTAGACAGCTAGTTTCTTTCTAATGAGGCTGTTTTTTAAAGTTATCACGTCCTCATAACTTGAACTAGCCTTTTTTTCCTCTCTTGGCTATTTTTATGCATCTGAGATGCTCCACATCAAATGCTGCTTTTTTATATAAAGTTTAGCTGCTTTAAGGAGAATGGGGGTACTGTGAGCTCTTACAGAAACATTTTATAATTCAAGCTGTTATGCTTCCATACTAAAAAGTTAACAAGGGGAAAGCTGTAATCACATTATGAATTGAGCCATTTCAAAACCAAAACAGTGTAGGAAAACAGTGTATTCACAAAATGAATACTAAGATACATCCCAATTCATACAGCAAACAAAAAAAAAAAAATTGAAAGCTTCTTAACAACAGTTAATAGAGGATCCAGATGAACATTTTTGTACTTATTCAACATTTACTAGAAGGGAGAAGCTAAAGATCAATCCAGAGGAGTATTTGCAATGCAATTAGGCTAGACAAGTAAGCCTGAATGTATGCCAGCTGCAGAGGTCTGCCCTTAATTCACACAATCAAATGTCTAGTGTGTCACAGTGTCTAGCATCAGTATCTCCAGTATTAAAAGTCTCATCAGATATGCACTTGTTTACTGAGCATCTAATCAGGCTCTGAACACATATCTAGCTGTACCTTCTAGCAGTCTATATGGCAATCCATCACCATCTGTCAGTTAAAGCTCCCGCAGACGGAAAAAAATCAAATCAAGCAAATGTGTTCGGCACTCAAACTAAGCTATCATTCACATTTCAATATAAGACTTGAATTCCTTTTCAGTGTTCTTCAACTCTGACCCAGCTCTACCCCCTCCTTCACTGAAAAGGGCAAAGACAACAGCCCAGCAAGTGGGACAGGCAAAACAGACCTCCTTTGTTCACTTTTTCCCTTTCAGTTTTTCTATTGAGGTAAATAACCGAAAGCTCAGCCAGCCTCCAGTAGCTCAGAAGAAAGCAATATAGCTAGCTCGCAACTATCCTTTCCTGGTTACAAACTGCAGGACAAAACGGACAGTGCATCATGTTAATCTTATTATTAGAGATTAACTCTTTACAAATTCCCTTAATATTACATTTATGAGACAGTATTCATAAATGCAGAAGTTGCAATGTCCTTAATGCTGAACTGAACAGGCAATACACACACCAATTTAAAATGCAACTAATTATCACTGCAGAGAAAGTATAATGGAATTTTTTAAATACTATCAGCCCACTCAGGAAGGCAAAATCAAATGCATTGCATATTGCCCAACACACTATCTCCTACATTATTCCCTCAGCTTTCATTACCAAGATATACTTTCCTCTGTATGACTTCCCATTTTACCATCTCTGTTCATAAAACATGAAAAAACAAACAAGTCCAGTGAAAACTGAACAGCACAATTTTACTGTACCATTTCAATATAATGGAAGTACTCACAATTCAAGGTGATTTGAGACAGATTAACAAAACAACAGAATAACAGCAATTTCACAGGTGCAGGCAAAACACAACTAATTTTTAGGCTGATTGAGCTATTTGAGCTGTGCAGTAATCTGTTTAAAAAATGCCAGACCCTTAGTGTAGTCAATCTTTTATGTCCAGATACCACGGCGAGTCCTTTCACTAAAGCAGGAAGGATGGGCAACATGCATTACTGTTTCCTGACTTGAAATCAGAATCCTCAAAATAATAAAATGTGACAATTGGAGAGACATCTCATTAACCCCTAAGAAACTCTTAACTTGGTTACTAAAGCTTCTGCTGTGACCTTCTTGAGCACTAGAGAGAAACACTAGAGTGCAACAAGCTAGCAGGAGGTCTCGGTATGCATCATTGGATTTGTTATTTCATTTTCTTAAAATAAAGACCATTTAAAATAGCATAATTATCTTATTACAGCCCTTTTTGTCAAATATGCTGTGGTATATGTGGTAAATAATACACTTTCTTCAAGAAGATAAGGAACAGTATCTAAGGCTCAGATTCTGGTAATCTCATTCACCTTGAACATTATTACTTTTGAGTAATTCTGCTGTGGCCAGTAATGACAGAACTAAGATACTAATATGAGTATGATTAGTTGTGGATTTATCTGTGAGTTGTGAAGAAGGTTTTAGCTCCATCCTTAGCACCAGCTGGTATATACTACTCCACCATCCGATGTGGTCATACAGCTGTACAGTTTGCCTTTAGCTACACTGCCTTTGCACATCCCAGAATGTGAATTCATTCAATGGATCCCAACTTCTGTAACCACCCAGCAGCTTTCTGGGTTTGCTTCTTTACATTCAATATTCTCAGAATGTAACACTTTCCCAGTTCTATACTGATATAGTCTGACAGCTAATTTTAGACACCCAAGAGAATTTCAAAGTACTTTGAAATTCAAATAAGTAACTTTCACAGGCTTCGGCATCACACTCTTTAGCAGCTCTGGTCACTCGTGCTGCAATTTCTATTCAAAAGTAAATAAATGCCTGAGGTGTATTCACACAAATTATAACATCAAACAAATATTAAAAAGATGTGGCACCTGAAAGTGAGTTTTCTGATTTCTAGATCCAGCTATATAACACTAAACTATCCTTCTCTTTCCAGCTATTATCTTTTGCCAAAGAACAGCAGCAAGACTGGGCTCTTGACATATAAGTTGCTCTCAAATTCAAAAGACAGTCCAGATGCTTTCTGATGTCGTACAGTGATGTGTTTTATGCACAGACCCATATAATTGCTACCCATAAATTAACACATCTATTACATTAAATTGTGGAAGACGTTGAAATAATTAATAGTGCACCTACGAGGTACAATAAGGTTTTCAGGTTTCATTTTCCTTTTCCACAATATACTTAATTAAGAATCAAAATCAGATATAGAGAAAGAAATGCATAAAGACACGGAAAATAGGAAAGAAGAAACATAGGTGTTTAATACTGGCTTTTTTACTCAGTAGGAGGTTGTTTTGAATAAACACACAAAAGCTGGACCTTTATGGATAAAAGAACATCATATGATCTATGGGTTTCACTGTAAAGCTATATATCACATTTTCCATTGTTTTATCCAACTACACAGAGAGCTAAGCAATAGCATTCCTTTCACAGAGTACTTGTCAATATGGAACAGTCTTATTGACTGGGCTGAAGCACACTATGTTCTTAAATATTTAAACAGCTTGGAATTATTAATCACGAACTGTTTACACTTAAGACTCCAAAGCCTTGGTTTGAACACATTTCAGACTTCAAAACTAACACATCTATGCTGAAGACCTCAGCGACAGCAGAAGGTTTGGTTAATTATTAGTTTGTAACCAAAGAGACAAGTGCACCCGCTGCACAGACTTCAGCACGATACTCTGCATTAATCGCCATCAAGAAGCCAAAATAGGGAAAACAAGACAAGCGCGCAATTCAGACACATTATAACTATTTTATACCTAAACAAAATCGCAACTGTGANGAACCGGCGGTGCGGAGGGATGGATGTGACACCGGCGGTGCGGAGGGATGGATGTGACACCGGCGGGATGGGACACCAGCACGACGGCGGGCGCGGCAGCTCCCTCAGCGTGATGCGCTGCGCAGTGACAGAAACAGCCAGGTCGGTACTCACGGGAAGGTGCGGCCCCTCCGCCCAGCGAGAAGAGGGTCAAGGGGGTACTGGCGCTCTTGCTGCCGCTGCTCCTGCTGCTGCTCGCTCGGCAGCCCAGCGAGAAGAGCCGCGGCAAGCGCGCTCCCGCGCTATGCCCTCCCCTCCCCACCGCCCCCGCCGCGGGGAAGNTTGTAACCAAAGAGACAAGTGCACCCGCTGCACAGACTTCAGCACGATACTCTGCATTAATCGCCATCAAGAAGCCAAAACAGGGAAAACAAGACAAGCGCGCAATTCAGACACATTATAACTATTTTATACCTAAACAAAATCGCAACTGTGAGGAGGGGGGAAAGGGGAAAAAAAAAGCACGGGCGCTAAATGAAGGCGCAAGAGCCGAAAGGCGGACCGCGGCACTTCAGCACCGACAGCTCCTTCCCCCGCACACGCCCGGCCCTCGCCCCCGCCGGCCAGCGCACGAAATGGCGACCGAGCCCGCCCGGGGATGTGGGCGCGTCGCAGCCGCGGAGCGT
>VWZS01002600.1:0-96837 GCA_013397075.1 Rhabdornis inornatus | reverse complement strand
GCGCGAGCCGCGCCGGGAGGACCGGGGCGGGGCTGGGGCGGGGCGCTTCCATCTTGAGCATCCCTTCCTCGCTTCCCGTTTCGTCCGTGCCTCCGCCACCTGGATTACAGGCGGGGTGGAGTCGCCATTATACCACAGGTCAGGGGCTCCCGGACCGACCCGGCCCTGAGCCGCTCCGGCAGCGCCCGTGCCCGGCAGGCCCCGGCCCGCCCTGTGCCCTCCCCCGGCCGGGGACAGCCGAGCGCTCCCCGCGGCACCCCCGGGGCCGCCCCCCGGCAAGGGCGGTGTTTTAAATAGCCGCATTATTTTAGCCCGGCAGTGCCCCTCTAAATAGAAGGTTTCAGCGAGTTCCCAAACTGGAGACAAGGATATTATTTTACACTCGAGAATTGTCCTGTTGAACTCGTTAAATTTACAGTTCACAAGTTCAGGAAGGCGGGCGCTTGGATGCGATCACTGAAAGAGAAGCTCTGCGTGACACCATTTGGAGAAGAGTCAGGAACGGGGCTTATGCCAAGTAAACCTTTCTGCTGAACACGCCTGTCACAGAGCTCTCCTTCCCTTTCACGTCAGTTCGTTTAGTGCACGACATCAGAAATTTTTAATGTAATTTTGACACTTCTATGGGCTGTGCTCAGTATTGCTCAAAATTAACCCAACTGTACCTTTAACACGTAGTAAATGTGATTAAATGCTGCTGTTGAGTTTGCCTTTGGATAGGCCGTTGTAGGAATAGCCTTTTGTGCATTGCAAGGTGGCAGCTTCTGTAGTGGTTAACCATTATACATTTCAGGGCACAGCTCTCAAGGTGAACTCTACGGTGATAAATTAATAGTGCAAAACACAATGCCTAAGATGAGCAAATAGCCCTTACCCTGCATCTCTGCAGAAACCACATTATGACTCTGGCAAGTTAAATCTGAACATGTGACCTTCTGAAAACAACACTTGAGATGAATAACAGATTCTGTAAATGATATGGCACACGAATATAAATATCTAAGGGTCAAACAATAAGTCAGACATTACTGCTTCAGACTTTGGAGATATTCAAACTCCTATCAAGCTGAGGCCAGGATATTAATGTTTGAGACCATATTGTGCAAAGAAGATTAGATGAATGTGAAGAAAAAAGATTTTATATAGAGAGAAGTGTTCTTTACTTTCATTTTTTTGCTAAAAATTTCTTTTTTGCTGTATAACTCCCATGATTCCAACTGATTTATTTAACTACAAAACCACTACAGGCTAAGTAAATGTGCATACAGAGATGGTCTTAAAATGCTAGGATGTTGCCTGACTTTTCTTCCATGATATTGCGTTCCATCAGGAGGAGATCATGTAGCCATTCCTGGCTTCATGAAAATATAGGTATAAAATGCAGAGGGAAAACTGTCTGAGAAATTATCTGTCTGTTTGCATCCCTGATGGATTCCATAGGCAACAAGGTAACCCAAACCTTCAGAAGGTGGACTATAGAATGGCAGGACACCTGAGGGGAAAGATTTGAGTTGAAAGTTTACCTTTCTTAAAATGTCGGATCAAAGATCTGGTTAGTATTTGGATGGCCAGCATACTTTATAAGCACAAACCAGTGGGCTGTGGCAAACAACTTGGTGGAAATTAGACCACAAAACCTATGTAAATGAAGAGATTTTACTGTTGCAGAGAGGGTGTAATAAACAACTCTATATTGAGATAATAAACAGCTCCTGCTGATGTATGATGTAGCTGAAGTGTTGCAGGTGATATGATTACACCATTGTGATTCCCCTGAGAATTTTAAATCTGTATTTTTTTATATTACATAGATAGATGTATACATTCAATAGCATACAGTAGATCTTTCCAAATTGTGGCATAATTATTAGTAAACAAGTAAATTCAAAGGTTTATACAGCTAGGAGCTGCTGGTGATGCTGGTGATGGCGTCTGCTAGTCTGGATGACTGCTACCCATACTGACAGTAGGATGGTGGCACCAAGGAAAAAGAAGCAGGTGAGCTTGGTGGCATAGACAACAATAGCATCATTGTTATAATGATATAACATTATATTATATAATTATGGTATAATATATATCATAATTATATTATAATTATGATATATAATGATATATGATAAGCAGAAGTCTTGTGGCTGAAGGAATATTAGCTTTCAGAGTTCTCTGCTGCCTTGCATCTTTTCTGTAGTCATCATATTACTTTTTGTAGCCTTTCTTCTCACTGTCTGCTGCAATTATATCCATGGATGGGCAGTTCCAAACATAGTCTTCACATTCCTTTATTACCGTCCTTGATTTTTTTAGCTATCATCTCCTGCTTTCTTCTATATTGATCTGTTGGAGTTTTTTGTAGTCTTTCTTTAGGGAAGTGCTGATCAGGTACACAACATATTTATTTGAGATACAAAATTGATTCATGATTGCAGTATTGTAACAAAGGAAAAAAATCTATCAAAAACTTGTCTGTGATGGGTATCAGTTGCGATCTGGATCTTGAAAAGTGTTTTTAGGAAGAGGTTCCAGATAAAATACTCAGAGAGCTGATACACTGGGAAAGGCTAGTGTTAGCTGAAAATAATTCTTTGACTTTTTTTTCATTAAGCAGACATTTAAAAGTGATGTGGAAAGACATCTTTGGTTGTTCATCTCACCTAACTTTAGATGTCTACTATGTGAATGTCTGCATCTGAGCTAGTCACTCTCTCCACTGAGCATAAAGGGAACCAGAAATAGGCACTTTTAGTGTATGATTCATCTAACCTATTTTAGATGTCTACATTAGAATAAGCCAAGTTGCATCCTAGAAATGCCTGTTTCTCTCCATTGACTGTAACAGGACCAGCGGGTGTCTCATTTAGCTCTAAATGTCTACATTGTAAGAATCTGCATGTACTCAGCTGAATGCCATCCATGTGATTTTGACATGACTTATCCTACTGTCCCACTGTTCCACTTGTTTTGAGGTCGCACAATGGTGAATGGAGCATGGTGTAGTCTGCAAAGTACTTTTCACAAAGTAAAATGGTGAGGTATATTCACTGAATGTATGGAAAGTCAGTAAAATTTAGACTAATCATATAGTAGATTCTGGGAGGCCCCAATCAAACACTGAATAACTTTAGAGATTAATTTTATTCTAGTTCATTTATAGGTACTTCATATTTCATTTGGAGGGTTTTTTTTATACCATAGTAGGGAAGTAAATGCACTTAACTGCTGGACTAATACTCTTCAGAAGCTAGTATTTATTTACTATAGAAGCATAAAATGAGAATATTTCTAAGCAGAAAAGAGACCAAAGACAAGATGAAAAGCTTAAGTGATGTCTAATGTTAAAAGCTGCATTTCTTGGTAAGAGTAACAAATCAGCTTTCACAGAGCACCAGGCAGAGGATGTGTTTCGATGTAAAATATGTTGAGAACTAGGATAGCAAGAGGATTGTACAGGAAAGACATCACATGCAAGTGTTGTGATGTGCTGTCAACAATTAAATAATTTAAGGCTTAAAGAGCTATTCTCTCAAAAAACAATTTGTGACAAGAGTTAGGTACTTCCATTCATAAGCTATCACCTAGGTTTCCCTTACAAGAAATTGGAGTTCTCCTGGAACCCCAGAAGGCTAGCAGGCTAAGCAAAGAGCCAGTTGGAAACAGCCACATGGAAATGCCATGGTTTGAATCATGCCTGTTTAGGACTTAAGATATTCAAAGCTGGTGGCAAATACTGCCAAGGATTCACAGGGTGGAAACTTCCTTCAGGAATTAGATGCTTGAGTGAAAAATAAAAGGATCTGACCCTTTTCTTTGAGAAGTAGGTGGAGAGGAGGAACTGTCCGTGGTGTCATCTGTCCCATCTTTCATTAGCTTGATCATTGAAGTGCTGATAAAGAAAGCAGAAACTCTGGGCTAAGTTATTTCTTTCACCCAATGAATTTCAGCTTCTCAGGGCACAAACTTAGCAAAACATCTGAGGATGAAGATAGTTTACAAGCCACTCTTACAGGATAGTTAAACACTGAGAAGAAGTAAGATTACACACATAGAATACGTCTCACACAAGCAAGAAAAGTGTAATTGATATATTTGACTGTGTAGCGGGAAACTTGTGTTTTAACCCTATGTCTGCACATATTTTACTGCTTGTTTTTTTTTTGGGTATCTTTTTTGTTGTTGCTGTTGTTAGATTTTTAAGTGGCGTTGGTTGTCCCAAATAGCTGGAGTGTCTAGATTATACCATGACTAATGATTAGAGCATTCTCTCTTGTGCCTATAAGTATTTAATAATTCCATGGAAAATGAAACACCTTCAGAAGGAGATATGAAAACACCATTTTATTCAGGAATACTCAATTTCTTAGCTGCTAGTTAGCAAAGGCTGGAAAAAGAGTTAAGCATATATCAAACACCCAGAACAATTCTAATTGCAGGAAGACAGTACCATCAGCTTGATTTTGTGTCAAGTTTAATTGATCAGGTGTATGTGCTCTGAGAATGCTTAAGAGATCAAATTTTTCAGGTAAAATGGAGAGATGAACTTCTAAAAACATTTGCAGATACCATCATATGCAGACAACCATACTTTTGTCCTTGCTCAGGAGGTGATCTCAAGGGATATAAAGGACCATTGGAACTTTTCAGAAACTTGAGAGAGAAAGGATTATAAAATTCGTATTTAATATTATCCCTGTCATATTACAGAAACTACATCTGTTTTTGGAAGCTGTGTTCAACATGGTGAAATGGCTAAAGTCAACGGAAATTTGATATTAATTTCAACAGGACCAATGTTTTATCTGATATGTAAATAAAGGAAGTCTTTCACACACAGTGGATTAAACTGTCTGCAAACACCAAACACTTTTTGTATATATAATTAGACTTCACATTTTTCCATTAGAAGTTGGCTGAGACAGTTAAAAATCTCTCAGAAGAATAACTCAAGGTTCAACGTTCTTGAAAAACTACTCCACAAAGATCAAAAGTCTACAGACACCAGACAGTTTGTCCAAAGGACTTCTAAAGTGTTGAATACTAAGCAGCTCCATTTTCAAAAGCAGGAGCTTAAAGTCAAACTTGATGTTATGATTTAACCCGTTTCATCCTTCAGCAAAGTGTCTCACATGTTAAGAGACTTTGTCTTCAGTGGAGTTTTTTCCATCATGGAAATGATCTAGGAAGAAATGCCAAGATTCTGGAAATGCCTAATAATACCTCTTAGAGCTGTAACTCTTGCTTCAGTGAAACTTCGTTCCTATCCACCAACTATTAATGCATTTCTTTATTGTGCATATCCATAATGTGAATGAACTTAATGATTTTTACACACACTCACAAAAACTAAGCATGTATTGAAGTATTTTATGATGACAGAGAAAAAGAGCGAAGTTGGTGAAAAAGTAAGGGTTGCTCCTTTTTCCAATACATGAATATAAATTTTGGTCACATGCCTTAGGAAAAAGGTAAGGTTTTGCCTGGGAAACTGAGAAGATGGAGAGGGAAATCTTTGTGAGAAATTGTATTAATTAAGTCCTTTTGAAGTTATCCTTTAGTCTTGAACTACAAAAATACCCAAAGGGCTTTAGTCTCCTTGCTTAGGATGCATATTTTCTTTAAATCTTCTGTACCTTCTGAGGATGAAACTAGTTTTAAATTACAAACACACCATTGCCCTAATGGCTTACATTTGGATTTCTTTAGCAATGAGAAAATCTCTGGATAAATTGATTGGCTTTACAGCAGAGGGATGTCAGGTCATTGTCCTTGTAGCTTTCTGATGCAGACAGCAGTGAACAATCAACTTTATTTTTTCTGCATAATCAAACATATTTCCAAGATTGTCTTGTATTGGTCACCATATCAGGATAAAAATGTATTTTTAAAGGTCCAGAAAACTATAATTTCAAGTGAAAGGTTTCACTCTTCATGGTTTTATTTATGGTTGTCCAAAATACCACAGGAAAACCCTGATTTCTGACTCTGGAAATGTACAATTCACACTGGAAAAACACCCAGGGCAGGAGGAAAAGCAATCCTTGTGCAGCCCATCCCCTCAGTTACAGTGAGTACTGTTGTGTGGTGTGCAAGTATTCTCAGCTTTAAATGGCACTGAGATTAATTAATAATTCCTAGGGTCTGTCATAGTTCAGGCACAAAATGGTGTTTAGAAGATGTGATTGACGATCACTGGAACAGCCAACTAGTAGCTCTTCTGAAACCAGGAAGAGCAGCTGAGATCCTTCGGGAAAGTTCTAGTTGCATGGACTACTAGGTACGAACTGGGAATTTAAAGGGTACAAAAAATCTGCCCCAGATGAATCAAATACTTTAAATTACTCAGAAAAAAACTCGCTGAAAATGGTAATTAAGGAACATAAGAAATTAATTAAACCCAACACATTTGTGCATCACAAGAAATGTAATTACACATGCTTAACAAAAGGAAGGAATTTTAAGATTTTTAAATGCTGAGATTTTCCAAATGCTATCAGGTGATGATTTCCACATGCTTTTGAGTTTAACTTGAAGTGCAATAAATTTGCAAAAGTTGTTTCATGTGCAGTGGGAGCACCAACATAAACAGAACTAATACCTTTCTTTTATCACCTCATTCCTAACAGAAAATTGCACTGATACATAAACAGCAATTTTATTTTATTATATTTTTTATAATATTTATTTTATTTATATATCTATTTAGTTTTATTGTTCTGTCTTTAGCAGATGAGCTTCTGCTTGTGTTTTTGTCTTTTGTTTAATAATTTCCAATTCCTGGTTTACTGGCATAGCACTCCTCAGTACAGCACCCAAATGCTTTGTTATGTCCTCTTCTGCTAGATCCCCCCTAACCCTCTGGCCTTTGCCACACATTCCCCAAGCTTTATTATTTCTCCATTCTTTTCTGGCAAGAGCATATCATTTTCCTTTCACAAACTAGAGGAAAGTTACACAGTTTCTAAGAACATTGGAAATCACTCTTCTCTGCCTCACTTTGCTGGAAGAGCTATTACCACATATAACAATTATCATAAAGTTTGGGTATCTTCCATTTCTGTACTGTGTGTCACTAAAATACGCAAAACCCTTTAATTACGATGTATGATCCCTGGTGTTCACACTTTCCTCTCACTGGAAGTGAGCCCTTTTCCAATTTGTGTTCTGAGATTGTCAGTCTTTCATTCTGTAAATACCCTTGCTCTTTCCAAAGTGCTCAGGCAGAGCTCACATTTAAAGGATAATCACTCACCTCTTCCAGTGCCAAAACCTGCTTCCCTGCTTGCTGTGATCCTGACTGCTACAGGAGTCTGGTCGTTTCCTCAGCTCAGGAGTTCCTTTGAGTATTTTGAAAACTTTCAGAAGCAAATTAGTTACCAGCTATATGGCCTCAAACCAGATGGCTGAAGTGACAGAGCACAGACTGTGTGATAATACACCATTCACCAAGAGTGGTAAAAAAAGATTTTCCTGATTTACTCAAACTAACTAATACCAACTGATTTTTTTTCTTTGTTTTCTACTGCCAGTTGAGGGAGGGGATTGTTCCAATTTGCTCTGTACTGGTGCAGTCTCAGCTCAGGCACTGTGTGCACTTTTGGGCACCACAATATAAGAAATATATGGAGGTATTAGAGAGCATCCAAAGAAGGGTCATAGAGATGGGGAATGGTCTAGAGGGGAATAGGGGAGGCCTCATAGCAGCCTACTGCTTTATCATGAGGAGAAGAGGAGGGACATGTGCTGATCTCTTCTCTCTGGTGATCAGCCATAGAGCCCAAGAGAATAGCATGAGGGATTATTAGGTTGTGTATCAGGAAAAGGTTTTTCACCCAGAGAGAGTTGTTGGGCACTGGCACAGGCGCCCCAGGGAAATGGTCACAACATCAGCCTGACAGAGCTCAAGAAGAGTTTGGACAACACTATCAGGTACATGGTGTGATTGTTGGGGCTGTCCTGTGCAGAGCCCAGAGTTGAACTTAATGATTCTCTTGGGGCCTTTCTGACTCAGGTTAGTCTATGATTCTCTGATTACTTTAATAATAAAGGCAGAGTGGAAGCAAGCCTAAAAATGTAAAGCATTGAAGTTTTGTCACTCCTTGGTGCTGAAAGTCCTAACTGGTGATGAGCAAGTTGGTCTGTAGGCTGGCACTGGCTCTCACACATATAGCTGGCAGACTCTGATGCCCACAGCAAGATGCAATGTGGGCCAACCAACCTTAGGATCTGTGGAACTGATTCTGTGATTTTAAGATCTAATACAGTCCCTAAAATGGAGCCATGAAAATGACTGTACTCTTTACAGGGAACTTCTAACTGGGTGTGGATACATTCATGTTTTTTTCTGGATGTGTGCATGCACATGCTCACTATTTTCCACTACCATGGATCACAGAAACAGCTTTAAGTCTACTTTTAGTCACATATTTAAATATGCTAAATAATAATCTCATTTAGCACATTCAATAGTAATTTGCATTTTATAGATTAGTATCTGTAATCAATACACAGATGAATTTGTGGCTTACTGTTTCAATTTGTGCTTTCAAACCAAATAAACTCATCAGTCATCTAGATTTCTCTTCAAAAACATGGTATACCTATTACCTTTGACATCAAACTTTGTTTCTTTCTGCTAAACTTCCTTTACGTTCTGAAGTTATTTTCTGTTATTGTGATTAGGGAGGAACCTTCTACTATAAAGATCAATCTCTTGGCACCATCTATGTATGACCTTCTGTTACTGTAGCTATGTAATAATGATTTTCTCATTTCTTGTATCATCTGTTGTTCTAAGAAACATTTATGCTCTGCTCAAAGGTTTAGAAATGCTGTAACACATTTTTGAACTATTGCTTTTTTTTTTTCTGTAACACTTCTATCATTTTTTCTTCTGTGGCAGAAATTCAATAATTAACATCAAGAGAGCTATCTTAGGCAAGTCCACTCTTTTCTAGAAACAAACAGAGAAAAAGATGAGCACAAAGGTTGTTGTTGTTCTATAAACCATTTACAATTGTTTATAACATCAGCATTGGGTTTCAAAATTAGGCATGTGATCTTTAAAGACAGAAATTTACATCACAGCATTAGAGGCAGAAGGGTATCAGAAGTCAGACAAGTTCCACAGGGCAGAGCTAAAAAATAGGAGTTCTTCAGAATGGGGAATGATGACAGAAAAAAATTCATCTATTTTGGGAAAGAAAAAGGGAACATCTTGAAAGAGTACTCAAGTTGGAACTCCTTACAGAAATGCTATCATACCTTTTGTCCTTTTTTATTGTTCTAGACCTTGAAAGCAAGATGAGAATAAGGCAAGATGACTTGTCTGAGTGAAACTTTGAGATTCTAGACATCTTCACTGTGATGAGGAAGGGTAGGTGCAGCTGAGTGCACAGCTGACGACTTGCCACCATCTACTGTGACACCCTGTTTTAGTAAGAATAGAGATGTATGCTTAGAGATGAGAGACAACACAGTTCTAGCACATCTGGATGAAGATGTAAAACACTGACATTGAGCCTTCTGTGATGTGATCTGTTGACCTTCACAGCAGTGACTTCAGACCAGAGGTTAATTCTAAAATACAGACTAGTTGTAGCACTTATTGTTTAACTTAAAGGAAGGCTGGAGTGCTATATCTCTATAAAGCTATTTGAGCATGTCTGCATCAGATTAGAAACTTAACTGCATTCAATAATTTTCTAATCTGTTGTTTACTGTTGTGGGAGAAAGGGTTTATGAGATTCAGTGTGTTTGTTTTCACAAATACAATCTGACAAGGTGACTTATCTTCTGAAGAAGCTCTTTATTCTCATTTCTTTTTAGGTAACTAGGGAAGAAAAGCTGTCCAGAAACTGTCATAAAAAGAGTACATACTTCTGAGCACCTAATTATAAGCTTTCTTTGCTACTTAAAAAGGCTTTGGCTCTGCTTTGTGCAGTTTCATATTCCTTCATTATCTTCCCTTACAATGCCTCTGGCTGCATCCCTAATGCTTTCAGGCTCTGGAGAAAGACTCAGCTGTTTTCCAGAGGATCCATATTCCTCAAGGAACATGACTTTCACAGTTCCAGTCAGAACGCTTCCTCGTGCTCTGCAGTGATTTGAGGCTGCCAGCACGTATTCCATGCCCCCTGCAGGTGTGCGTTCATAGAATCACAGATAGCACTTCTCTGAAAAAGCATGGCAGCACAGGCACATATTGGGACCAATTAAGTTTTACCACCACCAGCAGCCCTTCCAAATAATAGAGAAATACATTTGGAATAGCAGCCTGCCAATCATCGTGTCACCCCATGGTGACAACCAAAGTCATACAAGTGGCTTGTAGGGTTAGCAGAGCCATGCTGATCCTTTGGCTTGTTCAGGAAAACACACATGCTCCTTTCCACACACATCTGAGAACCTGATCTAACATCCCTCAGCCCAGTGCTGAATCTGGCTTGGAAACTTTGTTGTCTCATTGTACATACAGTAAGTTTCTCCGGGACAGAAGGCTGGCACGGGAGTCTTCTTTTGAGGAACAGTCCCAAGCAGAAAGGAGAAGGCTTGGCACCATCTTCCTGCTAAGAATAGCTGCCTATTTCACAAGCATCCCTGTATGTCAGCTGGGCACTTGATACCAGGTCTATCAGGGATGTTCTCCATAGCAAAGGTTACTTGAACAAGGCACCTGCTGTCAGATGGATTTTGTTTCTTCTGGAGACTCCACACCTCGGAAGTGCTTTTGCAACAGGGAACTTACCATGGGAACCTTCTGCAGAGGGACCTCTTGACACTGTTAGTCTCTCACAATACCTTCAGGATTTGGCATTCTAAGCCCAACTGGAAACCAGACATTTCAAGTATTTTGGGGACCTGAGAACTTGTCCTTTCCAGTGCTTTTAGTAATTTTGACCTGACTGTGAGCTATTGTAACCATGGAGTATTGTTTTCTGAGGCCTGGCTGCAAAAGCTTCTTCTTTACAAGGAGCAATTGTGAGGGAGGAAAGCAAAGGCATTGTGCCCTCAATGGTAATAATGAACTAAGTCTTCTTCCTCATTATCTCCAGATAGAATGAGAACTATCTTGTTCTGTGTACTTTGGCTTTTTAAAGGCCTGATCAGAAAGACCACTAATGTGAAGTGGCTCCAACACCAGTGTGAAGGAGGAGTATCTGTTGAATGCCCAGTTGCTGTCTATGTCCAGCAGCTGCAGTGCCCCATGCCAGCAGGGCCATTTGCAGGATGACTAAGCTCCCATGAAGCACGAACTGCATGATAATGATGCTGCTTTCTGGGCGTGCCACAGGGAAAGCAACTCATACCAGTGACCAACTCATACTGACAAAAGACAGCAGTAATCCCACAGTCATGATCTAACACACTACGGATATACGCAGTTAAGAAAACCAATCTCTTTTTTAACAGAGTTTAAGTGGAATTATGATGCACCTACTGTAAATGTATTGGTTTGAAAATATGTAATGTTTACCTGAGAGGCTGCAGTATGCTATGCCCTGCATAATGGATGAGGAAAAGCTTTCAATTTCTCAAAGACAGTCTGAAGTAGATGCACTCTACAGACCGGGCATAAAATATATAGGAACAACATTATGCTGGAAGTATTTTGTCTTGGTTTTGTCTTCACTATCTCCAATATACATAACCATTTATATAAATATATATGAACCCACACAATAAACAGCTGTCCAGAGCACACTTGCTTCCTGGCAATCTCATCTAAGCTTCCCTTACTAATCTGCAGCTCTTCCCAATGATTTATGACATATCTAGTGCAAATTATTTAAAACTTATTCTGCTATAGAAATATTATAGTCTTTCCTGCTGTATCCATAACCAGATTCTTTAGACCTGATTCGAATGGACACAGTGCTCAAGTTTGGAAGTTATGGCATGCTTATGTCCTAGTAGATTCTATAAAGAAATGCTTTGAAGTCAGGTTTAGCAGTGTCAATAATTTTGCCCTTTGCCTCCTCATATTAAACAGTACATGAAATACCTACCTTTCCTTGCAGGACGATATAGACATTCCCTACTCAGCTTGTAAACTCTCCAACATTTCTGCTTCTTTTTTCTTAGCAATATTTCTTGTTGTCCCATTGTTACAAGTTTTCTGACTGCCTGACTCACCTGCCTGAAAATACATTCAAATTACAAAATGACAGGACCATATTTCTGGTTTCCACAGAGCAGCCACTGAGGAAGCATGGAACAGAAGCTTTGCTGAAATGATGCCCTGGACGCAGGCCAGATTTTTAAGGAGCTACATTTGAGGAATTTCCAAATTTTTAGACATTCTAGAAGACCATTTCCTTGCGGTATTAGTGTGATGATTATTACATCATTCAATTAGGTCAATTAGGTTAGGTTAGGTGCAAGAACAAAATCCATTCCCTTTCCAGTTTCCAAGGCCCTTAAAAAGAAAAAAAGAGCTTTTAACTGCTAACAGCATAACTTTGCTGAACCCAACATTGCACTTCAAAGGTATTAGTTATCTTTCTAGTTTGTCTCTGTGGTTTTACATGAAAATGTTATATTAAAGTGTCTGCCTGAAAATTAAAGATATCAAAATGCTCCTGAGTACTTTTTATGCTATTGCAACTATATGAAGAAATAGCTGTTAATGATACTAATATGAGAAACCAATAAATAAAATGAAATAATAAATAAAAAGTAAAACTGAATTGTTTCCATAAATTAATCATGTATTACCAGGGATATAAGTAATACAGGATTTCAGTGCTTGTTTAATTTTTACAGTATATTGAAAATTGCTAATGGTTCCCTCTTATTGAAAACTGCCAACTTTATTATAGTAAATAATAGAATTGTTCTTGTTAAATCTTGAAGAACAATTAAAAAAATTATGAGTATCTGGAAACAGTGAAGGCCATCAGCAGAGTATTGGACCAGGTGGCACACTGGAATTAATGGTCACATACCAAGAGCAGACACAACTGCAGGTATGGGAATGAGGAGGCTGAGCAGCTAACAGGTGAATTGGGGGGCAGCACCTCCTTGAGTTCACACCTCAGTGATGTGCAGCTGCAGCAAGGAAAGAGCCTACTCATTTTATTCCTTCAGAGTTTGAGGAAGAGGCATTTGGCATGCTTATTTTTCTTCATAAATGAGTATGATTACACCAAGAATATATCTTACTTCTAGCAGGAAACTATCCTTCAAACAGAACAGTTCTGCAAGGTCTGAAAATTTCACTCACTGTTTCAGCAACAGGGTGAAAAAACCCAAACTGGGTTTTCTGTCTTGCCTTATGCAGTTGAATGTAAAAGCCTATGGGTCTGTATCACAGCTGGCCTGGGGTGCAGTCCTTAAGCTGAAAAGAGGAGGCCTTAACACATTCTCGCCTGCAACAGATTATGTTTGTATATAATACTTGTTATTTTGAGAACAATCTTGTAATGGAAGAAAACCAGCACTATCTGTTGACCCAGCAAAATATAAGTATTTTAATCTCTGATGAAAAATTAATGTGACCAATAAATAGTAAGCACATACCAGATTTTTCTTTCACCTGTCATGTGTCTTGTATTACTTCAGCCTGTA
The DNA here is from genome assembly GCA_013397075.1 of Rhabdornis inornatus. NCBI lineage: Eukaryota > Metazoa > Chordata > Aves > Passeriformes > Rhabdornithidae > Rhabdornis > Rhabdornis inornatus. Next base: position 83,274 of record VWZS01002600.1, on the reverse strand, counting down.
TCAGCTCCCTTTACCAGCTCAGCAAGAAAAGCAAAATAAATGAAATATAAGTAGTGGATCAAAGACAATACATAATCCTTATCTATTAGAACTAAAGAGAAGAAGCTGCTAGACATTTCTACAGGCCTATGGATTCTGCGATATATAAGGGATTAATGAGTTCTCACCTGCCTCACAGGTTAAAGGGATGCAGTTGGCCATGAAGACTGGCAGGCACAATGCATTATAGAACCCCCTTGAGGAGGTCGATTTCTAAAATTTACATTAAATCAATTTATTTTGCTCTTTTAATTCTGTGTAGCCATTCTGTAACCTTGCTCCTCAGGGTTTTAAAACCTTTTACTTTCTGGTTAAATTTACTTTCTAAGTTTGAGCACTTTTGGTATTATGCAAGTCTTGTCCCTTAGCCTAATATCTTTTCGTTCTTGAAGTATTTTTAAACAGCAACAGGTTGCCTCCTTCTAGCCCTTGTTTTGTTGGATGAAACAAATCACACTCTCCTAATCTTCCCTTTGGCAGCCCTTCTTTGCATCTGTTTTAGTCTGAATATCTCTTTCCCTAATAGCACTGACCAAAACTATAATTATAGTCAACTGCGGCTGCCTGCAGCTTGTGCAATAGAATCAGTATCTTCACTGCTGGAATGGACACTGGCAGGAGGTAGCTTAAAGTGATCACACTTCAACATTTAGAAGTTTTTTCTTTCCTTTGTTAATGAGCCTCCTTCAATTAACATCTCCTTCTGCATAGATAATTAGAAACTAAGAGGTGACATAACAGGCCATCTAAGAAAACTTAGGAGGCTTTTCTCTTTCTGACTTTGCATAAAGGGAGATTATTTAATGCATATTCCTTTCGATTTCCTAGTCTGGACTCTTTCTGCCTTTCAAAATCAGAGCAAAGACATTTTGCCAATTTTGCAAATTTGACATTTTCACTTTCTCAACTAAAGCCTAAACTCATCACAGAAAGGTTTGGGTTAGAAGAGACCTTAAGGATCCTCTAGTTCCAACCCCATTGCTGAGGGCAGGGACACCAATAAAGTTCCTGATTTTATTTCCAGGGTACAGGCACATTTTCATATGGTAACTCTCATCTGGTCAGACAAACCTTGTAGTCATCTCTGAATGCACAAGTTACCTAGAATGCTTATCTACTTACTGTCTTCTTGTGATTGCTTATTCTAGATTCAAAATTCACATCGATCTAATTTTTTCAGGTTTGCTCACATTTTCCTTCCTGGCTGGGGAAATTCTCTAGTGCAGTGATACAGTTATTTTAGTAGCTGTGACTGCTGAGTCAATTTCAGTTTTTTAACTGGATAGCTCCACAACATTCCCGGGGGTACTTTTTCAAAGCAGGATTCCTTTAACATGATGTTCTGCAGTAGAGTATTCCTTTTCCCATTGTTAACATTTTTACTCTTCAGAGGCACTTTTTTCATTCTAGTCTATTCTCTTCTCAAATCCATGCTGCACTGAAATCATATTGTTCAAAATATTCACGATTGCTCCAAGATGCACACGAAGGGCATTATCACGTTCTTCAGTCCATCACAATAACCAGTTAAAACCTGCTTGTATTTGACCTAGTGCTAATTCCCCTGCTCCCTACCAATAAACCCCTGGATTTCAATTAAAAATTCTGTTTCCTAATTTAGCAAGATCTCATTCTGCTGCAGTTCTTATTCCATTTTCTGCAGTTAAAATATCATGCAGTATTCCACAGCCAATGCCACAAACTTCGTGAAAATAATTTTACTTTAAACAGAGTGCTGTAGGAACACATCCATAGTAGTTAGGATTCCTGGCAAATTGATAATTTTTTTTTTAAAGTAATTAAAAACTAATTACAGCTCAAGTGAAACACCTATTGCATCTCCACATTTTAAAACGATTTAGAGAGGAAAACAAACCCCTCGTTAGTGCCTGATAGTGCAGCACTTGCAACACCAAGAATCAAAGAGTTAATTTGAAGGCATTCAATACAAGCACCCTGTGAATTTATGTACACAGAGACCTAAAACAGTCTGAATTAATTACTCTATAGCTCAACTCAATTCCATATGCACTTTTAAGAGCCACACCTAAGAAAAATATTGTTATAGCAATAAAGAGGAAGGGGAAAAGGGGTGAATGAAGATAAGACAGCAGCTTCCAGCAAAACCAGTATTGTCACAAATCCAGATCTTACCCTATTTGAAATAAAATCCTCAGAACACAAGGTTTTATTTATATAAAAAATTAAATGGAAGTGTTATCACTTTGTTACTAAAGGTACATGTTTCCTCAGATAATACTTGCCCCAAAAAACTGTGCCTGGAAACTTATGAATCCAGAATAATGCCTTTGGTATCTCATGGATGATGCTGTAATTTTGCTCTTTGCCAGAGAGGTGTGCAATGTGTGTTGTTACATGAGACTACCTGATACGGTCTGTTTTGACTTAGGGTACAGGCAACACAGTTTAACTCTGTACAAAGTGCCTCTATCAGAATAATGTTGACATTTCTTTTTATAAGCTTGAATCATCTCACACCTATGGGAAAGGTTTGATCTCATTATTCTTCTATTCAGTTCTTAGTAATTGGAATACAAAAGGGAGGCTGTATAAATGAAAGCTGGATTATGATCATAAATCTCTGCCTTGTATGGCAAACACAAGGGAGAGAATGGAGGATGAAAAAGATGAGTATCTGAGTAAAATGACACAGGTCAAAATTTAAAATATATGAAACTTTTTTAAAAAACAAAAACAACATCCCAATCAAATGTTTTCCTGCACAGTCAAGAATACTATGTAGCACCTTCAAGGATCTCAGCTGTCTGCCTCATAGTTCCTTTCTGAACTGCAGCCTAATAACATTTTCAATGTTTTAAAACAAGTACAGAAGATGAATATTATAACAAATGTAATTTTTAGGTGATTAGTTCCAAACAACAAAGTGGCAAATGCATTGATTTTGGTGAAATTGAATGTTTTAGCTACTGCATAGAACTTACCTTTTATCTAGTCAATATTCTCATGCACTGTAGCTGTCTACTACAAGACAAACACTCACCCCGGCACTTGGCAAACAATCTTATTAACAGGTACGTGCCAACATGTGACAGCAGCTGTGTCTACCTCAAATTTCACGGCACTGTTTTGAAGAACTCCCACGTACCTTCCTGTTGTTGAAAATGCTGTTAGACACACTGGGTTGTCACAGCTCACGACATCCCTCATGGCATATGCAGGAAGTATGCCCAAAGGAATGGGCAATAGGACTGGAGTAAGTTCTAAATGTTAACTTCACAGCCCTGACATAATTTCAGGAGAACGCATATTTGAAAGTTGGAAGACAAAAAGGAAATTAATATAATTTGATGTTGCAACTTCTAATTTTCTTCTTCACTAGAACTATACCTCAAGTCTGAAGCTACTGTAAGAAACTTTCTCATTCATATGAACTACTTCAATATTTTACTTCCTTTATCCTGTAACTGGAATAGCTCAAGTGAAGTTTTGGGGCTTGGGATTACTTTCAAAAAACTAATTAATCAATCTGAAGTTATTCCCATAAAAGCAATAAGCAGAAAGTTCTAAAAATACCAGTTAATGTTGATAATTTAATAGGCCATTTATAGTCATCCAAACATTTTACTCAACACTGTTATGTACAAAATTCACTAAAATAAAAAAACAAATTTAAATGTTATCTTTCAGATGTAAAAGTGCAATTAACACAGGCAGTTTTTGCAAGAACATTACATTTCTATTAAATTCACTGCCTACATAAGAGCCTAACAGGTATATAGCCTACACTTAAGTGAATGAGGATTTCATTTTTTTTGTTAACTTTGAATAAGCCTGGTAGTTGATAAATAAAAGTTTTCTGCCACCTTAATCATAGCACATACATCCAAAAATGCATTGCACAATTGTTTCCATAATCTTCAGTTTTACTGACTTTCAGAAATTAAAGTAGAGCAACAGTAAGATTCCAAAACCTTGTAACGAGTGTACACAAAACAGCCGTCCTGAATAGCTTCCTCCAAAATTCTGATAGCTTTCCAAGTATGTTATTTACCCTGAATCAACGTTTTTCCTTTACAGTACCAAATGGGTTTTTCTGGAACAAGATCTACATTTATCTTTTATGCATTAATTATTCACAATTTGGAAAGAAATGGCAAGCCTTCATACATGTCAGCCTTTAATCTTATCCAGTCCTGAAGCCTCTGCAAAGCTGATTTTTCTTGTGTTAATATTTTTGCAGCTTTTCTCAGTTTTTCTTCATTTCGTTCTAAATAACGAATTCCATCTGTCTGTAGCTGACTGAGTTTCTCTTTGCGGCTTTCATCTAGAGGTATGTCTTCATTCATAAGAGGGTTAAATCTGAAATAAGTATCTGAAGGTAACAGTGCATCCAGCATGGTGTGAACTTCTGTATTGAAAACAAATGAAGAAAACAGTTACATTCACATGAGAGACTCTAATAGTCCTGCAAGTGATCTGAACAACAACTGCTCTGGAATGACACAGTAAGAGTAAATATATGCTGCTTTGCTGAATAAACATTTTTCTACCACTGCCTCATCAAAACCCCTTTCTCATTAGAAGACTTCTAAATGACCCTGTAGCTCTGTTTACTCTGGAAAAGCTTCATTTTTCATTCCAAGACAACTTCACCGGTATAACAATTAAGTAAACTTTGCAGCTGTCTAGATTTTTAATTACATTCCATTCCTTAACAAGTAAGAGCATATCCTGAAGAGCAGGAATGTAACTTGCATATTCCCATTTCAGGATACCCCTGATTTTTTACATTTGGTACTAACAGAAGCAGGTATAATGAAAACAACAGATATGTTCTTCTGCAATCTCAAAGTAAAAATATGTAGGATTAAAGCTTTATTTTGTTCACAGCTATTAATTTTTAAAATATATTACTACAGATTTGAGGCTTGAATTTAACATACATTTAATTTAAAATATTCAAGTTAAATTATATTACTTCAGTTAACTAGTAAAATAAAAAACAATATAATGCATTAATATGTTCTTTTTTTATAACCTGTTTCACTCTCCCTTTAGATCTTTTTATTGGCTCACTTAAAATTCCATTTCTATCACTTCCTTCAGCATTCATTCTATCTTCTTTGTATTCTTACCATGTTCCTCCATTCTTTTAAACATCTATTGTCATATATTAAATTTTGAAGTGAAAAAAATATCATGGGTAAGATCCAAGCAAAAGATTCTTGCAAATCTGAAATCATCTTGGCTCAGCCTCTCCTTCTGCAAATTACTCAGCTATGTCTGTTCCTGTCTCACCACATCCAGTCTTTCTTGCCCTATTTAATAGTTTCCCTTTCTTCCTTCGTAATACAAGTTTCCATGTACTCAAATCTACTCTCCTCTCTTTCAGTTTCTTTTCATTTGGTCTCCACAATGAACTTTCCTTTCTTCCTCTTCCCTTCAAATTTCTTGCCTCATTTTTCAGCTGCAATGAAACTTTCTAATAGAAAGTGGACAGCATATATCTCCTTCCCACAATTCCCACTGCCTTTCCACAACTGTGCAAAAATCAAAAGCCAATCCAAAATCTAGCTTTTTCCTACTAGTGACAGTCGGCTGACAGAGACTATACAGCAAGGGATCTAGAGCATTTCTTGTTCCCTGACTTTTTGCAGTATCAGTTTCCTTTGTAATGTGAGGGGGAAATTATCTGTGTACCAATATTTCCTGTTTATAAAAACAAAACAGATGTAAACTGCTAGTGACAGAGTTCCAGTGTACTCCCATCTAGGAACTGAATATATTTTAGAAAACAAGACTGGCTCTTCCTGACAACAATTAAAGTCATCAGTACTGGCAGATACAGTACAGTCCCTGGAAAAGTACAGGTATAAAAGCATATATAAAAAATATCAGAAATCAAATACTTTTTCTGAAGATGTTGAAAATCAGTGTTCTGTATTAACTATAGCATTATTAAGCATTTCTGTGTTATTGGAAAAACAAATAAAATATAAAAAATACAACTTTAAATGAATTCTTGAATATGCCTTTTACACAAAAACTCAAGTAAAAAGATTTATCCTCCAGAAGACACATAATACTGGCACTAAAACTATACGCAGTAAAGTTACAAAGAGACATGCTTCAATTAGTTTCATAGGGCTGGTAGAGAGAAGGGGAAAGACAAAAGGTTGAAAATTGTTCTCCAAATTAGAACTATAATTCTAAGAAATATAAATAAAATTGAAGACAGACATAGTACAAGTGTATCTTAAGACACCAACCTTCTGTATCAGTTGCACTGTTGATAACATTCGTCAGTTTGGCTTTCAGACTGGTGTGTGTGACATTGGTCTTCACTTCACTTTCATATCGACCAGTGCCCAGTGAAATCAGACACTGCAATGGAACATTTGGCCAAAGACACTTGCACTCATGAACTGCCAGGGCAGAAGGATTATTTAGGAGCAGACCTCCATCCTGTAAATTAAGAAGAAATACAAATATTGGTACTATACATAACATATGGTCACAAAAAAACCTGCGACTATAAATTAAATTAGCATAGCCCTAATATACAAAACCAATTAAAACCAATATGCATTAATTTCCATAAGCAAAAATTTGTGAAATTGAATTGAATCTGTTTGTGTGATGCAGCAGCTGCCTAGCTTAGCCTCCCTGGCACTGTCAGAGCAGCTGCTGGGGCTGTGTTCGGTTCTGCTGCATTATATGGAAGTGGTAGGCTGAAACAGCAGCATTCACTGGAATACCTAGAGAAGTTATGACTTCATTTTTTGAAGACCTTTCCAGTAAGACAGATACGCATATCAACAACTTCTTAATCAAAAATCTGCCCCTTGAAATGCTTATTAGTGATGATGTAAGGAAATTTTCTGTAACAAAACCCAAATCAATACCTGCAGATTCCAAAACAATTTAAAAAAGAAAAATCACAAGAGCTAAGCTTGGCCAAAGCTTACTTTGTATGCACAGTCATTAAACAGGATACTACAGCCTTGATTTAAGAGTTGGAAAGTCATTTAGGTTGGAAAGAACTTATTGATCTCATCTGGTCCAACCCCCTTGCTCAAGCAGGGTCAGCTACAACATGCTGCCCAAGGCCATGTCCAGTTGGGTTTTGAGCACCTCCACAAATGGGGACTCCAAAACCCATGTGGGCAAGCTGTTCCAGTGTTCAACCACCTTCACAGTAAAATAATTTTCCTGTGTTCAGATGAAATTTTATGTTTTCATTTACACCACTGTCTCTTGTCCTATCAATGGGCACTACTGGGAAGACCACAGCTTCCTCATCTTCTTTCCCTCCCATTCTTGATTGGTACACATGGCTAAAATCCCCTCCCTGAGCCTTCCCTTCTCCCGGCTGAACAGCCTCAGCTGACTCAGTTTCTCCTTACAGGAGAGTCCCCTAATCATCTTTGTGGCCTGAACTGGACTAACTCCAATAGACTTATGTCCCTCTTGTACTGGGAAACTGGAGATAGCACCCCAGATGTGGCCTCAGCAGTGCAGAGAGGAAGGACCCCATGACGAGTGGCAGCACTGTTGCTAATGCAGCCCAGGATGCTGTTGGCCCTTATTACTGCAAGTGGGCATCGCTAGTGTTGAGTTTGTTGTCCACCAGCACCCCAAAGTCCTTCTCTGCCAAGCTGCTTTACAACTCAGTGTGATGAGGCTATTCCTCCCCATATGCAGGGCTCTGCCTTTTGTCTTTTTGAACTTCATGAGAATTCTTCAGTCTGTTGAGGTCCCTTTGAGTGGCAGCCCAACCACTCATGTACCAGTCATTCCTCCCACGTTTACATCATCCATGGAATTCTTGTGGGTACACTCTGTCCAATCATCCAGATCATTAATGAAGACATTAAATGGAATTTGCTCCAGTATGGACCCCTAGGTACAACTCTGGTGTCTTGCTTTCAGTTTGAGTTTGTGACACCAATCCCGACTTGGGCCTAGTAATTCAACTAGTCTGTATCCACCTCACTGTCTGTTTACCTAACCCACACTTTGTCAACTTGTCTATGGTATTATGGGAGGTAAGTGTCAAAGGCTTTACAAAGTTGAGGCATCCAATGCTTTCTACTTGTCTACCAATTGCAGAAGGCTGGTCAATCCTGCGTAAACTACTTTGTAAATCTGTGCTGACTACTCATGATCATTTATTTTGTCCTTCATGACTTTGTAAGGCCTTTCCTGGAGGATTTCCTCTACCCTCTCCCCAGGGATTGGGGCTGAAGTCAATGAGCCTGAAGCTCCCCAGAGCTTTCTTCTTGCTGTTCTTGAAGACATGAATGGTATCTTCTTTCCCAATAGCCATGATCATTTCAAAATAATCAGGTCACCTCACAATGGCGTCAGCCATCTCCATCAGCACTCATTCACGGGTGCAACACATCAGATCTTACGAATTTATGTAGGAGCAGTTCATTTAACTGTTGTCTAACCTGGTTCTCCTCCCACCAAGTACAAGTCCTCCTTGGACCAGACTTTTATTCTAGCTGCAGGGGCCTGAGATTCCTGAAAGCCATTTAGCCATTTTTACTGGTATAGACTGAGACAAAGGCAGCATTAAGCATCTTGGACTTCTCCAAATAATTTGTCACAAGCTCTCTTCCCCCGTCAGTAGCAGACCCACACTTTCCCCTAATCTTTTTGCTGTTCATATGCTTTTAGAATCTTTTGTTGTTGCCCTTTATATGCCTCTCCAGGTCAGCTTTTGCTTTCCTAGCTCCACCTCCGCAAGACTGGACAAGACATCTATACTTCTGGGTCATTTGTCTCTCCTACACCTTTTCTACACTCCCTTTTTATGTTGGAGTTTAGTTAGGACATCCTTGCTCATCCCTGCCTACCATCCTTGCTTGATTTCCTGCTTACTGGGGTGGTCCTTTGCTGAATTTGGAGGGAGTGATTACTGACTATCAGCCAGGTCTCCTAGACCCCTCTTCTCTTCAAGGTCATAGCCCCTGAGTTTCTTCCAAGCAGAGCTCTGAAGAGGATTAGGTCCGCTTTCCTGAAATGCAGTGCTCTAGTCCTGCTTTTTTCCCCTGCTTCCTCCCCTTAGGATCTTGACCTCCATCCTCTCACAATCACTATAGCCAAAGCTTTCTTTAACTTTCATATCCCTGACCAGTTCTTTATTCTTCATAAACACCAGGTCCAGCAAAGCACCATTCCTTGTTGGTTTCACCATCAACTATGATAGCTGCTGTCATCAATGCATTTGAAAGATCTCCTTGGTGGCTTGAGCTCTTCTGTATTGTCCTTTCATCAGGTATTGGGATGATTCAAGGTCCTGTGAGGACCAGCCCTGGGAATATGAGGCTTCTATAAGTTGTCTGAAGATCAGAATTCAATACTACTAGGACCAAAAGCTACTCTGGAATGAGGAGAGACATCTTTTGCTAGCAACATGTTAAAATTGTAGTTGATGAGGCTGGGATAAAATACTTCAGAACTAATAAGAAGCAGTGTAAATGACAGTAAGCCTGAGAAGCATTCAGACAATGAGATTTTCATCCACTGAATCTCAAGAAGTGCATTCAGCACTTCCTGGAAGTAAAATGACCTTCACTCCAAACTAAGAAATAGGTTAATTTGGAATTTGAATTAAACAGAGATTTTTTAAATTGAGAATACCTTAAAACCAGCAGTTATAAAGGCAAAACTTAAGCTTGAGAACATTATAAATAGCAGTGATGAAAATAGCTGTATCGATTCAGAATCTATACAAACAAGTAAAATATAGAAGAAACAGAATATTTACTACAACAGGTGTAATGCAAGCACTCCCTATATTCTAAAGTTCCCTGAACTCACTATATCCCATATCTGACTATTGCATTACTAGAACAATAAGGAAAAGCAACTCTACTCAGGAATAGCTTAGAATAAAAAAGGTTTTAGAGATTAAAAACATTTTACAGAAACTCATTGTAACTACAGCTGTGCTAGATAAGTAAAAACAGGATTACTGAGCTTAGTTTTTTGAGTTTGCTTTCTTTTAATTAACCTTTCATTTCAACCTACAAAAAGCTCTTTGAACCCTTTCTGGACACCATCTGCCTTGCTCAAAACACTAAATACACTGCTAACATGAATGGTCTCTTCAGTGCCATTATCCTTTGCTCATGTCTAGTCTAGAAAACTAAATACAAGGACGTTTTTATCCTCCATGAATCTTTATCTAAAATCTTAAGAATTATCATAGTGGTGCTTAATTATTTCTTTAAATCCTAGATTAAAAACATGCTTACAAAATAATTTTTGCTGATATTGTCAATATAATTAAATTAAACATGACTGCTACACCACAGGAAAGTTTCTGTTATCAGAAGTTTGAGGCTATATAATACTAGAATACTACAACATTTTTGTAATACCAACAAATAAAAGATCAAAGGAACATAAAATACCTACACATACCAAATGTGTTTGTGATAAAAACTAACAGCTTTGTGAAATGATTTCCATATTTAAACATTCTCCAATTTAGGTTTATTGTAATCAAATTCCTAATGATTTTCAATTAAGACACAGTTTCTATCATTTATACAGATAATGGACACATCAGTTTTTTGAAAGTTAGAAGCAGGACTAAGAAAGGCAACTGACTTTTTTCTTCTCCTTCAAAGAGATTATAGGTGATAATAACCATGTCCTAATCAATACTTAAAATAAGATTACTCTGTTAAAAAAGCCATGTTCATCATATTGCTTTTGCTTACAATGATCAACTACTAAAGGAGTAAATAATGCTATTAGTTAAACTGTACTATTAAGGACTCCGTGAAGGAAATACTGCAGTAATTTGTTTAAATCTACAGCTCCAGACTTCATACAGCTAATTATGTAAAAAGCTGGAATTCTTGTGAAAAAGTATTTTCACCATTTTTAAGATTAGTTATGACTTCATGTTTATGTGCATTCTAAGAAAATGTGAACAACAAAGAATTTTCCATTCTGAAAATGAATGAACAGAAACTAACCTTTCTGATTCTGAATAATTCCTCTAACTTCATAAAACTGGAAAACAGCCCATCCCAAGAAGTTTACTGAACTAGCAATACAGAAATATGACAGCTAGATCTAAATGTTTTAAAATTAATTTTAAGAAATCACGACATATTCTTCATGTTTGCCCTTGAGACACAGGAACAGAATTCCCAAGCGATCGATTCTGCAGTTTTGTACAAAAGATACTGAGATCACAAGAAACTTCACTGATCCTTGTCTTGGAGAGCTGCTAAATCTGTTGCCTTAAATTTTTTTCTGATTCTGTCAAACTTATGCTGTAGCTATAAAATACTATATAATCTCATCCTTAATAAATATTTTTTTTTAAAAAATCATTATTTATAACTTACTAATTAAAGTATTTTATTGTATGCATTCAACTTTTAAAATATATTTGAAAATACCTTAACCAAAATGCAATAAACATAAATATTGAATGATTGCCAGTTGTATGGAATGTCTTGGTAACTAACAACAGCTTCCTCATCCATGCTAGATTCCATACGATTTCTTGCCACTCTGAACTTCCATGCAATTAAACAACTGGAAGTAAATAAGGCAAATTTATCTGATCTGTGGCTACAAAGAAGCAACATCAATCCCTGTTTGTTTCAAAACAAAATAATGATCTTTACACCAATCTGATGGTGCAAAAATCTTGTTGATATAAAGTGATATTTTAACTTACAAGCATCAAGTTTTAACTTACATTATAAGCTTCAAGCTACAATTCAAATTCTACAAAACAGTGCTAACTTTATGCACAGCCCTAAAGCTTTTCAGTTCCTATTATCAGTTCCTTTTTGACAGATGGAATATCTTCAGTGTCCCTCCTTTCCTCTACATTGTTAGCTATGTCCCTATGGAATGGTACTGCCTGTGTGCACACAGAAAAAGAGAGGCCATATGATCAGAATATTCAATAAATTACTACAGTATTGACATACACTGGGTCTAAAAGCAAAACCAATAATCAAGTGAAGTGATTATCTCCTTTTATTCAGTATGCACAAGGCCAGACTGGGGATAGATACTTTGTACAGCTTTGGACACCCAGTGACAAAGTACCAAAGAACTGGAATAAATACAGTAAAGAACCACTAAGATGGTTTGGGGCCTGAAGCACATAATATATGAGAAGAAATGCAAGAAACTAGGTTTGCTTACCCCATTAAAAAGAGAAAGCCAAGGAGGAAACCAATCAGTGTTTCACTATCTGAAGTAGAAACACCCAGACTCTTTCAAAAAGTACAGAGTAAGAGCTGGAGAAGATGTGGAATCTCCATCCTTGGATATTTTCAAAACTAAGCTGGGCAAAGTCTTGAGCAACCCAACCCAACTTGGAGGTTTAGCCTGTTTTGAACAGGACACTGGGCCAGATAACCATCTGAGACCCTTTCCTCCTCCAGTTCTGCTAAGGTTCTACTCTATTTAATGAAATACTGCATGAATCAGAGACGCATGTAATCTTAGCTGTAAAACAAAATTACATTTCAAAATTCATTTTTATTAGAAATTGAATTTTGTCAGTCCAGCCTCAATTTTGTGGAAAATACAAAACCTGTAGTGCCAGGAGAGGTTTCAGTTGGACATTTAAGAAAAATGTCTTCACCAAAAGCCATCAGAACAGACTGAAGAGGGAAGTGCTGGAGTCACCATCCCTGGAGGTATTTAGAAGACATTCAGATGTGGTGATTAGGGACATGGTTTAGTGGTAGACTGGGCAGTATTAGGTTAATGGCTGGATTTTGTAGGTTTTTTCCAACATAAATGAGCCTGTGATTCACACCTTGCAATCTTTAACAGAAAGGGTAACTTACAGGAACTCTTCAAATGACTGAACTGTTGACCTATATCGACAACAGGTGGAACTGGCCCAAGCTCTGACTCAGGACTCAGTGTTGGGCAAACAGCCAGGGCAGATCCCCTTTTCTTTCTGTTCTCTCATTCTTGGATTATCTGGTGTTCCCTGTATTTCACCCTCTCTTCTCATTTAGCAAGATCTCAAATCAATTGCAAAGTCTCTTTTCCACTTCCCAAACACACGAGTCTCCCCTTCCCTTCTCTGCTGCTACACTCAGTGCACTGGCAAATGCCAGACACTGCTTCATCTGCTGAACTTTGCAAAACCATTCTACACTTCAGTCAACTTAATTTGCTGGCAGTACACCAAACACAAAGTGCTGGAGTAGGAATGCTAATGCAAGGAGATACTAGAAAAGAGGGCATAACTCTCCCAATGTCATCATGCAGGCAAGCAATAAGGAAGAAGGCTTTTTAAAAATTTCCAAATAAAAAACAGATATTTCTAAATTAAAAGTAGTAGAAGTAATCAAGTAAGTTAATATTAAAATGGAACTTAATAATAATATGACCCCAAATTTGCTAGTGACAGCAAAGCAGTGAACTCAGGGACTGGGACATTGTTTTCAGTCTTTTGTCAAAGGCTTTCCAGGTGGTAAACACTCAGATGATGTTCTGTTTTATTTAATAACTTATTCCCAGATGAAGTCAATTAATATTTTTTACACAGATTTTTTCCACAAAAATTCCTTAATGCAACAGTACCCATAGTTTTAGGGCTTGCTGGTAGGTAACAAGGAATCTAAAGCTATAGCTAGTATTTTCTATCAGTGTTTTGATAGTTGCAAAATGGTCAGGCAAGGCTTCCCTGTGACTTGACTTATAGATCTTAAATTATGTAAAGCAGGAAAAACACACATTTTGTAAACAAATGCTCCAATAAAAACTCTGTCGGAGATATCCTGCTTGCATTGCTCTAGACGTAAAAAAAGGCCTGGTTAAACACTGTGAAACATGATGGCTGCAAATTCTACAATCAGAAAGAAAATAGATTGGGAAGTCTCAAAGAAAGTGTTCCAGAGCACTTGGGAACACAGGACTTTTTGAAAATCTTGTCCTATTTAAATAACTATGGTGAATGGGCAGGAAGTCACCAGTGACATACTTAAGTCAATACTTTGAAAATAATTATTTAAAAATAAGATACTAAAATTCAAAAATCATACCATACTTTACCATGGGAGCGCAGTTGTTTCCCACAAGAACATTCTCCACATTCATAGGCTCTCATTGCGTTTCCTAATTCTGTCAGACTCAAGTTGAGCCTTGTAATTGTTCTGTGTGACACATTGTGTGCTGCAGCTTCATTTAAATGATGCTAAACCTTGTGAAGAAAATAATCTAGCACTGGATGAAGGATATATAATGTATGAAAGCCAAGTCTGATATTTGGAAGCTGAGTTTGTTGGCTCCATAGTAACCACTTCACCTCACTGTCTTATGCAGACATGCTTTGCATTTTAGTTCACTCTTACAGACTTGGTCTGTTGTTTACTTTCATTGTCTTTGTGAAAAAGCAAAGAGAATTAGTAAAAAGCTATCACAGCACAAGACACACTAAGATTCTGAATGGACTTCTACAAAGCTTTTTTTTCAATTCTATGCTTAAAGTCATCATAAATATAATAACTATGCACCTTAAGGATAAGTCTAGTTGCAGCAAACAAGGAGTTTGAGGACTTGCTGCATAGTAATAAGGGGTTACTTCTTAGAAAAGCTAAAATAACTACTTTAAGAGCATTTACTCTATTTTCCATAAGTAAATGGGTATGCCTTGCCAAATTAATTCTGTAAAATCATCTCAATACATTTATGTACGTAGCAGCAAACATCCTCAGAGTAGAAGACAGGAATGAGAAAGGGGAGAATTCTTTCACTACCTAAGGTGGTAAGGTCTATCAATAGAGGTAACTTCAGGATCAACATCCTGGCCTAGTCCTCTCACTGCTCTGGGCACCCAGTGTCGTTATGAAAATGTCAGTACATGTACCCTAAGCTTTAAGGCCCGCACACCCAAACATCACTGGGCTAAAAAAGTTATAGTTTTTGACAAATACTTTGTGAAAAAGAAATCTATACATTCACATTTAACTGTACAATAAACTAGCCCCCTATAGCATTCAGCACAAACATAACCTTTTCAATACAAAGATTACATTATTATATTGTTAATATGTTTGAAATATACATGAATTATGGCCCTCCTCTTGGAAGCAATCACTCAGACTGGTCACAGTACTACAGAGGATGAAACTAAAGAAGAAGAGCTTCCAGTAAGACAGAAAATCTTTATTTTCCTTAACAAACTATTTGGCAAAATATATAAAGTTTTATAAACATGAAACAGGACAGAAGCAGAACTGTTTTCTCTTCATCTTGCTGACAAGCAACGGATGGTGGTGCCAATATTTCTAACAAATCTCTGTCTAAAATATATAGTGATCAAGAACAATTTTAGCTTCATTCTAACAGTGTGTTCCACTCTGCTGTTTGACAGAGAAAATTTTTTAATTAACTTCAGTCATTTTTTATAAAGCATACAATGACCTACAGTTTTCTCCTTAAACAAATATTTCATGCAATTTATTTGAGAAGATTCACCCTTGCTTTGTAGTCATGCTAAGAAGCAGACTACTGAGTCAACTACATACAATTATAATATATTCTGCACTATGCTGATTCCCAACAGAGGCCCTAATTGGTGACCAATACAAATGCAATACTCCTATACACCAAATTTCTAACAATTACAGAAAGAACCAATTCCCTTATTTAGGGAGAGGGTGAGTGCTCTTTAGATTCCGAAATAAATGCCTTGTGCTCATTATTTTGAAATGCTGTCTCAAAATTACGATTTCTCTTTAGACACTAGAAAAATAAACACTTAAATTACCTGTCATAAAGAGTGAAAAAAGGATTTCCCTTGAACTGGCATTAGGAAAAATTCTAGAGAAAGCATTTGTACAGAATATGAAAATTCAATGCATTTGTATTTATAATATTGAATGACAACAATATTAAATTTCCATTACGTCATTCTTTTACAATTGAAGAAAATCTGAAGGTGCATTAGCTATATTTGTACTTCTAGCACACCAGTTACAGAGAGACTTTATACTGAGATCACATGACAAAGTAAAAAAAAATAAACCTAATAATGTTTGAAAGTTTACTGAGAAGCTTCCTTTTCAGTTCAACTGTTTTCCCATACAGTATTTATCATTTTCCCCCCATAAAAACTAGCAACACCATAATACAGTTGGCATACCCCTAAATGTCATGATCAATGCTTCCGAGAATGGTCAATACTATTGCTCTGATATGCAAAACATTTAATAACATATTTTACATTCATCAGAATGAATGCCTGGCTGAGGTGGACTCCTGGGTGATTATCTTGATTTAGTAACTCATCCTAGTGAGTCATTAATTCCCAGAAAACGACTAGCTGATCTGAAGACATCACTGAATTTATGGGTTTATGTCAGATTCAGAAAATATATGCTTACAGGGTACTGAGGAAGTCTGCCAAATATTAGTAGACATCATAAAAGAAAGAATTATTTGGCAATAAAATATATTCTCAGGTATTTAATTAAAAACATAAGTTGTGCATGACAGATCTAATAACATTAATTCTGCAGCTAACAACACACATCACAAAAACAGTATGTATTTTAACCGTGTTTCCCAAATGACGAATTGCCTGTAATATTACAAGCAAAGATCACAGTGTGTAACCAAGAATAAAACGGGCCCATGGCTGAACCTACACTGACCCCTAACACAGACCTAAACTCAGGTTCTCTTACGATACCTGTGAAGCACAGGAAAGCTTCAACAGTCCAGTTAAAAACGCCAAAACCAAACCAGCCAACCAAAAAAATCCCCCCAGCCCATGGGTCTGAATAATATCTTCCTGTATTCAGATGTCACCAGGATACTCAAGTCTAGAAGTTTTGTCCTTGTCGACAACATTTAACTTAGGAAGTACGTAAGTACTCTATGTGCTATGGCGGAATATACTGGACTAAGGAGAAAGCTCTAGGAGCTGCACAAAACAATTACATTAATATAAAACCTCTACAAGTGAGCAAGGAATCCCAGAAACAGAGATATCCTAATCTTCATGAAATGTGACCATGTTAAATTTTCAAAATTTCATAATTCTTTAAATTTTATTTCCCAAGACAACAATGGAAATATTTAGACACAATACATTTTTACATCAGTAACTTGATCAATGTTATTGCTATTACTTATTGATATTAGTTTTCCTAATTAATTGGTCTACATTTTAGCTCCTAGCTTATGACCGTAGGCGGTTCATTATTGGATATATCACTTATAAGAAATGCTACTTAAAACATGCTGGTCATTCATCTGTTCAAAACCATACAGCAATCAATGCTGTTAGCTAACTCTACAGTCAACTTTCAAAATGAAATGTATTTCGGACTCCACTAATTTCTTTTTATCTTTCCTATTGCAATTTTGAACTAAAATTGGATTTCCAATTAAACCCCTTTATTTATAGAACTATGCAACCTACCTAAATTTCTTAAGACAATTTTATTCTTTACATGTAGACTCAAACATTCATTTTCATTTCACTGCGTCTGAAACAAAGTATGTATGCAGCTAAAGTATTTGATCTTAAAATGGACAAAATGTATGAGATAAAGTGAATTCATTATTGAAGATAATTACTGTGAAGGGTTCAGGATTTTGACGCGAAGTACCTAGTATCTATCCACAGTGGAGGCAGGTGGATGGGGCGAAAGAACTGAAGGAAGATTCTGCACTTTCACAAGTCCCCTAAATTAAGAAGTACATGGCTAGATGACAAAATAAGAGTTGGTATCAGAACCATCATGAGAAAGCTCTGAGTAGGGAACTATCACACAATGATTTAAACCACCAACATATAAAGTTGCAGTTGGAAAGGCAAGTGTAGTTCTAAACTGTATCTTTCTCTGAAAAAGGAAACACATCATAGTGTTACGGTAACACATGGAACACTGCATTCCAGCCTGACCAAGTTAACTCCTCTGAACTTTATTTCTGATTTAAAAGTGCTAATTTTGACTCCAGTTTATCATTCAACGTTGCACAATGTGTCCTGCATCATGCCAAAAACACCCTGAATAGTCCAGTTTCAAAAAAGATTATTCAAACTGCAGCAGGTGCAGCAGAAGACCATTAGGATGACCAAGAGAACAGAGTCTGTTTTGCAAAACTGAGACAGACTGGCATATTTAGACTAAGAAAATAAAAAAAAGATTAGTGTTTTTATATAAGCATCAGACACATTAAGCACCAGACCACTGTGTATCATAATCAAGCTTTCCTTGAGGGAAGAGGCAAAAGTATATCAATAGAATCACTACATCCTTGGGCTTTTATTTGCAATGAATATCACAAGGCTATTTTCTTTGGAAATATGGCCCCATTTAAGTCAGTGCTGGACAAATACACAACCTAGGAAAATAAAAATGATAAGCTATCAGAAACTGAAAAATTTTTCTTTTTTATCTAAGAAATGGAGGCTGCAACATCAGAACATGAATGCAGAATCTAGATTGTCTGTACAGAGGTTACTGAATGGACTTGGTTCACAATTTTCCACTCTATGCAGCCTCCTCTGATTTTACAAGGCTTGTTTTATAGCAAATATTAGCTGGTCAACAGTGTCACAGAAGATACATAGACTCAGAAGTCTATGCAAAAAAATAGTTAAATGAATACAGCTTATTTGAGAGCAAAATTTTGTTTCTCCTTTTAAATAAGCACTCTGAAGATTACATTAGGACAATATCACTCTGAAACAATTGAGATAAAAATTAGAATGCTTCCAAGTTAAATGCCTAAACAACAGACACTCTCAATTTCATTATACTAAGCAAATCTGCCAATAATACGTCACTTAGCAAGCCCCTGCAGGGAATCTTTCAAGCAGTCTGCTCTGCGAAATACTGCTGGTACAGTAACCACAGCAATTTCACAAAGGCTGGTAAACTGTACAGTGTGTGTCCATCTTCAGAGCTGCTATCCAAACCTATAGAATCCGTAAGAGAGAAAGAAATGCAGATATCCACGTAGCTTAAATGTTCCAGTAAATTCCTTTTCCTTAAACAGTAAGCAACACTGCCTTGAAGGCTGTAGGCATATCTGTATGGCAACAAGTAGAGAAACAAAGAAAGAGTTGTTTTTATCATTGTGAGAACAAGATACACCTATTAAACCGCAGCTTGCATAAGCTCTGGTGCATACTGATCACCGTGGCATATCCTAAGAATGAAAAGCATTTCAATGTGACCTATATTCTATGTCTTCTTAGAGCCTGGGAAGCACCCTTGAATCTAATTTTAAAAGCTACCATGTAAAACCAATTAGGGTAGGATGCACTAAGCCAATCACTTTTGAAGGGCCTCTCCTGTAACAAGCTGCAAAGATGAATTGGCTTTACAGATTTATTACCTAATAAAAGGAAAGGGAAAGTTTGAAAAATATCTAGAAACCCTGAATTATCTTTTTCCAAAAACGGTCTTAAAAAAAAAAGGTCTTTTCCAAAAAAAATTTTAGTTATATCATACTATTGTACTACATATATTTTTTATTTTTAGGTTGTATTCTCATCACACATCCTGTTACACCCGCATTATTAAAACTCCACTAACAGACTAGGTGCCAATTTAATTGCTTTACTAGCTGATCTTGCTCAAAGAAAACACATTTACTTGAACAATATTATACATCAGCACTATAATAAAGGGAACTGTAATACAACAATGGAATCAAGAAAAAGGTGATCAAGTCCTTTGTATTAAATTGGGTATATCTCATTTGAAAAAAATCTGTGGCTTTGTTGAATTCACCACTATCCCATACCCAATCCCTGCTGCCCTTTGAATTAATCCTGTGGGACGAATTTATTTTTTGCTGTAAAAGCTACTAGATGAAGTGTGCATAATTATTTTCTTANATTTATTTTTTGCTGTAAAAGCTACTAAATGAAGTGTGCATAATTATTTTCTTATATTTTAAATTGTTATTTTAATTAATTTAATTAATAATTTCCTCAGCATACTTTACTGTCTACTAAAATGACATTATTGAGTACCTCAAATGTCTTTCATGCTACAGGGGAAAAGAAAGGAAAAAAAGAAAAAGAATAGATATAAGAAATAACACCCCACTGTGGGAAGTAGAGGTGAAAAAAAAGTCACTGGCTGTAGCAGGACTGGGGAGAGGTTAAAAGCCTTCAATACTTCAAAAATACGTTTTAAAATAAAGGAACGGACATGTGGCAATACAGCTTCTATCATGTAACATCATGACTTGGTCTCTCTTGACTTGCAAGGTTCCTGGAGAAGCATGTTACAGAGATTAAATCCCTTTGAATGTTAATGTGTTCCTCTTTTGAACCACAAAGAATATTAATCCTATTCCCCTCATCTACCAACAGCTGCACTGTTTTTTCCTACTTGACAGAGAGGAACCAGATAGCATGGCATGATTGACCTGAACGTAAATATTGCTGTTTGCAACAACTGATGGCTTTTTGCAGAAATTAACAAACCAAGTCATCAGCTCACCTGCAGCACAAATGAGTGTTCAGGCATCTAGAAAACTTTCTAAATAATGTTGTCAGAAAAATTGTAAAACTAATTTATTACCTCATTAAAAAAATGAACACGCTTTACATTGAGAGCACCCAGTACAGAAATGTTTCCAGTGAAAGGGCTTGCATGTGTGTACACAAATACATGTGCATATATAACTCTACAATTATAAAAAAGCGAGTCAAAGCCAACAGTTTGTTCAGCCATGACTCCACCACAGACATCTAGAGCCACACGTAAAAACTTTAAAAACACATCTCAACCCTACGTGTAACTCTCATTCAGCTACTTCATGCAGTTTGTGAAAGGACTCTGATTCCTACAAAAGCTAGATAACATAAGACATGAATATGCAGGATGACCCCAAAAAAATCCACTAAATTTCCATTATCAAAATTAATATTTTGACACATTTGAAGAGTCTTCAGTCAGATGAACTACCAGAGTGTTTCCACTCAGATTTAAATGTTCAATTGACTGATAAGCTAATACGGAACCTGGTTTCTGTATTATTCATAAAAAGTCCCAAACTTCAAAGCTAGGAAACAAATATTGTACTTAGTATTCTGAATTTTCACATATGTTTTGGAGATCTCTGTTCTTGGAATTGTTTATAAATATCAACACTTCAGAGGCTGGTTATATATAAACTAGTAAGAAACTAGCACAGTTAATATTCAGAAAACAGATTATGATGATTAATGGAAGTTCCCAATCAATAAAAAAATTCTTAAAATACCATCTTTCTGACACTATACGATAATTTTGAAGGCTTCGGTATAAATTATTATTTACACTTAATGCACACTGTGCTGATACATTTTTCAAAAATCACAGTACCATCAAAAACACCTAACAATATTATGCTTCATTTATTCAAGTAGTTCAAAAGCAGTTCAATCTAGACAGTGTACATACAGAAAACAGCAAGAATTTCCTCACACTATATATATATACTACTAGCCAAGGAACTTAAAATTACACTTGTAGTGCATTTTCAGAATAAAGATGCTTAACAAGAATCTACTATTCCCATATTTATGATAAGAACTATAAGACCAAAAAGTTACTGATATTAACATATTTTAATAAGAAAACTATTTTAAGAAAGAATATGACTGCATTTAGGATTGTATCTATTTTAAAATGGATTTATGTGTATGTATTTCTTTCAATTCACATTGGGTATTTCAGCACACATAAAACTCTTGAATATCTTTCATTTTCCAATGAGGTACTATTAACTCCCAGGAAAACAGGGGTAACAGTCTGCTACATGTAGAGAGGCTCTTACTCCAGGGTTAAAACAAGGCAATTCAAGATTGCTTCTGAGTGAGCAATGGATTTACGATCTCCGCTAGAAAGCTGCATGAAGACAATTATGGAGCATTTGCCATCTAGTAACTTGCTACCTGGACATCCAAGTACCACCCCCCCCACAAACCAGATAATTATGGAAATAGACTTGAGGTAAGAAATGTGCAATCTGGGGAAAGAAAAGCATGTCAGATATGAAAGGTGGTTTCTGTAAGAATTCAAGGGTTTAAACATTCCTGGCTAGGGCGAAGAGATACTTTTCAGATTACATGAAAAAATTTGAATCCGAAAATTTAGCATCTACTCTTGCAGTTCTACTGCAATAAACTGTTTCAGTACTGAAAACATATTTAGTTCTTTACGGCTGACAAAAGTGAATTGCGTCCTAAGCCCTTGCTTTCTAGTAATTATAACAGACCAAATAGAGAAGAATGCTGAACTTGGGAAACAGGGTTTGTAAGAACAGATGGAAGAGCTTTGTCCAAAGACTCTGGAGTAAGGAAAAAATAAAGCAGACTTCATTCCAGTCCTGTGTGTCTGGAAATACTGGATCTGATCTCTATTTACACTAATTATACATTCCCTAGTTTGGTAAATTGGACTTAAAAGTGAACACAGATGAAGTAAGTATCAACCTTACTGCATTTCACACAAGTCTAGCAATTGAGAAAACTATGTTAAGACAAAGAATTGTGTAAAGCATTGCATAGAAGTTATAAAATCATGTTGTTTATTCAGCCATCTTTCACGTAAAAGCACAGATCAATTTCCCGGTACTTTCAATTCAAGGAAAGAGAGGGTGGAAAGGTGAGAAGAGAAAGAAAACTTCTTCAGATAGAGTAACACTGACCCATCTAATCAGATAAGGAGCAGCTTGGAACAGCTCCCAAGGCTAAAGCAGCTCTCTTCCCAGTTTTGCTTGTCCAGATGGAAGATGAACGCATTTCAGGATTTCAAGCAGTGCTTTGGCTTGGAATCGAATGTGTTACTCCATTTTTAGGTTTAAAAACCCCTCAAAACTTATTTGCTTATTTCAGATAGTAGTTGATTAAAATGTTTTGAGTATAACAAGATGTACCATACTGGGAAGGTTGTGGGGAGCAGTCAGATAAGGGATGGGGGGGGTGGGGGTGGGGAGAAGAGTGTCCCCAAAAAAAGGCAAAACAATACAATGAAAGAAATTTCAGAATCTCTTGAACCTGATCCTCCACACGCACCTTTCCCCTTCACCCCTTAATTTCTATGGAGATTTTAGGTAGCTGAATTTGAATTATTTCATCACCTTATAAATGTTGAAACAAAATATGGAAATATGCTTTTTTCAGATGAAATTCTAGCTGTTTGTTTGCACCAATGCTTCTTTTGACCACCTCTTAATCTAAAGAATTTTTCTCTATTTCATCTTATACTAATTTACCTGTTAGCCCTTAAATTTCACTACTACTCAAGCACATTACAATGCTAAGGATATTATACAGTCTTCCAATGGACACCATCAGAAATTCTATATGTGATCCAAGTATATCTTATTACTCAAAATACGTTACCTTTTTTCCAGCATTTGAGGCTAAGGCCATCACATGAATTTATATGACAGAAATGTAACAGATGCTTTCATTAAACTTAAGTGATTCAATCCTATGCTCTCTTTGTTGAAGGTCTCTGGTTCAGTCACCCTTTGCAGTCTTTTCTGCCACAGATCTGCATCAGGTATTTATTAAAATAAATAGTAATAGTTTTAGATTAGTATGCATTGCAAGAAGTAATCTTTGAAAACCTGAAGAACTGCAGAATAATACAGGGGCACTGGAGGACTAAAACCCCACAGTTAAAGAACTACTAAAGAAATTAATTTGGTTTGTTCTTTACTTATCAGGGTCAGCAAGAGAGGCTGTAATATAATAAAATAGCGTGCACTGTTGACAAGAGACACTGCTTTATCCTCAAGGGAATTTCTTTTGCAGTTGTCCTCTGAGTTTAATCTTACTGCTGTGGCATCTCTTACTCTTCTTACTAGCACAGAACCAGGGTAAAGCTGAATAAGATATCAACAGAAAGAATTAAAAAGCAGATCAGAAACTGAAATTGTGCACTAATAAAAAGTATGCTGAAGTGTATAATCTGTTTTTTTCACATTTTACAATATTGTTAGATTTTTAAGTTACACCATCTACTTAGTGAAACAATGCTCAGTGAAATACCAGTTGCAAGCTGAAAGTCAGAGGCAGTTTGCAACTCATATAAGGTTTCCTTCCAGGCAGAGAAAAAAGTAACAGCAGAAGAGCTTAGGTTTGTATTGAGAAGACTAAGATTTTGAAGCCTTTCTAGTTCTGTAAGGGCTATAGAAGCTAAAAATATCCTTTCTTACCCCATCTGTCCTAGATTTCCTTTGTGCTACCAACTTACTTACTTAGTTTTGATTCAGAGATTCAGACCATGTTTTTCTCAGGTGTAAAATTGGAAAATATTTACTCAAGGAGCAGATTTCAACTTACCTGATGAAGATCGCTGCCCAAAACATATTCCTGGAAGTAACCTGGTGCAGCAGATGATGCTCTAATTGCTTGCCACAGCTTATAGTGACAGCCTCCAATATAATGGGACTTAACGCCAGGAAGGTGGTTGTAGTTTCTAAACACAAATGCTTTCAGTGGTGTTCCTCTGTTTACAATGGTGCTTACTGCAGCTACCTAGTAAATGAGGAGGAACAAAATTAATTATATATGATGATAATAACCATAATATGAGAATGAAAGCTTCCCACCATATGAAATTCAATTTATACATTAATGCACCTCTGAAATTCTTACTAGGTTCATTATTTATTTACATTTTTATAATGTCTATCTAAATTTTAAAAAGTGAAAAGTAAAAGAGACCCAACAAGAGACAAGAGACCCAAACAAACAAGAGAACCAAGTCCCTAAAGAAAATGCTATTTTTAACCTGCAATTTATTGTTTCCACTGTATTCTGTTTCTATGAATATCTATGATTTTAAACAAATGCTTTAAATGCTGGTGTCAACTCAACTACATGATTTTAAAACTTTTCCTTTTGAAATAGTATTTAATTCTCAAAAGTCTGTAACCAGCAATACAACACCACCATTAAATATGAATGTCAGAACTGTCAATCAATTTCTCTCTCCAAGAAAATGATTACTTAATATTGTAACTGGAGTTAAAGAACTGTAGTAAGAATTTCTCCTGCACAAGAATCAAACAAGTCTTTCAAGGTTTTTTTGTAAGGATACTGAAATGTCAACAATAGAAATCACATATGTTCATCTAACTGAAAAGGCAAAATGGTACTTCCATTGAAAAAAAACCCAACTATGACAACAAAAATAATGCATCTTACAGATCTAATCACAAGCGAAAAGTACATGTAGTTACGGGTGAGTGTTAGAATGTGCAAGACTTTTAGGGGTGATGCAGCCAGCCTGGCGGGCACTGTCAGAACAACACTCTTTAGCCAAGGGGCTTGTTTACTACTTTACCGAGTAGGGCATTTTCATTAAATGTTACTCAACAGCACAGCTGATGCTGTGACATCACTGCATGCATTTTCACTCTTCAGCTACTTAATTGAAATAATTCTATTCACTGTAAATTCATCCTTATAGAAAACAGAAGTGTAACTTCCACATTACAATGTAAGAGCAAAACTGCCTGATTTTCACTCCATCATCTGATGGAGGAAATGTTTCCTGTTTTTCCAAAAAGGAGGGTTTAGTTCTAAGCACTACCAGACGCAGTAAGAAAAATAACTTCAAAAAATTTAATAGAAAAAATTATTAAAAGGATGCTTTCATTTTTGGCAATACCCACATACACTCCACGATGGAGTCTAAGTTGCAAAGTGCTCAGCACCTTCTGGAAAAACCCATCTTGCCATGAATTTAACAACAGCAGAGCACAGAACTGTGTGTTTTATTTTGGTTTTCATGTGCCTTGTAAAGAGTGTGACCACTGACAGCACTATAAAGAGATTACTGGGAACAGTTAGTTTCAACTCTATTTATATTCACATTTTATTACTGAAGAACATGGAAGGAAGCCAAAGATCCTGGTTCAAAGATAACTTCCAAGTCAACATAGGATAGCTTCTCTCTCAGAAAGCAACATACCACACCAGCCTTTTCATGTCCTTGTTTTAGACATGGACTAGGAATGCAGTCAGTAAGGCACACGTTTCTATGTTTAGAAAAATGAGAATATCTTCCATTTAACAGTAAAGCATTGAATATAGAGCTATGACACCAAAACACCTGTTAATTACAGATTGTTCTGAAATATATCCTATTATATTTCTCTTCTTTCTTCACATCCTATCCTTCACCAAAAATAAAATACCCGTGCTTTCTCATCTTTCACTCTCATGCTGCTGTATGTAACGCCCCTCCTATGACTTGGTGCCTTTTCTATCACACAGGAAGAAAAGAGATCTTGAGGCCCAAGAATGTGACTGGAGAAAACCAGGTACTTCAAACAAAGTGGGAAGAAACCCTGCCTTCCTGCAACACGGTAACACAGATCACAGCTAACATGACACAATCTCCAGACACTACAATTCTTACATGAAAAAAAACAAGCTTTGCAGAACCCCAAAATGCTGACCCAGTATTTCTAGGCTTACAAGTTTTTTAACATCTCTGCATATATTCCAACTAAAAGCAATAAAAGCATGAGAAATTGCTGCCGAAATTTAAGAATCTAATTAAATTCTGTCCTTTTAAAGCATGGGTTATCACGTAAGGAAGCCTGAAGAGCACTTCAACATTCATGCTGTCTATCCAATATTCTTCTAGGTAAAGAATTTACTCAGAACTCTTAAAAGTACTTGTGAAATATACAATTAGCATTTACCTTAGAAAACTGCACTTACCTTTGGACATTTGGACTTCCTTGCAGTTTCAATCATAAGATTTGAGCCCATTTTTTCTCTACAAGAAAGTGTAAAAAACTGAAAATGCTCCATCAGTTTAGCATGAACAAGACATACATTTTTATCATCCTTATTTCTGAGACCTTTGCACATAAAAGAAGCAATGTTTGTACTTCACTTTAACAATCAGATTTCTACAATTGACTTAAATTGATCAACATTTCAAACCTTCTAGTCTGTTGGAAATAAGTCTGAAGAGTGACTGGAGAGGTCTTGATTCAAGCTACTCAGTTCACGTACTTAACAATAAATCATTAGGATTACTCAATTACATAGACAAAATACTTTGCTACATTTAGGAATCAAAAAATCAACACCCGTATTTAGTGGCTCTACAGTAATGAAAAGTCACTGTTTTGTAATCACAGAAACAAAAGCTACAGAAAGAGGGCATTCCATATGATTTGGAAGAAAGTTAAAACATCTACATGTAGTGTTCCATAACAGTAATCCAATATGCATGTACCATTCCTTTTTGAGGTAATATTTTTTCACATAAATACATTTATATAAATCACAATAATGGTCAGCATTGTAATTTCTCACTGTATCAGGGTCAATATTCCTGTTGCTAACTAGAAAATAGCTCTTCTGCACAGCAAAGGAGACTGGAGCAAATTACCATACTAGCCAGTAATCTCACCTCACCATCTACTTCAACTTTGATTTGCTTACAATAAAGGTATTAAACTCCTACAGAGTGGGTGGTCACCCAATGACTGCTTTAAACCAGTAAGCTTTCTTCCTCCTCTAGAACACAGCCTACCCAAACACTGCTGGTGCATCTGCCTTATTCTGCAATGATGATTTTCCATACTGCAACACTTTTAAAGAAAAGATATTCCACGTGCTGTTGTTATGAGATCATTCATCAGCTTGCACCCGTGACAGGAGGGAGTAGCGCTTCCACTGCTAAAAACACCGTTATTGACCTACTGAGGTGAGAAGATAAAAGAAGCTTTAAAGGCTGCTGTAGCAGCAGTCCTCCGTGCAGACAGCAGACTGTATGTGCAATTAGGACAATTTGCTGTTCTCCTAGTGGATATTTGTGCTTGAAGGATGGCTGCACATATGCCCTTGACAGGAGAGAAGGAAGACAGGTTCCAGTTCTATGATGGAAAACTCCTCCTGACACAATTCTTGTACCAGTAGCACTGTTCTGTTTTATTTTTGCATTGATTCTAGTCTCAGAATCACCAGTCAGAAGGGGAAGAGTGACATCTGCACTCACTAACTGATTACAGAAGGAGATGAAGGCACTCAGAACCATGAAGTAGGAATAAAAGAAGTGAGACTGACAGTGGTGAGATATCAAAGACATCTACTGACTTGCATCACTTTCATCTACTTCTGAAATGTTTGTATTAGGTATTTTTTCCCAAACTCCAAACGCAAAGATTAAAAAAATGCATAAGCAATATCCTCTGCTTAATTATGGGAACCATCAACTATCTCATCACATCCTGTTTTTTATGAAGGCCAGAAACTGATACTCCAGAGTAGGTACAAGACATCCTCTAAACTACTGTGCAACTTCAGATATTACAGTCTAAGAAGAAAAGTTTAATAGGAAAAGTTTAATATCACATCCACATTGATTTATTATTAACACTGTAACTGTGTATTAAATAAATGTATTTTCTCACTGTTAAATTTTCTTTTATGATGTCACAGCAGAAATATTTCCAGTTTATTCACATACTGTGTTAAAAAATAGTCTTCTAATTTTAATTTTATTGAATAGTCCTCTGTTATCAAAGAAAAGAAGAAACTGCTAATTCTCAAGATGCCTTACTATCTCAAATAACTTGTTTGCTTTTGTTAATGATACAGACTCCTAATGTGTCTTTAGGTCACTGGCTACTTTTTCCCCAATCTGCAACAGAAATATTCTCTAAAACGGGGAAACCAGGACTGTAAATAATATTTTAAATGAAACCATATTGTAAATTAATAAAATGGCATTATAGTATTTTCTGTATTTTCAATCCCAGCTGTCACACACCGAATCATCTTGTTTGACCACAAGCATACAGGTGTTTCATTAAACTGTCCGTGACAACATCAAAATCGCTTTCGATATTAAAGTTGCTTTAAATCCTGTAGGCATTTTACATTTTTCCACTCATCAGTTATTATTTTACACATAATTTCTTTTGCCATCCTATTTTTCCATTTATCTACTTTGTTTGTGTCTGTCTGTGACCTATGTACTCTAGACATGACCTACTTAAACAAGGAGTTTCTTTCACAAACATTGCTCTTTCATTGCTTCAAGTCACTAATATTGCAACACTTATTTCAATAATGTTATTAAGAATATATTGCCAACCATATGCCGGAAGAAACATTCTAATGACCTACAGCAGTGATGCAAACACTCTGGAGAAAAAGCACTCGGTGCAAAAGGCAAAATTTTAACTTTTACCCTCTTCTAACAACAGTAGTACCAGGAAACTATGACTTCTTTACCAAACCTACAGAGGAGGCTTCTATGTCATGTACTGGTAAGGAATGTGTTGCCCATCTAGTCACTAGAGAGCAGTGACAATTTGTATTTCACTCTGAAAAACAAATACTGAAGTATTATTACTTATATTCCCTAACACATGCATTATCCATTTTCCTACCAAAAGAGAACATGTAATTTTTATGCAATGCTGCATACAGTGACTGATTGCTTCTCAAGACTATAAATTCCCAACATGAGATTTTAGCTAGCTTGTGAAAACCCCTAGCTGCTCACCAAATTTCTCCAGTGGTTTCTTAAGACAGCATGCAAGAAGAAAATTGTAGATGTCAACAACAGTCAAAAGAAAACTGAGAAGTTGGAACTATAAGCCAGGTTCTTACAAATGCAATTCGATATAGCATTACATAAACTGATATGCTGTAAGTAAAATCTTCTGCATAATGTAAATGATTTAAACTGGTTGCAGCTCAAGAAATACATAAGAGGAGTTAAAACAGACATATACAGACCACCTGAAATCAATTCCCTACAGTACTCTGAATAAAATGTCAGTTAATCAAAATTAGTTGTCATTTTCTGAAATGCAATTTATAATATACCCCATAAATGCATGGAACATGAGCTTGATGAAACATCAACTTAATAAGTTTCAGCAAGAATACCTTCTGATAGAAAATACTACCACAGATATTGTGGTAAGACTAAACATGTATTGCAAGTCTGCATATTGTCAATGGATTGTTCTATTTCAGGCAAGGCTGACAGGTTACCATTTAAACTACAAAAACACACACAGCTCAAGTAATGCTTTAAAATTCAAAGCAAAACATAAAGCAGTTTCCCCATGCTATTACAATGTTAGACCTGACCTTCAATATTGCTGTAAAGAGATACTATATAACCTTACAATTCCCTTCTTAGCTCCAGGCCCTCACAACCACAGGGAAGCCTCTAGGAATCCCTTCAGCAAAATGCTGTGCAAGCATAGCATCTCCCTTCAACATTGCAGGTCACCAAGAAGTAATTTGTTGGTCAGCACATTTAATTTTTAATTTACTCTATGGATAATATATTAATTGCCTGCTTTTGTCTATTACACAGGAGTTCTTTACCTCCCTCATGTGCTACATGTAGCTGCAGAAAAACAATAGTATTTTAATTAAAGGCATGTAAAATACTTTCACATGAGGTTATTGTGATTTTCACAAGACTTTTAATTGGGTGGGGAAGGTAATGAGGGAAGACAGAGAAAAATCTAACTTTTAAAAAAACACCTTCAGATACCTGAGAAGAAAAGCTCATTATAATTATCTGACAAATGTATTTATTTCTGAAAATTTGCAAGAGTACAGAGAAGTGCTCAGAAGCTTCTCTCTCCACTTCATCAAAGAAGCTTAAAATTCAGACAACACTGGTATACCACTCTTATGTCATAAAAAAAACTGTTTTAATCCCATAAAACACAGTAATCACATCCCCCAATTAACTTGTTATTACTTATCAGAAGGAACCTTTTACCATTTTACATTTTCTCTCAGAAAAGATTTTTCCAGTTCTTTCAGTGGCAGGGTCAACTTATGCTGGTTGGGAAACTACGACGTTAGTTTGCTAAAAATCATAAACAATTGAACTAGCAATACAAATACAGATGAATAAAACTAACAAAGAAAACCTGTAATATAATAATTCTTTCTAGTGGCTTTTCCTGAATAGCCACCAATGCATGTGAATACACTCCACAGGCAGCTCTGACACTGCAGATAATTTTTCACTGCAACCCTTACAGTTCATTTCCCTTTCAAAGAAAGCGGCAATGGACAAAGCCCTCCAATGTAGTAGCAAACATTAAAAATCCCTGCTACAGGACATTATTTCATTTTTCACCAATCTCCTTTAGGAAAAAAAGGCACAGCAGGTGGCTAATAAAATTTGTAGCAAATCTGCAATGAGTCAGATCAAGCAGAGCTGGCAAGCATACAGGAATATAATCAGAAATCAGTGCAGTAAAGCTTACTTTATTCCCCAGTAACATAAATCATTACTTAAAAGCTTTCAACATTTTGGTAAATATGAAAACAGCTATTTAAATAAAATGAGAGTATATGTTAATCATTCCTAGCTGTTTTAAGAATCTGCACACAGTGAAGCAATTAAAAAAAATGCACTCAGACATTGCACTTATTATTTTTCACCTCATCATCTTTTACTTACTTGAGCATTTTTTCCCATATATCACTGTCATAAAATGCATGGTTCCAGCCCATTTTGACTGTTCCAACAATGACGTTCTGCTTAAAAACATCTGATCCTAACTTATGGTACAGTTCTTCACAATCATCCAGGGGGATATGGAACAACCCCAACATAAAAGCCAATATAGCTCCTGAAAAAAACAAATATTTTGCAGTGTAAAATGTATCCTGGAGTAAGATTACAAAGACAGATTACCAGTTAACATAGTTCATTAGTTAACAGAGTATCGGTCTTGAAACAGCAAGACCAATTGACATTTATATCACTAAATTCCTGCTCAGAGATCACAAATGATATTTTAAAAGAACATACACAAGATATAAAAAGTCTATTTTCAAAAATAGAAATATGGGAAGTTGAAAAATTACATTACTTCATTTTGCAGATGACAACAAGCATATGGCAGAAAGCAAATGAAATCTGCTTTACACAGAAAGAGAAACGAGTAAGAGAAATCTTCGTTGCGGTATTAAAAATTTATTTGCAGCATTATTTGCTACCATGCAAACTCTTAAGTTAGTAGAGACATATTCTGGGAAAAATCTGTAAAAATAAAGGTGATTTCATCAGTAGTTTGGATTACATTTGGATGCAACCATTTACAATTAGTTTCATACATGCTGCCATCTAGTGTGTGCCTAACAAGAATTAGGACCTACCCTTGTAGGAACAAAATAACAGCATTCAAAAAGCATTGCTAAATATCATTAAAAGGACTGTGGAAAAATACAATTAATGCATTACTACAATTCTTAGGATATATTAAACCAAAAGGGACACACATAACCTTTAAATCTAGCTGTGCCATACTGTGGGAACATGTAATTAAGCATTAGAAATAATTAGGACACATGATTTTTTTTCAATCTGGAAATAAATGCCATAGGCTTGAATAAAATTAGTTTTAAAAGCTGCCAATTCTTGAAATAGAGTAAGAATAGAATGCAAGTGCAGAAAAAACTACATGCAGGAAGTTACAGATGGCTTTAAAGGAAACATGACTTCCAAGCCCTTTTTCACTGTCACAATGCCCACCACAATTATAGTGGAGCATTAGAAGATTGATGGTCTCAGTTTCTTAAAAAGTAGCACACATGCTTAAGGCAACCTGGGCCTACTTGACACAGTTTCATCAAGAGAAACTTTCGAAATTGCCAAATCACCAGATGTCTGCATTCAAGGCAGACTTAACACCATAGCAGCAAAGAAACACCATTTTCCCAAGTCATGCAAATCCTCTGCCATATTCTCTTCCTCTAAACTCTCCAGCACTGGTTCTAAAATATCATATATTTGCTATTTTGGTGAGCAGATTCAAAGTATGCAGGGCCTTTTACAGCAACATTGCGCTGATCTTTCTCTGTGACTTGCCTGCATTTACACCCTCTGACCCCCAATGAAGAGAAGCACAGGGAAGATAACTACAAAGACCATGATGCTGAACTCACAACAAGGGCGTTTCTAAACTTCAAAGGCAAAACAGCTGAACAATAGTAAGAAATACAAAAACTGCACCAGGAAAGAGAAGTGCAGTGGACAAGAGACATCCTTCCTATCATTTAATCCATCACTCTCGTAAAGCACAATTCATTCAACTGCAAGACTATCGGCACGTGTACTGTCAATACAAACAGAACTTCCAGCACTGCGGGCAGACATGCACAACCTCACCCAGCCATGTCTTTTCATTTATTATTGCAAACTGGACAACTGCGGACAAAAGCTTAATTGTGTAAACAAAATTTAAAAGAATATGCTAAGTACTTACTAGCATATTATGCTAGTACTTACTAGTCATAAATCCCAAAATTTGAGGAAGAATTAAGAACAAAGTTAGTTCTAGTGACAGTAGTGGGAGTAAATTAAGAACACAAGGCCTCTCTATCCAAGGTAAAACACCTTTATTATTATTGAAGACAATACCGGAGAAGTATTTCGTACGGAAACCATCTTCCAAGGAAACAACCACTTACTGCTAAACTAACTAATAAAGGCTTTACCTGGAAGGCTATTAAAAAT
The DNA here is from genome assembly GCA_013397075.1 of Rhabdornis inornatus. Lineage (NCBI taxonomy): Eukaryota > Metazoa > Chordata > Aves > Passeriformes > Rhabdornithidae > Rhabdornis > Rhabdornis inornatus. The sequence continues at coordinate 49,726 of VWZS01002600.1, read as the reverse complement.
GTAAAACAGGGGACTGTATTATGCCTACAAAAAAATTCTGTCTAGGAGACCTAAACATTCTCCTCCACTATTCTGAGTCTATTAAGCAAATCTCTTGAAACTCACTTTATCTATCATGGTGATCTCCGCTTAATATCATTTCTGAATTAAACTGTATAGAATATAAGTATAGCAAAAAATTTGAAAAATGTGGGTTTCTAAAGGAAACTGAGCTAGTAAACTACAACATACCTCCCACATTAGAAAACATAATTGTGCTGCTACTGGTCTAACGATTTCTGAAGGAGATTACCATCTTAAAAGGAGAAACATGCTTTGGAGTTTCCTGCTTTCTAGAGAGGAGTAACTTATCACTGAGTCACGAGTGTAATTAAGTCTGGGTGGGACCTGTAGACATAATCTAGTCCAACCTCCTGTTCCAACAGGTATAATTAGAATAGGTTACTCACGACTTGTACAGCCAAACTTTGACTATCTCCACAGACAGAGATTACAAAGCCTGTAAAGGCTATCTCTTTCAGTGTCTGACCATCCCCGCAAGGAAAACATGTTCCCATACCTAATTACAACTTCCCATACTCCAACTTGTCTGTTGGCTTTTCTCCTATCACTGTGCATCTTCAAAATTATTCTAGATCCACCTTTTTATTTTCCCATTAGCTGAACCAGGATAATGGCCTACCTTTAGCCTTCTCTTCTCAAAGCCAAATAAACCCAGTTTTTGCACCCTCTCCTTTACATGTCATGAGCTCCAGCCCCCTGATCTCTGGCAGACTTGGCTCTCTGCCAGACTCACTCATTATGTATAAAAACATACCAAAAAAGATTAAGGGTTTATAGAGGAGCCCATAACAAGGCATTTGTGGCCAGAGACCCTTAAATTTTTGGGTACGTTCTTGTCCATGCAAGCAGGTCCTTTTCTGCAAAGCTGCTTTCTAGGTCTTCAGCCCACCTCAGATGGAGGGCTTTGCATTTGGCTTTACTGAACCTGCCAAGCCATTTCTCCAGCCTGTACAGACCAATATGAACAGAGGGCACCACAGCACTGACCACTTCCTCTAATTTAGATCATTCAAGATCTTGCTACAGGCACATTCTGTCCTTCTGGCAGGTAATTAAGAAAGATGAAACATTGCTGTTAACTTAATCAAGGAAACATGACTGACCCAGTATCAATTCCTGAGGGGTATTACCTCAGTAGTCTGTAAAGCTCCATAAATATCTAAGGTAACTGTTTCTGTGTGCAAATTGAAGATTTCACGTAAATTGAAAAAAACAACAAACCCGTTTGAAGCCAGAAGTTTATCATGAACTGCGCAAAGTTCTTACTCAGAAGCAAAAAGAAAGATTCCAGAAATCACAACTGTACTTTTCCAGCTTACACTCTAAGTCAGAAACTGCAAAATCTGTATTTATTCTCAGATGTTCTTTTACTGTATTGATAGCAAAACTCCAACTTGTGGCTTAATAATTACCTGTGCTTACGCCACAGATGTAGTCAAAAAGTTGATGAACCGGCTTTCCAGTTAATTCTTCTAGTTTCCGTAGAGTCTGAAGTGCAACTAAACCCCTGAAACACAAAATTCCCCTTCACATACAATGGCAGTCTTATCTTACATAGTTCTAATTGTTTTTCAATCACCTTTGCTTCATTATATCTAATTATAATTTAATAACTGCAACAGAAAGAACCCTGAAAATTTCAGGAAATAAAAAAGCAGCAGAACACAGTTAAAATAGAATGATGAATACTAAGCATGAATTACATACTCAGGCATATCAAAAATAGTATTCAACAGCTACAGCCATATTGTTTTATAGCAAAGGCTAGGGGGGTGATCAACGTTTTGGATGTAGACTAAGGACAGATTTTAGCTGCATGCCCCCTACACAGCACTTAAATTCTTATCTTACAAGGCGATATAATGCTGCCTGGGGCATAGTATTTTCCAGTGTGGGGTTTTCTTGGCTTCAATTCAATGTATCTGAAATAATGGGAGAGATGTATTAGAGACTATCAGATTTGTGCTTCTCTATCATGAAACAGTATTTGGTGTGCAGTGGTGTGAACTCTGTTGGGATGGAGTAAGATAACTGTATATGGCAATATGAGCACCAAAACAAACACCATTCAAGCAGAAATGCATACAAAAACAATACCCATCCCTTAGATAGTCAGACATAACAGAAATGTAACTCAAATTGTCTGAGCATTCATTTATCAAAGAGAGACCAAAATTTTACTTCTAGTTACACTACAAAAAAGGTAACAAGTATGTAAAACTGCAGGAGTTTTACCTTGTTCCTCCTCCATCAATGCTGAGGATTCGAATTCCCCAGCCTTTCACAGGGTCTGTATATCCAATCAGAGCTAAAGTTTCTCTAACAGCAGCTTGAAGACTTTCATCATTAGCCTGTCTCAGTCGCAACAGGCATGGGATTAATTTTTCCTATTGATAAATACAAGGATATTTTACTCTAACCATATGTTTAAACCAAAAGAATCCATTCTTAAATTCACTAGTGTGGCATTAAAGTAGATGTAATATCCTAGTTAAACTTGGAAGACAACTTCTTCAAATCTGCATTTACCCATGTCTTTCTCTTAACAAGGGAAAGTATGTCAACATATGCTGTACACACCTCATTGCTATAGTAACTACCTATCAGAACTACACAATCAAGATTATATGAACATATTTTGAATAGCTAGGAAAGCTACATTTACCAGTTTAGTTTTATTGACTTAGTACCACATCGGCCAAGTGTAGACTCAAGTATGAAGCATACCAAGTACAGGTAAAACCCCAGATTTGCTTAATAAGTTCCACACTGCTTGAAAACAAGAAATGACTTCTAAATACGCTAATATCAAAACAAAATTCAGAATGCTTTCTCACACAGTGTATTTTTTAAATGTACATTACCACAAAAATATACAGCATTACAATCAAAATAGGAGTGGTGAGTACACTCTTTCATAATAAAAGCAATTCACATATATTTATGCGAATGCCTGACCTGTACCCTGACCAGATGATTCATCTGGCCTGCACTCCATTCCTGGCTACTTTTCCAGGAATTCTACAATCTCTGCCACAGGTTTGTCACATCTCATGGAAACAGGCACAAGGTTGACAAATGCTGTGATTTAGCTGGTACTTCTAGAATAGTCTACCACTCACCACCTGCCCTCTCAATCCAGGGAAGGAAACAAGGAGGACTAGATTATGTGAACTTATTTGATGGTTCTCTTGTCATCTCTCTTCAAAGAAAGCATGTAAACAAGCATAGTAAATACTGTGCATATACAGATCAACCGTATAGCACACTCCCATCTGGCCAACTGCCACAGAGTACACAGTGTACGACCTTTATCTACCACTGGAAAAAGCTATACTACCTATCCACATGACTATGCCGTACGCTTCTAAATTAAACACTGCAATCTTAAAAGCCTTATGTCTTTTAAGTTTTAGCCTAGCTAAACTCCCAGTAGTTTGCATATGAATCTGCTTGAACCAGCTAAAAGGAGACACTCAAACTGTAATCTTTGCAAATAAGAAATATGACCAGTCCACAAAAGCACAGAAGGAAGTTTTATGTTATTCTAAATCAATAATTTGTCAGATTGTTTTTTATCTAAGCATAAGAACTATCTGCACCTTAATTGCAACTCCTCTGCTCTCTGGAAATTCTAGAAGATGATAGGTCAGCTCTTCAACCCTGTTGATGCAGACTCTTTGATTAGAGGATCTCCGTAGGGCTTGAACTAAAGCTCGAGTCCTGTTATCAATACTCACTCTTGCAATGATCTAAAGAAGACAAACAGACAACATAAAACTACTCTAAGAAACGCATAAAATTTGTCAAGACTAATTTCAAGGTGTTATTTTAAGATTTCTCAGAAGCAATGAACAGCACATTGTACTAGAGACCTACAGGTTCCAAGTAAACACTGCTTAAATTGTCAACAAAAATATTTTGATTCTTTATTTAGTAGAAAACTAAATAAAATTTACAGCAAGAATACACCAAACAAACATGTCAGTTGGTATTCAGATGGATTTTCAGGGCAACTCTCTGGTACTTGAACCATTAACAAACCATGAACAGTAAAATTACTATAACTACAAAGAAATAGCATAACTACATCTGTCTGTTATTATGGACTCTATGCATATATGAACTAAATATATGTATCTACAACATGTACACACAGAGGTGTGTGTATATATACTTTATATATAAACTTAAACATATCTATACTTTCATAAAACATTTAATACTTACACACAAATGTATCAATACCTACCTTTAAGTACACATATGTATTTGTAAGTTTACATACAGCATACACATATAAAATCTATATAGTTTTACATGGGTACTTATTTATCAAAGTTCACAGAATGAACCACAGAACAGTTTGGGTTGAAAGAGGCCTTAAAGATCATCTAGCTCCAACATCCCTACTATGGGCAGGAAGACCACATATACACTTATATGGAATTACAAGTACTTATACGTAAGTAAAAGTATGTGTACATATCCATGTAAGCACATACACAGGTATATACTTACTTATGTAACTAAATGTGTGTATCTATGCTTATATGTAGGTATATACACCAGTGTAGCATATATATACACTTTTATAAAATATACATAGAAATAATACATAAATTAACAGGAAACAAACACTTGCCTTTTCTCTCTGAAGAGATAGATGCTTTTCCCTCTCTTCTGCAGTCCTGGCCTCTTTTGCTTTGTCCTCATCACTCTTCTCAGGCACTTCTTGTTCTTGCTGTTTACTCTTTTCTGGTGGAACAACTTTTGTATCAGATCTTAACTTTGGAACCAGCCCACCAATATAGCTGTCAACAAAAGCTTGTACACTGTTACTGGGATACGAAAGAAAGTTTGCAATACTTTTTTTAGTGGAAACGGGGAGAGCAGTATTTGTCTTTTCTGTACCCAAGGTCTCAGCTTCAGGAGCTAAAGTACCTGCTGAATCCACTCTCTTTTCTTCACTTGTTACAGTATTTGCTGATGAATCAAGCTTATTCCTCTCTTCACTTTCAGAGTCCCGCAACAAAGCACTCCTTTTTCTTCCTTGTTCCATAACAGAATTATTAAAGTAAGAGTTGATATGATCAGCTACAAAGTTGTAAGTCTCTCCAAAATTTGTAGAAAAGTAGCTTATATGAAAAAGGTGGTTTTTACTAGATGCTGAAACTTCTGGAGTATCTTGATAAGCACCACTTGAACTTACTAACACAGATTCCAAGTTTTCCCTTGCACAAGTGGATTTCTTCGCAGCTGGGCCTCTGTTGCAATCGTCCTGAGTTCTGACATCTGTAACTTGTTTATCATTTTCTGGATTTGTGCTGATGTTATTCGCATCTGCACTACTTTTATTTGCTTTACCCAAAGTACCTGAGTGGGACTTTAACCGAGCTATCCGTGACACCAGCTCACTGTGAGTGCCAGACACTGCCTTTGAAACAGATTCTATGGTACTCTTAATTCGTGACATGCGAATGCTCACCCTTTTAAGTTCTTTAGAAGAAGAAGTTAAAAGTTTGGAAACTCTGTAGTATAAAAACTCATGGCTATAAATGTACTTGTTATACCAAAATGTTCTGCTTCTGGCCCACTTACACCAAGGCTCACTTGTATGAAAAACCCTTAGGTGTGCAGCATGAGTTATCCTCCAGTAGTCTTTAGGTCTACAGAAACACAGGTATTTGTTTCTCTGCTTCCACCAAAGATTTTTTGGGTTAATCAAAAAGAATAAATAATTGTCCAAGCATAAATGAACTGTCATTACTTATAAGTAATTACACCTTTTCTACGTTGCTTTCTACTTCATTCCAAAAAATAAATGTCAATAAATAAGTCCTGTAATGTAGTGTTGTCTGAAAAAGAAAAAACAAAACAAAAACCAACAATGGAAATCCCAAACCAGAAACAAGTTAAACTAAAATCAGAGAGTTGCTTAAAAAAGATGAAGCTTATGCACCCTTTTGGTAAAGACAGACAAACATTCAAACCAAATGAAATCAAATCAAATAATCTCATGGGAATATCTACTACTCAGGACATCTGGTAGCTCACCCCAACATTTCAATGCCCTACTCCCTAAAGGCCAGTTTAAACTCATCTTGAGCAATATGTGGCACTTCTCAAAAGCACTTAGTGACATATAGAAAATTGATTGCTGTTTCTTCAGCAAATTATCTTGCGCAGGCACAACATTTCAAACACCATCATATTACCACCCCTTAGCAAAATTCCTCACAGGGGGAAGCAACACCAATACTTTGAGTAAAGTTCAACGAAACGTGCCCACCCTAAGAGCAAAGGGCAGTATATAATCCTTACTCTGCAAAGAAAGGTGCAACTCGTGGCGCAGCGTTTTACACAGCACATCAGAGTCGTGCTCATACCGCAGGCGCAAATCTATTATTTGCCGAAAAAGCAGTCCCAGCCTTCTCCAGCGCCTGTGACAAACCGACAAGGGCTGCCAGGCAGGCACGCAGGCCAACTCCTGCACAGGCTGACTCCACAGTGACAGCAGAGGCGACACCACCGCCGGCAGCACCATCGTTACTTACAGTCTGCTCTGCCTACGCTGTGCCCGTCCCGTCGGGTGACCGCCGCGCAGCCGGGCCGCGGGCCCCACGGCCAGGCCAGGCTATATAGGCACGGGGGCGCCTCCGGCCGCAAGGGCAGGCGCGGGCGCTGTTCCTGCCTTGCGCCATTTCCCAGAAACGCTGCCGAGAGCGGCGGCGTAAACAAGCACCGAGTCCGGGCCCCGCTGTCCCCGACCCACCTCCCGTTACGCGAGCGAGCCCCGCGTGCCCGGCACGCGCTCATCGTGTTTCCCCCCGTCCTCANGCTTTGAGCACTGCCAGGGTCAGGGCATCAACATCCCTGGGCAACATGTTCTGGTGCCTTACCACCCTCGNAAAAACAAAACAAAAACCAACAATGGAAATCCCAAACCAGAAACAAGTTAAACTAAAATCAGAGAGTTGCTTAAAAAAGATGAAGCTTATGCACCCTTTTGGTAAAGACAGACAAACATTCAAACCAAATGAAATCAAATCAAATAATCTCATGGGAATATCTACTACTCAGGACATCTGGTAGCTCACCCCAACATTTCAATGCCCTACTCCCTAAAGGCCAGTTTAAACTCATCTTGAGCAATATGTGGCACTTCTCAAAAGCACTTAGTGACATATAGAAAATTGATTGCTGTTTCTTCAGCAAATTATCTTGCGCAGGCACAACATTTCAAACACCATCATATTACCACCCCTTAGCAAAATTCCTCACAGGGGGAAGCAACACCAATACTTTGAGTAAAGTTCAACGAAACGTGCCCACCCTAAGAGCAAAGGGCAGTATATAATCCTTACTCTGCAAAGAAAGGTGCAACTCGTGGCGCAGCGTTTTACACAGCACATCAGAGTCGTGCTCATACCGCAGGCGCAAATCTATTATTTGCCGAAAAAGCAGTCCCAGCCTTCTCCAGCGCCTGTGACAAACCGACAAGGGCTGCCAGGCAGGCACGCAGGCCAACTCCTGCACAGGCTGACTCCACAGTGACAGCAGAGGCGACACCACCGCCGGCAGCACCATCGTTACTTACAGTCTGCTCTGCCTACGCTGTGCCCGTCCCGTCGGGTGACCGCCGCGCAGCCGGGCCGCGGGCCCCACGGCCAGGCCAGGCTATATAGGCACGGGGGCGCCTCCGGCCGCAAGGGCAGGCGCGGGCGCTGTTCCTGCCTTGCGCCATTTCCCAGAAACGCTGCCGAGAGCGGCGGCGTAAACAAGCACCGAGTCCGGGCCCCGCTGTCCCCGACCCACCTCCCGTTACGCGAGCGAGCCCCGCGTGCCCGGCACGCGCTCATCGTGTTTCCCCCCGTCCTCATACGGCCCCATGACCCGGTGGAGATGCGTCGCGACCCGGTGACGACACGGCCCGTCCTGGCGGCGGTACCTGCTGGACAGTCGCTCCCGCCTCCCCCCTCTCTCCAGGCCGCCGCCGAGCGCCAGGCAGGGGCCGCGCTCTCACGAGCGGTGCCGCCCCGGCGGAGCCGGCGGGAGGCGGCGGAGCCACGCACGACAACACCTGCGGCGCTCGGCCGCTGCACTGCGCCTGCGCCCCCCCCGCGCGCCGGAAACAGCTGGGGCGCGCNCTGGTGCCTTACCACCCTCGCAGTAAAGAATTTATTCCTAATATCTAACCTAAATCCCCCGTCTTTCAATTTGTGCCCATTACTCACTGTCCTGTGACTATGGTTTCTGTCCCTTTCAGAAACTGGAAGGTGCTTTCAGGTCCCCACACAACCTTCTCCATGCCGAGCAGCCCTGGCTTTCTCAGCCTGTCTTTGCAGGGGAGGTGCTACGGTTCCCGTGCCAGCTTCATGGCCCTCCTCTGGGCTTGCTGCAAGAGGTCCATGTCCTTGCGTTGAGGACCCCAGAGCTGGATGCAGCACTCCAGGGGGGTCTCAGCAGAGTAGAGGGGCAGAATCCCCTCTCTTTGTGCTGCTGCCCACGCTCCTTTTGGTGCAGCCCAGGACATGTCTGGCTTTTGGGTGGGGCACAGAGGAGCAAGTTGTGCCCCATGCTGCTGGCAGCAGTGGGCTCTTGATGCCACCACCCTGTGGAGTCACTGGGAGCAAGGGGCTGGGAAGATGAGAAGGGTCCCAGCCTTTGTAGCTCCTCGGTGCAGGTGCCTCAGGACTATGCTTTCTCCCATCTGCTTAATGCTTAGGGGACGATGACAAATACATTTTTAATGGGTTGGACAAGGTTAGGGGGCACCTTGGTCTTCACCAGCCAGGCTTCAGAGCAGCAGCAGACCCTGAGATTCCTGTCTGCGTGGCCTGCCTGCAACACAGTTTTAGTGGAGTTGCCAAAACTTCAGGTGACAATGGCAAGAGAGGATGTATGCACTGTGTGCTCAGGTGGAATAACAAAGGCCCTACCGTGAGGTTTAGGAGGATCGCGTCACACAGTTTCAGATCTCAGTTTTCTGCTTCTGTTTTTCCTCACAAATAAAGAAGTAAAATTAATTTTCTTACCTTGCATTTCCTAAAGGAAAATGTATATATACTCCTTATATATTGTAATTTTTATAATGTATTTTTATAAATTGAACAGGTTAAATTCTCCACACCTCCCAGAGCAGGACATCCCTGTCTGGATGCCAGGTCAAAGTCACTCTGTCACTCCCTTCCTCAGCTGGTCAAGGGAGAGAAAATAGAACAAAGGTTTTGTGATTTGAGATCAGGACAGAGAGAGATCATTCACCATTTACCATCATGGGCAGAACAGTCGGCTTGGGGAAATTAGTTGAATTTCTTACCAATCAAATCAGAGTAAGGTAATGAGAAATAAAATCAAGTCTTAGAACTTTCCTCCCACTCCTCCCTTCTTTCCAGGCTCAACTTCACTCCCAAATTCTCTTCCTGCTCCCCATACAGCAGAGCAGGGGGACAAGGAATGGGACCTACAGTCAGTTCAACACATACTGTCTCTGTCACCCCTTCTTCCTCAGTGGGAGGAATTCTCAACTCCTCCTCTGCTCCATTGTGGGGTCAGTCTTCCACAAGTTTCTCCAGTGTTAGTCCTTCCCATGGGCTGCAATTTTCACAAATTGCTCCAGCGAGGGTTCCTTCCACAGGGTCAAGAGCAGACTGCTCCAGTGTGGGTCTCCTGCAGGGGCACAGGTCCTGACAGCAAACCTGCGCCTGCGTGGACTCCTCTCTGCATGGGGCCACAGGTCCTGCCAAGAGCCTGCTCCAGTGCAGGTTTCCTGTGGGGTCATACCCTCCTTCAGACACCTGCCTGCCCTGGCATGCAGTCTGCCAGGACNAGAGTAAGGTAATGAGAAATAAAATCAAGTCTTAGAACTTTCCTCCCACTCCTCCCTTCTTTCCAGGCTCAACTTCACTCCCAAATTCTCTTCCTGCTCCCCATACAGCAGAGCAGGGGGACAAGGAATGGGACCTACAGTCAGTTCAACACATACTGTCTCTGTCACCCCTTCTTCCTCAGTGGGAGGAATTCTCAACTCCTCCTCTGCTCCATTGTGGGGTCAGTCTTCCACAAGTTTCTCCAGTGTTAGTCCTTCCCATGGGCTGCAATTTTCACAAACTGCTCCAGTGTGGGGTCAGTCTTCCACAAGTTTCTCCAGTGTTAGTCCTTCCCATGGGCTGCAATTTTCACAAATTGCTCCAGCGAGGGTTCCTTCCACAGGGTCAAGAGCAGACTGCTCCAGTGTGGGTCTCCTGCAGGGGCACAGGTCCTGACAGCAAACCTGCGCCTGCGTGGACTCCTCTCTGCATGGGGCCACAGGTCCTGCCAAGAGCCTGCTCCAGTGCAGGTTTCCTGTGGGGTCATACCCTCCTTCAGACACCTGCCTGCCCTGGCATGCAGTCTGCCAGGACCTGCAGGGGAATCTCTGCTCCAACACCTAGAGCACCTCCTCCCCCTCCTTCTTCACTGACCTGAATGCCTTCAAAGTTATTCCTCTCACATATTCTCACCCCTCTCTCTCAGCTGCTGTTGCACAGAAGCTTTGCCCTTTCTTTCTATGTTATCACAGGGGCACTACCACCATTGCAGCTTTGGCCAGTGGCAAGTTCATCTTGGAGGCTGCTGGAATTGACACCTTCCAACACAGGGGCAGCTTCTGATGTTTTTTTGCAGAAGCCACCCCTGTAGTCCACTCCCCACTCCTCCCCACCAAAACCTTGTCACATTAATGCAATGCAATGACAATTTTACACTCAAGGCATGTCACTTCCTTGGTGAAGCACTCAGTGGCCACAAATAACTAATGAGCCATGTATTATTAGGTTCCTTTTGCACAGTACAGTGGCAGTTCATACCCAGGTGCTCATCTGTTCCCTCCTAAATGTTTCCAGAGTTGCTGCTTTCTGCCCTGTTCTGCCAGTATGGTCTGCCTGCCTTGTTTGTAGATTACTACACATCTGGTTTTATTATCCAGTGGTGGTATACTTGTGTTTTCAAGATTTAACTACTATTCTTTAATTCATCACAGGATTTCATTATATATGCTTAAGCTCGTTTTTAAACCAATAAATAAATTTTAAATATTTCAAACAGTAGTGGGGTCTGCCCTAAGTGCCAGATGCAGCTAAGCTGGGAGGTTTCACTGCCTCTTGATGTATGAGTTACTATATGTAAAAGCCTGACTACTGTTATGAGAGCAACACAGTACAGATAGTTTTAGAATATGTAGCAGTGTTAGTTTAAGCAGCTTTCCTGGGTGTGTTTGCTCTTCTGTAAGCCCCAGGGCTCTAGTGTGTTTGCCAGTGTGCTGAACTGAGTTGGATCTCATCAGATGATTTAAGAAGCAGTGGCCCATCTGAAGCCACAGTCTGAGCTGGCTTTAAGCAGGGTAGCTTGCTTTCTTACAATAACAAAAGCTAAGGCAAAACAAGACCTACAACTTCAGTAAGAAGGAAGTTTGGACATGATAAGCTTCATCCTGCCAGGACACATCCCACCTCTCTTTGACTTGCAAATAAGGTATTGGAGGTAGGAGGCAACTGATCCCTTTTCGCTGCACATGGTTCCTTCCTAAACAGTCACATTTTATCACATAATCTCATTGTAAAATTCTCTCCTGTGCCTGCTCAGACATTCATCTCGCCACTGGGAGAGATGGTGTGTTGATTCATACCTTTGCCAAGGGAAAGATTCGAGGATTTCACATTTCTGGTTCGATCACAGACCCATGTGTTCTGCCACATCACTGTCCCCAAGGATGAGCAGACCTGTCTGATCTGACATGTTCAGAGATGCATGATTCATCAGCTTCTCAAAACAACCATGAAACAATACAGAAGAACTGAAAAACACTGGACAGGAAAAGGTGCACAAATTCTGCACCTTCTCAAACATTTACCAATTTAGTATTCTCTTTACTGTAGTCATGACATTAAGAAGAAATTATCTCAAATTTATTTAAAAGATAGATTAATTTTATAAGCTCTCTTAGTAGTGAAAGATGAGTTCATTCTGTTTGACTAAATACCTACTTTTTAGGTAAGAGAGATGAATCCACATATGGTATTCAGCCAGTGGCCAAATCTGTTTGTTTTTGTTTTCACATAATACAGATATAATCTCATTTAAATAATTTTGAGATATATTTGAATTTTAATAGTATGTACATTAGCTATTTGAAAAATATTTCTGTTTCAGTACTTTCCATGGGAAGGATTAAGGGAGAAATCTGTTGATGTTATTATCGATGGGGTTTGATCTCTATTAGGTTGCATACGCAGCACTCAAGCTTTTTCAGAGTGGTCCCTTGAAACATGATTGTTTTCAGTTTAGGACAACACTGAGAGTAGTTTGATTTTAATACGTTCTATCTCTGTTACTAATTTTAAAAAATCAAAGGCTTTCAAAGCATTTTCTCATTATAACTGTTAATACATGTTTTTGTAGGTAGGATGAAAACTTGTAAATCAAGTTACACATCAATTGTGGTGAATCTTCCTGTTTTAAAGAAAGAGAGTTCTTTGATGTATGTGGATTTTGTCATGTTATAGCCAAAGTATTGTGGTGTCAATAATTCATGTGAGTTAACTCTATTCATTTATATGCATGCTATACTTTTCAATGCCATTAATTATTTCTAACATTTATATTTGTATATTTGTCTTGAGCTGCTGCTTGGAGAGAAAGTCATAATGGGTCATGAGACAGTTTGATAGAAACTGGATATTTACCAGAAAAAATGGTTCCAAAATTTTTCTGTCTAGGATTCTCACTCCTGATCTATGAAATATGGAAGTTTTTATTTTGAGAAAATAGTTTTGCACATACTCTCACTGTATGTTTGATAAAAAGCTATTATATGAATGGTATTTTTATATATAGTATTAGTTTATTTTTACTTGCCATATTGATTATGGATGGTATTCTGAAAATACACAGCTATCACCTAAGAGACTCAAACATATTTTAAAAAACCCCAAGTATTTCAAAGCACTATGACAAGTTAACATATACTGGTAGAGCAGTATTCTGCTAATAGTGGTGTCTGAGATAATTGCTTAAATCTAACCTTTTCAGTCAAGCTTTAGGGAAAACACTGTTTTCTATTTTCATCAGCATAATATGACATGGACAGAAACTGTGTAGTGCTAGCAAATATTTTAGGCTTTGCAAACACAAGTATTCTGCCTCTTAACGCTAGATGGCAGACAAAAATGGGAAAAAATTTCTTTGTTTTCACGGATAGAATATTGAATAATTAATTTTTAACTTGAATGAACATTCACTGAAAACTCTCAAAATAATAAGACTTAAGACAATTGAACACATGCTTATGACAGCATGGATACTTTCTGCAACCTTTCATTTGGAGGTGTTTTTTGGCACTGAAATTAATCAAGTGGAACTTTTCTACATAATTTTCATACTGCTTTTTTATCTGTTACTTCCCTTCAATATTTTGCTCTTGTCAAAGTGCTAAAAATTCTAGAAGGCTTGGAAAGGGTTAAGCAACTCAAATAAAAGAGAAACTTTCAAAAAACGTGTCATTGCCAGGTAGTCACATCATTGTGAAATTGTCTTCTGTAAACCCAAAGAGCAGATGATGTAAGACTTACATTGCAGCTGCTTAATATGTTTGCCTTGCATCAGTTACCCAAAATGATTGGGCTGCTTTGCTCCTTATTGTCCTTGAATCTTAGACCATAATGTGGAAGTAACATGTTTGCTAAGGGGGCAAATCTCTTCATAGAATATTATAAATTAGTGTGACAAACATTATGTAATCAGTTCGCCTAGAAGCCAGTGAATATTTTGGCTTATCTCCTTCCTCTCCCAGATACATCCTCTAAAAAAGAAGGGTCAGAATCCCCAAGATTCTGGATCTCACTTTGAAATGTCAGTTCTTCTAGCTAAGCATGGTTTGCATACACAGTACTAGAACCACAACAAATAGCACCAAATCCCACCTCATCTTTCTTTCTCAGTGCTTGTACTGTGGCTGCAGAGATAGAAAGCCAGCCTGGCTATTTCCAGTGCTGGCAGCTTTATGGACTGAAATCAGAAGAAACCGAAGTTATTTCCATGGTGTTTTCCCTGGTGGAGTTATTCCAAATGAGAAAGGTAAATGGACTGGAATGGAGGGGTAAGTGCAAGAGTATGACTTGCCTGCTTCACAGTTAGAAAGTCAGCCACAAAGGTGTCCATAGCTTCTGTGTTTGGTTTCTCAGATTATTCTCATTATACAATAGGTTTTGGTATGAAATGTATATACAGGGGCAAATATCAGACTGTGGCACTCCCCTTCTCTTAGGAGTGCTTCACCCACAAGGATACATGGCCTTTTTTTTTCCAAGGCTTCTTCTTGGTTTCATGAATTCTTATGTTTGTAGTCACCTAGTTTCAAAAAGAGGAGAAAGCATTTTCCATTCTGCCTTGCCAATAAGTTGGTGAACAGGAAATTCTCTTAAGAAATCAGAAATGTGTATTTAAACCTTCTCAGGCTGAAAATAGCACTGACTCCATTTTCTTGTATCACCTGGGTAAATATTCCATTGAAAATAATCCTTTCCTGGATATTGTCAATGGCCTCATTCCTGTTCCTCTTCCCTCCTGTTCCTGCTGTTCCTCTTCTCCTCACCCAGGAACCTCCATTTCCTCACCCCATTTGAAAGTACTAGACAATTTTCAACCTGTTTCTTGAAGGAATACTTGTAAGGCATCATTAAACAAGTTATAGACTCTGCATTTTGAATGCAGAAAGGTACCTGGCTCTTGTGCAGAGTTAAGACTCTAGATTACCATCAGGATCTGGAATTTAGCAATGTCCTGCTCCATTCATCTTCCTGCTTTGTTAAATCCAAGCAGTTTCGTGCTTCCCACACAACATAAAGGTGCTTGGATCCCTTAATCAGGGGTTCTATTCAGGGAGTTGGTACCTGAAGTCCTTTATACATCTATCCTCGATTTCCTATGCCTCCACTGCTCATAGCCAATGGTCTCTGCCCTTTTGTGCATTCTAGAAATCTGTCTACCAAAACAAGAGTGTACCAATCAAATAATTATATACTAGATATGAATAATGTAGTTAATTACTTAGAATTTAAAATTCAGTGTTAGACTCATGTTAGAGGTCATATTATAAGTTCCTCTTCAGCCCCCTGTGATTATCATAAGAGTCATTATGTTATCTTTCAGCACTCAAGAAGTGATAGATGAGTTGTTACTGCAGCATCTGATTGAGAGTATGATTGTACAAGTGTCACCCAAGTTTTTGGTGTAAATGGAAAGAGATCAAAATGCAGTCCCTTTAGGTCTGCTGGAGTTAATTCACTGTCCACAGTGTTTGCAACTGCTTACTCAGTATTGCTGGAGAAACTGACTGTCGTTTTTATTGGCATTGTCTTTTAATTAAATTATTGACATATGGCTGATCTTTGCTCTAGACCTCTAAGTATTGTAGTAGGTGCCATCTTAGCATTTTTGCCTTTATTAAAAAGCTCTGTTTATAACTTCTCATCTGTGGAAAAAGTGCTTTGTAATTCTTCATCAAAACTGGTTCATTATAGGTCCTTCTCCTAAAGTTACACATTATTTCCCCATTTTTCTTTGCTCTGACCAGCCTTGGTGAAGCTCCTTATCTATCAGTTGTTTTCCATGACCCTGGTGGCAGGTGAGCTATCAGGTCATTTAGCATCCTAATAGAGAACCCAGACTGTCTGGAATACTGCGAATGAAAAAGACAGTTTTTGGCAGAAGCCTGTGTAACTGATTTACAATGATTTATTTCTGTCTTAAAATAGCCTGATGGAAGTTGTACAAGAAAGAGTAAAATCTCTGTATTCTATGGGTAAACACTTTATTAAAGTTGCATAAAATTGTACAGTAGCAATAGGAAAGAAGCATTACATAGAGAATGGCTTACAAATTGTGGAAGATAATTCTAGCACCATAATAAGTACATGAATTAAGCAAACTGGTTCCAGGCTTTGGACCCAGTAGTACCCTCACTCACTGCTGTCAGTAACAGCTATAAAATCAGAAACTTAGCTAAAGAATGAGGTCGGAAATAGTGAATAATAAAGTTCTTACTGAAACAGGTTAAAAAATTATTGTTTCAGTCGTAATCTCCCTAGGGATTAAAAAGAGGCACGTAGTACTGTATGTAGTTAGTGGTACTGTTTTGTGGTGAGTATCTGGGACGTGCGTAATTACAAGTCACAGGGGGCCCATACACATATTTTCTTCCTCTGGCTTTAATGCCTGTGGCTAATTCCTACTGGAGGATGCACTCAGTTTAGGAAGGTCTTGTTCCAAAATGTTGCTTAACAGTAAATGTAGTTTGATGTGTTTCAGTCCTACATTCTAAGGCTATATAGACCTGCATTTGTTTTGATGTAGCCTTTAATCTTGCTAAAGTAATACCTTCTTCCTTTAAATACACGGTTAATTTACTCATTTGGGAAATGAACATAGTTTCTTATAAAGTGAAAGACATCCAGGTCATGTGTGTGCAGGAGGGCAGTGTTTACACACACATAACACATATGCACCAAACACAGATGTGCACAGTTCCCCTTTGGTGTATAAACAGGGCTGGCAGGACAAAATGTTGTCCTGTGTTCGTTAAAATGTTGTCCCGTGTTCGTTATAATGTTAATTTGAAAAATTAGCGGAGGTTTCTAATTCATCTTGACCGGAAATGGATGAGATTTTGGGCTGTCCTGACATTTGCTAATATTCTTTTGGCTTTACTAAGAGCTCTCCTTCCTGCCCAGAAGTGGTTTTGTCCGAATCAAAGCTTAACTCTTTGTGAGGAATAAAGTTGTTGATGGTATTCGTCATTTTGTGTCTCCTTGTGTGGTGACAGTGGCATGGGTAGCTGCATGATTCCTTATATGCTGTCTGTAATCGTGTCTGTAATGTATTTGTCTCTGTCTTCTATTGGCACATTGCCTTTAGATGTAACTTTTTAACTATATAAGGTTGAAGTGCACTGTTAAGCCTGGTCCAAAGAACCTCGTATATTAACTACTGTACTAAGGGTGGAATTTTTTTTTAAGAATCCAGAACTGCAGGAGATTGTACAGCATCATAAAGATGTACATAATGTTAGTCCAGTAAAAAAGACTTAAAGCAAAGTAGTTTATCTATCATGTTCTGGATATAAGCAATATTACATTAGTGAAAAATATGGACCTTCTTTGCTGCAAATGCATCTGTGCTACAGGCTAAGTATTGAACAGTATTCATGTGTAACTTTGACTAATCTCCTGTAGGAAAGAATCCATTTGCTATCCATTGCAATACTTCCAGAAGCAGTTCTCATAACACTTCATGCCACTGATATGTATTTACATTACTTGATGCATCTCCTCAAATGTAGTCTCTATCGACAAGGCAATTTCAATGCAATGCTATGTTGACTCCTTTTGTCTACCCTACAGTATATTTCTAAGTAAGTATTTTATGTAAAAAATATTAAGAAATAAGTGTTTCTTCCATCTTCTTGGTCACTGAATCTTTTACTGCACATTCTAGTCCTTTTCGTCCTATAAGGCCTATGGAAACTGTTTTATATTTGAATGTTTGAAAGTAAATAGAATCACATCAGCACTAAGGAAATAATTTTTGATTTCTCTAAAACCCTCTAAAGATGTAGCAAATCATGCAAAAATTTGTTTTTCTTAATTAGTTGGTTTTCATGGCTTGACAAGTGCAGTAACAATAATCTACTAGCTCTTCACATCTACAGAATCTTACTGAGAAAAGAGGCAGACCTGGGTTTCTTACCTCAAAAGCAGACATCAGTATTTCCCGCTTGATCTTTTCTTAAATAGGAACATTTTAGAACTTGCTTATCCATTCCAAAGTAAAAGACTGCAAACCTATTCCTTCACAAGTTGTATTTAATAAGTAATGTCTGTCAAAAATTAAACATTTCTGGGTTTTAGAAACTGGTCGAAGGCATTTAACCCTAAAATGCATGTATTTCTGCTTCAGCATATATTTCTCACCTGGCTTGGCAAAAAAAGATCTGCACTGCACTGCAATTCATGCAGTGTTTGGAAGACAAAGATTGTGATGGGGACTTGACAGACACACAGGTCACATGGAATTCATAGAGCAGGGGAAGTGTTTATTTCCTACCAACTCAGCACTCCCAACTCACCACAGATGGAATATTTCCTCTGGTCCTGGAGCCCCTGTACAGGAAAGGTGGTGATGAGCATGAGTGAGCTCAGCATAGCACCATGAAAATGATTGGAGGGCTGGAAGATGTAGCCTAGTAAGGGAGGCTGAGTGAGCTGGGCTTGTGCTCTGCACCAGGGGGTGCAAGGATAAAGAGGGTGGTAAAATAGCTGTTTTCTTAAGGTAGGGTAAATCCCAGAAATATGGATAGTGAGAAAATATTAGGTCCATGCCGGTGCTGGGACCTCCATTTTTGTGCAGCATCAGACAGAGATTACATAGATCTTCCGCTGCACAGATGCCATCTCTGGAGGGATTCTTCCTTCTTCCCACAATGCGGAGCCTTTTCTTTTGTGTGACAAACAATCACATATATTTTCTCCCGACAGGCTGGGATGTCATCTCATTCAAAATACTCACCACTGTCAGCACAGGCTTTAAGTACAAGGCTCAGTAGAACAGACATGTTCTGTTCAAGATCACCAACTCCTTGAACACATTTTCCACAATGCTCTCAATGTAGCTTGTTCAGCCTAGAGGAGAGACAGCTTCAGAGGCACTAACAGCACCCCTGCAGTGCCTAGGAGGAGGCTGGCAACAGGTCTGAGCCAGGCTTTTACTTAAGTCATGCCAGAAGAATGAGAGAAGGTAGCCTGAATAAGGGAGGAGTCTGGTGACACATAAGGATAGCTTTTTCACAATGAAAATAAGCATTTGTAAACAGTAACCCAGGCAGGTTTGGGCTTCTAAGTTCTTGGTGGTTTTCAAGACCTGACTGGACAAACCCTGGGTAAAGTGCTCTGAATTCAGTGTTGTCCCTGCCTTGAGCAGCTGTGTAATTCTGAAATTCAGAGCAGATAGCTAAATTGGAGTCTTAATCTGTGAGCTGATTCTCTCCCTTTAGCTAATTTAGCAAACATTAAATGGCAGTCTACACTGAGAAGTTCAGCAGAAGTTAATTAAAACAATTTAGGGAAAGAATTTAACTTGGACAGATACAGTTTGGAATGAAGCAAAGCTGGGCAATGGGAGGACAATATTGGCGTAAAAGAACAGCTAAGGCTACTCAAACATTTTCATCTGTTATCCTAATTTTCTTTTCTCAGCAAGTTGTATTCCCAGACTGAATTAAATTTCAATTTAACATTATCCTGACTAGCTGCTTGCATGGATGAAAAAGATTGAAAGGGCACAATTATAAAGTCGTTAAACCATTAACAGATATTGAACTGATTATATGCAAGATGGAATAGAGTCTTACATCAGTAGGACGATTTGTACAAGGAGGGCCACCACCCTTTTTATAAACATAGCAAAGGCTACTTGTTTCACAGGGTGCTTGCCCTTTATCCTATGTCCACATGCTGCATCCAGCACCTGGGCTGTTGCCCAGACACTGTGTGCTGTGTGCGTGTGTACACCAAGGAAGAGTTGTGTGTCCCCAGGGATCTAATTGGGGATAGCTGATAAAACACCTTTGCCTGAAATATATATCTATCCATACCTTATGCATTGTGAAAAATAGTACAAATAGATATGATGTTCTGGTTAGTCTTCCGACAGTATCCCAGAATTTACTTCTGTTGCATATACTGGGCTTTTTGCATATAATTTATTGATATTGAAATATAATAATGAAATATAAATGTATGTTTCTTTTCCATGCCTGACCCTGAACTTAATATTCTCTTCAACATGTTCCTGTTTCAACCCATTTGATCCTAGCTCTGGTGGGATGTATGTGTTTACATCATATACTTGCTCGAAGAATAAAGATCCCTCTTGGCTTTTGGTTAAGTTGTGGAGTGAGGATGGTAAAGATAAATTACTTTGGAGCACATACCTGAAACTTAGTCTCCATCAGAAGACAGAATCTGAGATCAGCCCAGCTGCTCTCCAGCACAGCATTTCCATGGGTTTGCTGCTTGTGGCCAATTCAGTTACACTACTGCAAGTTTCTGGATGAAGGGAGAGTGAGGGTTAAGGCAAACCCATTTGTTCCCTTATGGTCTTGCTATGCCTATTTCCCACTAATTGACATAGATTGAGGGGGAAAACTAAAAGAAAACAACCTCGGGAATCCAAGTTTGCTACAAATAGGCCTTAATTTAAGGGAAAAAAAATCAGGTGTATTAGATTAAGTTGTTGTGATTCATACTCTTTGCACCACAGTATTAGAGAAAAGCCTTTGTAGACTCATGCAGCTGCAGCAGTGTTCAGCCAAGTCTAGATTATGGATACTTACAGCTGCTGTCAGTGGAAAAGTTTCCTGAGATTGTTCAGCTTCTCTGTTGTCTGTTCTCATGGTCTTACTCTTTCCTGAGCTATTAACATCCATTGCATGGTGGCAGATAAGGGAGAAAGAGGGAGAGAAAAGACTTTTGTCGTCTACCTCAGCATCCTGTTTATGAATTTTGCCCTTCACCTGCTTGTTGGTATATGAAAACCTTTAGTGGCAAAGAAGTGGTAGTTTGTCTGTGAGCTTCCTGCGCTGGTTTTGTAATATAGCTGTGATCACAGTGATTAATCAGCTTAGGTGCAGTATTATGTATTATATATGCAGTGTGAATATTGCTTTTCACCTTACTGGTTTCCTCTTCAGAAAGACTTCAAATTACCAGTCTCCTGACTGTAACCAGAAGGATATGAGTGCCCTAGCTTCAAGTAAGATTGCATTCAAATATCTGTTATTTTTCATATTTATGAAATCTCTCTTTTGTGATTAAGAGGGAAGGCTGAGAGATAAAAATGAAATCAGTTTGAATTTTCTATTCTTATCTGCCACTAACTTTATGCAAAAGTCGTACTGTAAAATTGAAGAACAATGAATTTCTTGTGTTCATGATACAATTTACTCCACAAAAATGAAAAGGTTTATATACTGAAAAATTACCTCACAGACTTTAGCACTATAATAGAACAGAGATGTTTGGATATTGTTTCATAATAGAGACCTTTTCCTCAGTTGGATTTGCCACTGAATTTTAACTTTTTTTTTTCCTTTTTCATTAAATTCTCAGTAGACTCAGTCCCAATAAAAGTAATTTATTTAACATGTGTTATTTTTCGTTTTTCTGAGAAACAACCTCTAAGTCTTGACCCTGTCTTGAAATAAAAATATTATTTTTAGGGCAGTACAAATATTTTTCTTTTTATTTTAGAACCAGGTGACTCCAAAATAGAGAAGAAGGAACAAAAGGGCTATGGAAAAATGCATTTCTTTGTCTGTGCTGCATTTGGGATGTGGTCATGCCCCAGGAGGCTGGAGGTTGCCATTACGATGTGCCTGAGCTCAGGGACCCAATTTTATCTCTGTATAAACCTTCCTCCCACTTCTCCTGAAATGTGCTCCTCTGGTTTGCGTAGAAAAATTTTTGCAAGAACTCTCCCGAGTAAGGTCATTTAAGTATGAGTCTGACCACAGCTATTTACAAGTTCTGGTTTTGACTGAAGTGAGTAATTGAATCACGTTGAGCCTCTGAAGTTTGCCTTTTATTTATATATTTCCCCCAATTGTGTGTCTCGGTCTGCCATTGGCTGCTGTCCCTGCAGCCTACCCGAGGGCTCTGCAGTTACATAAGGCTCTGTCTGCTGGGAGCCTATATAAACCCTTTTTGCATGCCAGCAAGAGACAGAATTTTATCACGATCCAAGTCCCACTGCTTTAGTTCGCATGAGCAGGAAGATTTGATTGAAGATATCCTGAAACTCGAACTCAGGCTGGTTTGTTTGCCAGCCAGTGCTTTACAGCTGTCAACCTGAGTTGCAAGTGGCAGTTACTGAGAGTAGCTTCTGTGCATTATGAAGAATTTCTCATTTCCTATGCAGGATAACACACATCAGACCGAGAGTCCTCCTCCTCACAGATTCCTGAGTTTGACAAATCAGTCAGATCCTATTGGAAGACCAGAAAGAGATGAACAATTAGCTCAAGTAGAGATTGCTGTACTGGGGGTCATATTTCTGACAGCGTCTGTGGGCAATTTCATTCTCATACTGGTTCTGTGGCGAAGAAGAAAGAAGCTATCTAGGATGTATGTGTTCATGCTGCACCTCAGCATTGCTGACTTAGTGGTAGCCTTTTTCCAAGTGCTGCCTCAACTCATATGGGATATTACAGATGTTTTCATAGGGCCAGATTTCTTGTGCAGAATTATCAAGTATCTACAATTGCTGGGCATGTTTGCCTCTACTTATATGATAGTGGTCATGACAGTGGACAGATACCAAGCAGTTTGCTATCCTATGGTCTCTTTCCAAAAGAAGAGAGCTCTCTGGAACATCCCCATTTGCACCAGCTGGTCTATAGCACTGATTCTTAGCCTACCACAGGTATTTATCTTTTCTAAGACTGAAATATCTCCAGGTGTCTTTGAATGTTGGGGTGAATTTATTCAGCCTTGGGGCCCAAGGGCATATGTGACTTGGATTTTTTTAGTTATATTCTTCATTCCCTCAGCAATCCTTATCACATGCCAGGTCAAGATTTGCAAAATAATCAGAAGAAATATAAATGTGAAAAAACAGAATGAATGCGAAGCAACAAATCAGAATCAAGTCCTGCCATCCCGAGCAAGCAGTGTGAACTGTATTTCAAAGGCTATGATCAAGACAGTAAAAATGACAGTGGTGACAGTTGTTGCATATGTTCTCTGTTGGTCACCTTTCTTCATTGCACAGCTGTGGTCCGTGTGGTTCCCCAGCATCCTGACTGAAGGTAAGATGCTCTCCCTCCTCAGTCATAGCTACAGAGCAGGCTAGCACACTGCTGTCGAGTGCTTTATGTTTCATTTTGCTTTTGTGTAAAGGCTACATGTGGTCATTTGAGGAGGATTAAAAAGAAATACCTGGATTGATTACATCTTGTATTTAATTAGATACAGGGAACTTCTTGTGTTATGTGATCAAAACATCATGTGTCTATTCTGTGTGTGTGTCTTAGGTGATTAACAGTTTAAAGATTCATGACTAGCATGGTGAAAAGTATCATGTGCTTCAGCAAACCCTCCGACTTTTAGAGGTTTTAGGTATTATAGCAGCAGTATTTTGGGTTCCTAAGGTGAAAAGGAGCAATTAGCTACTCAAAGTAATGAAATTATTTCTTATTTATTGGGTAGAACAGTGATGTTATAAGACATCTGATTTTTTTTTTTAATATTGAGATAATATTGATGAAATCTCTGTAGTACACTATGAAACAACCAAAAGCTGTCTTTTTCAAAAAACTGTCTGTTTATAAAGCAACAAAGCAAGCCTTAGAGAGTTATCAAACACCATGTTATAAACAGAAATAGTCTTGTCAAATTTGTGTTATTGCCACTTTGTGAAAGGCAGACTCTATATTTGACTATAAATTCACCTATTCTAAATAAAGAGGTTAAAAAAAAGAAAATATATAGTAGTCCTGCCTGATAAAAACAGTAATTTCTGAACTTTGTTTTAAGAATTCTTCCTGTCAGTGTGAATTTGAGTCCTATTCTACATACACCTATGTCAAAATATATATCTGTATTTATTTATATGTGTTTAACAGCTTAGTAACTGCTTTTAAAATTAATGCATCTACATCAAAAAAGAGCTATATGAAACTATTTAACTCTGAATGCATACAATAAAGTGTGTTTTATACCTTCAGCAATTGCAAATTGCATTGAAATGGGAATTTCCTACAATTAGATTAGCTTTAATATATGAATAGATACAGCAGAAGGCAGCAGCCTGTGAAAATGTGACTTACTTGTAAGAGTGTTTTGTTTAGTCTCTTATTCCTTTAACTGTTTTGTTCTAGGTTCAGCATTCACCATTATAATGCTCCTTGGCAATCTAAATAGTTGCACCAACCCATGGATTTACATGTATTTCTGTGGCCAGATTCCATATTGCACAAAGAAGCAGCTGGAGAATACCTCGGCTCAAGAGGAATCCATGTTCACAGGGAGCATTCATCTCATAGACAGAGACCCTGAGGAAAACAGTACTTCTGCATAAATGCTGAGAGCTTTTTGTTGCTTTGTTACATTCCCTCTGTTCACAAGACATATTGATATTTTACTGCTATCCCTGATTTTGTGGATAAGGAAGCTGAAATAATGTTTTTTTTGTTGTAAAAATACATTTCTCTGCAGTTCTGTAGCATGTAGAGGAAGTTTCTGTGTTGTGGAAGCCTCACTCAGTGCTTCAATCACCACTGTCTTATCAGAATGAATCCCCGTAAAGACTGACAAAGATTCATAAAAGTATCTTACATATTTTGTGTCCTAAAGTACTTTCCCATCTGTGATTCTGGATTTCTAAGTAGTAAAATTTTACTAATACCTGGTCCAACAAATTGAAACATAATTGAAAAGGAACGTGATATAATCAAAATTGAATATGTTTTCAGAGTTAATCATGAATTGTTCATCATTCTGGTGTGATTGGGGGACAGTGACAAAACTTGAGAAGGCTGCATGAAGTCAGAAAAAGCTTTTGCCAGCTCTTACTAGCGCCTGGTTTAAATTAACTCTTTATGTACATTTTTAAAATGCCAAGCAGCTTAATGTAATTTAAAAAAATAAAGTAATTTGGTGTGCTTGTGACATTGAACCCCTACTTCAGTTTCAAATTCCATTGTGGATCACAGGTAACAGCAGCATAGCAGCAGTTCAGGTTTTTTGGCTTCACACCATGGGATTTGATTTTCCATGCATTTTCTGATGTGCAAGCAGTTAACTGGACACCTACGCACACCGCATACACACACATATACATACCCTAAATAAAAGTGGGTGCTAAGAGCGTACACTTTAATTTGGCATTCAGCCCCATTTGTTCTAGCATGGGATTTATTGGCAGAGAACAAATTATTATTCTATTCCTTAGTATCCCTTTAGGTTCAAATTCAAGTATTTCCCTTTGCTGTAAAAATAAATCTGCATATCTTTATCTCAAATGCCATTTGGTTCCTGGTTTGTGGGTGTTATACACAGGTAGCTATTTATTTCCTTTCAATGTCTTCAATCTGATCAGAGGAATATGGAAGGAATAAGAGCAAGGCTTTTTCAGGTGAGAATAGATCTGAATTCCTGGGGACTCTTTGTGGCACTTACATCTGGTGACGTGTAATCTGTCTACATAATACTGTGTTTCATCACATTTCAGTTTTCTGAGTGCTAGCAGTCTCAAAAAACAGTAGAAAAGCTATAAAAGGGTGGGGTTTTAATAGTCTTTAAATCATAGTCAAAGAAATATTGATTTAAACTAAATACTGATCACATTATGAGAAATTCTGCTGTAAAGTGAATAGTTAGGCTTCAGGTTAATTTATGCTGATATGACTGCATATTCTACTATTTCTATTCTCTGTATAGTTAGACCAGATAAGGGCAAGAACCAAATACTGCTGTTCTTTACAAAGGGAACAGCTTGTGCCCCAGCCCAGCTGACAAGAAAAGCAGGTCTCTGACTGTTTGGAAGAGAAAGAAGGTGGTGATAGTAGTACCAGGGGCAGACAGGAATGGGAAGGGTTTGTACAAGTCTCTTGCTATAATTACAGCTGATAGTTTTCCTTGCTGTTTTTTTCACCCTCCCTTTAATTAGTAGTTAATAATTTTACGCCACAAAAAATACCCTGTTAGAGCAAACCTGTAACTCAAGTGAATGCCCTCATCTGGGGTAAGGATATCCAAGATACAATCCATTCTATTGATAGGATATTGATACAGCCACTCACTGACTTTCTAAGACTTTCAGTCAATTAGTTCTCAGTGAAGTTTTCTCTTATGACTTAATCCAATGGTTAATGGTGGGATTTTTAGTTTTTCCACTTCCTTTGATTGTAGTTAGTTACACAGCATAATATGCAGACTTGAAAGTATGTAAACAGAAATGCTTCAAGGAATCACCTGTGTCACTGCACTACTGTATTGGCAGCAAAACTCCTCAAAAAGCATTAATTTGCAAGGAAAACAGGCATTCAGATTGTGTGCAAAGAGTTTTCCAGATCCAGAACTGATGGAAGTCACAGCTCTGCTCTGACACCACAGTGGAGCTGTGTCATTTAACACCACCTGATCTTACCTCTGATAGAAGTTTAAAAGATATAACTTGTACTGTTTATATTTCTGCATTGCTGATGTACTTGTTACTGGCACTATAAATAACTTGGTACAGCTGGATTTTCCAAATAACAGCACCTCGCTCTGTTCATTAAAAGTCTGAGAGCAAAGTTAACTGCCCATATCTCAGATATTTGGATCATGTACTGAATGAAATACCAGAACTTCTTAAGTTCAGTGATGATTGTTCGCTGTCTGTAATGTTCAAAACACTTATATTTTTGTTTCTCAAGTGCTTTCTTTCTGATTTTTTCATCTTCCTTCCCCTCACATTAGTCCTGCTCTTAAAAAGAAAATTAAAGGTTACAGTACTATGGTGCAAACTACAGACTATGCATACTTCTAGTTTCAGTCTGTCAGGAGGTAGTTGAACATGGCTATTCCTGCTTTCTTTCTTAGGAAAATGAACTGGGCTGCATTTTCCAGATGTATGTCCTTATCCTGCATGCCCTGCCCTGCCTACCCCATGGATAGCACTAACAGTCTCAGTGGGGACTTTGGTTCAGGTCCACTTTTTTCCATCAAAACTCATTTTCAAATGATGGGAAATTCATTTGGGTAACTTTTTTCCTTTTCCTTTGTATTATTTTTTTAAAATCCTTATAAGCTGCCCCTTACAGGACTTCTCTTTGTAAATTTAGCCATCGGTGTTCTCAGAAGTTGTAGTTTGAACATCTTGTGCCCTTGTTTTACTCTATATTTTGAGTCTTCATCTGAACTATATGTTTTTGAATTCACTGCACTTAGATTTTCAACATGTATTGCAGTATTTCATTAAGGGAGAGGGTTGACTTTGGCACAGCACTGTAGTCTGGCCAAGGTGTTTAATCCATATGGGAGAATCAATAACTCAAATGCATGAGTCCCCAGGGGCGCTGTGGAAGCCCATAAAAATGAAAAAAATCCAATTACCAGATGAAAGCCTTTCTCATCAAAGCCTAGACTCTGTTTTCTCACATAAATAAATTCTGAGTAGAAAAATACCTGATGTTCCAGTCTTGAAATATATGACTGTGTTGTTGATGCTGGCACTGTGATATGCTTGCTGGTTATCTGGGTGGGGATTTTTTTTTTTTTTACTTTCCATGGTTTTGTTACTACTTGGGAAAGGCACAGCTCACTAAAAGGAATTAGATTATTGCTTAAATAGTGGTTTATATTTTGCAGTGCAGATAAGAAGAATCACAGACAATGTAATCTATCGATTCTATGTAAATTTATTACAGAAAAGAGAAACTACAAAAAAAAACCTAGTAGGATGAAAAGAAAATCCCAACATGTTTTGCTTTCTTAACACTATATTTTGATAATTCTTTTATTCTACGGAACTGCTTCTCTATTTTCATAGCCAGTCCCAGTTCACATTCTTGTAAATGGTGAATACTGAGGATAGAAATGTTGTGTGATAATCTTTTTAATCTTGCAATGAAATAATGCTGAGAAATTTTAAAGATGGTGCCAAACTAATGTCCTGACAATTCCACTTTGATCATTTAGTTCTGACAAGAGGAACCAGTTATCGAGTCAAATAAACCGCTCTTGTGTCTGCGTTGTTGGGGGAAGGCTGGCAGAGTGATTTGGAGACACAAGTTGGAACTGGCAGGATTTATTCTGTGAAGCAACCATGGCTATATTTTCTAGCTGTCCAGCACATGACCAGGACAAAAGTATCCTCAAGAAGTTGTGAATGTTCGCTACTTTTGGCCTAAGGGTGTCATGAACTGACAAAGGCAGAGCAGGATGACCCAGCTAATCCGTTCTTTTAGGCAAATTCAGTCTGGTTTGGATTCCTTAGAGTAGAAAAAAAAAAAAAAAGAAAGTTGTTTTCTGACTTCACAAGGTAAAGATTTGAGCCTGAATGCCTTTCCTATCTACAGGAAACATCCATGATTATGAAACAGATTGTTCATACAGCAGCAAAACAGAATTGCGAGCAGTTCAAATGGGAATTGTGTTACTTGTAGTAATACTGCCACAAATAATTTATTCTCTACCAAGCATCTATTTATGACGATCCAGAGCTGGTCCATATAGATTTGAATTGAAAGGAAGTCATGCAGTTAGAAAATCAGAAATAAAAACAGATGTAATGTATCTTGCCAGATCGAAACTCTGGCTGCCATTCCAAATTGTACCTCTTCAGCCCTCTGTGTGTCAGCAGCAGGTCCCTCTCTGCTCTCCTGGTCCCAGGTAGAATTTCACGATCTGCCATGTATTTCCCAAACTCTACCTGCCTTAATCTCTTGCTAAGGTAGCCAAGGTTGTCTTCACTTTTCCTCTCTGAAACAAAAGGATAGCAGCTGTGTCTTTTCCCTGGGCTTATATGATGCTCCTGCTATTGCCACTTGAGGACTTTCTGAAGGTCATCTCATTAAGAGGGCAGATTCTGGGCAGTTTTACAACCCCTCCATAAAATTTTTATTAATTCGCACTTCACTCTTTAGGAGCAAAAGAGAGAACAGACTTTAAGTGAAACTAAGTAGCCATACCCATTCCGTTGTGCTTCCTTTTTTGCCAATGCAGCAGACCAAAGCATACCCTTTCCACCGGTAGGTTGTAGAAACTAATTTAACTAAGGTATATCATCCATCTCCATCACGAACTTTGGGGACAATGAAACTCTACACAAAGGCTTCTCACCTTTCCATCCAAATGTTGTCCTAAAGCACAAACCTATTCAAGTACTACTGTATTCATCAGGAGCTTTTTTATATCATGGCTCACACTTTGAACAATATTCAGGATTTTGGATTTGTGTTTCTTGCATGCATTTTAGTATACCAAAAATTGTTAAAATTTTTGTTTTACCCAGATTTTAGTTACAAGTCTTCTGAATTCTGCATTAACAACACAGGAATCAGTAGAACTTCGTGGAGGAAACATTACATTGCTATCTGGGGAAGAAGTTTAAAAAACTGCCAAACAAAAACATGAACTTGAAGATCTCTGGAAATTATGGCTAGGGAGGTGGATATAACTAGAAAGATGTCTCCTTACATGCCAGTCACCACTTTTCAAGACAATTGATGTAGCAACAAATACTAAGACCCAAGAAAAACATGATATTATTATCATCAATATTGTCATCATCATGATAATATTGTCATCATCATGATCATCACCATCACTATTATTTCAATGCAATCATCATATAGCTTACAGTAAGTTTTAAAAGAAAACTTTAAAAGAAAACTTTTAAAAGTTATGAAGCTGAAATATGAGAACCTTGATTTCAATCACAAATGCAACTTTTGTATACGATGCTGCTATTTTATTTAGCTAAAAAGATAAAGATTTTTTTTTAGTTCCAGTATTATTGCTATGCATTGAATTCCATGAAACTACCTTAATTTTGGTACAAAATGTTAAAAATTTGTTTCATTTTTACACATTTACTTGGATATTAAACCAAAATTTTTTTGTTTTAAGATGCTGTTCTTTCTCATTTACAAGTTCAGTTACTATCTGTATCACCACCTTTGAAGAGATAGTAGGAGTAAATTATCTCCTAGCTATCACAGTGCATTGGAAATATTTGCCCATGTCTCTAAATGTGTTAATAGATGTATGGCCTCAAATTATTTAATGCTGAGTAGCTCCAGCTTTTGACTTACTGATGGGAAAAATTGTACTTTGTCATGGAGAATACAAGCCTTCTGGCAAGCAGAGTCATGATGTGAATACACCGCTTATTGATACATTTAATACAAATTACAGTCTGCTGGAAATGTGCTTCATATTCCTGATCCTTTCTTGACAAGACTCATGTTCCAAGACAATATGTGTTTATCTGTAACTAACTGTTTCCAAAAAATACGTGAGAAAAACCTCAGAAAATAAACTCTTATTTTTTTGCTCAGCAATTGAGAGCACCGAATCTTGGGAGTTCAATGCATTTGCTGTGAAAGATGAGGTTAAAAACATTAATGTAGCGTTTGGGCTTGTTTTGTTTGCATTCACAAAGGAATTTATACTGGATTGTACGACCCTTACAGGTAGATGGTATCAAAGGAATGATATCATGGCAAATCGAACACTTAGAGCTCTGCACTCATAGAGTCATAGAATCATTAAGGTTGGAAAAGACCGCCGAGATAATCAAGTTCCAACACTAATTCAGCACCACCATGTTCACCAGTAAACCATATTCTCAAGTGCCGTATCCATATGCCTTTTAAACCCTTCCGGGGTGGTGATTCCATCACTTCTATTTGCAGCCTCTTCCGATGCCTGATGACTCTTCCAGCGAAGAAACTTTTTTGTAATATCTAATCTAGGCCTCCCCTGACACAACTTTTGGCCATTTAGTCTAGTCCTGTCACTGGTTACCTTGGAAAAGAGAGTGATCTCTATCTCACTCCTTCTTGAATCGTAGCATGCGTGCAATAATACACTAGGTTAATGCCACAGATCTGCAGTAGGATTGGTCTGCAGCTGCTTCTGTGGATCATGGATGAAGCATGCCTAGCACGTACACAGCTTTTAGGAAATTTCCCTCCCAAATGCTCCCCAAGCAGGAGTACGATGGCACAAAGGGTGCATATGTGGTAACGTTACATACTGTAAGGGTGAAGCCCTCTGTGTTTATATTGTGAACAGTGGTGAGAACAGATGATCAGAACCGGACCATTTGTATTATTAAAAAGGCTGTCTGCCCATGGAAATATGAACACAAACAGGCAAAGTGATCAGGGAGCATCTCAGGTGAGGTCCATACTGAAGGCACTAGCACAGGCATATCCATAGCTTTATTTTGTGCCATGAAAAAATGCACTGAGTATCCAGCTGGGCATGAATACACCAAAACAAGCAACCAGTGTGTGGAAGTTGACATCACTGTGGACAAGTCCTGCTGGGGTGCCACTGCCTATTTCAGGAGTCCAGAGGGCAGATGTGCTCTGTGGCCCAACACCCTCCCCACCTTTGCCTCTTCTTTATTCCATGAGAACAAAAGGAAGACACAGCACATCGCTGCGTCTCTGCAACTTATAAATATATAGATGTGTAAATATCTTCATCTTTTGACTCCTTTCACTGCAATGTCACCTTAGTCTGATACTTCTGGCATGGCTCCCAAATAATTCTGCAAGAGAAAGGCATTATGCTGTGATAGAGGTTTCGTTCTGCTAAGAATGAGAGTGTTAAACTCATCTTACTTGCAATTTAAGCAAGGACTGTATGCCATGAAGAGCTGAATTTTGTATTAATCACCTGAGGGACACTATAAAAATTAGATTTTCAGTCACTGAAATTAAGAAACCAGACTGACTGAATAGCTGGCTTATTTATTAATTCAGTAGTTTCAGGTTTTCCTTTAATAAAGATTCTTTTCTGTAAATTAAAGCAGATGAGAGGAATATCAAAAATATAAAATTAGTCTAATCCTATTGAATTTTAAGCTGTGCCAAGGCTGCAAGATAGAATTAAATCATTGATAGGAGACAAAGAATTAACTTGAGACTTTGATATTTAAAATAAATAGTATTTTATGTGCACTATCTCTAAAATAACTGGAGGCACAAAAGGACTATCCATAGAAAGTCATAGAATACTGTTTTATAAATCAATTTCTAAGGTAACTCCATAATTTTACAAGAAAAATATCCATGCTAGATATAGATATGTTTATATGTTAAAATTTAATCCTGTGATTTGATACAAATCGCATCTTTTAATACTCTGAAATTTTTTTCTATATTGTGCTCCAAAGATGAAATATTTTCACTGCCTTTGGGTTAAGAAATCAATTAAAAGTTTATGAATGCTTTTTTGTCCTGGAGGGAAATTGGAGTTGGTTCAGACAGAAGTCTCAGAACTGAATTGCATTCAAATTATTCATGAACATTTTGCGTCTGTAAGAGAAAGGAATTGTGCAAGCAGTACTGTTTTTCTAGAAGTCTCAACATTTCTCTAACACTGAACGTCATGAAAATATATTGTTAGTATGCTAAGTAGCTAGAAAATGTCATAATGTGGTAGTATATAAACATCCCTTACCTTCACGTTTAATGTTTTGGCACTGTATAATTTCACATTTTTATCAATTATGATTCACCTTGTAATAATAAAAATACAAAAATGAAATAGAGATAATTCTGAAAATTCTTCTCTGAAAATTGTTTTGAGCTCTGCTTCTTTAAATTCAGCTCTTCATGGATTGCTCCACAACTCTCAAAATTAACATGTTCATTTTATTAATTCAAGTTTTTTTAAAGTGTCTCATTTCTCTGGTGTCAAAGATAACATAAGTGTTTAGAAGAGTTTTCATTAGTGGCAAAAATATTTAGACTTCACTGATTGGTGAGTTGACCCTGTCTGGTCACCAGGTGCCCACCAAAGTCACTCTGTCTCCCTTCCTCAGCTGGACAAGGGAGGGAAAATAGAATGAAAGGCTCATGGGTAGGGATAAAGACAAGGAGAGATCATTTACTGTCACAGGGAAAACAGACTTGGCTTGGGGAATTAATTTAATGTATTGCCAATCAAAATCAGAGAAGGGTAATGAGAAAAAATCCAAATCCTAAACCCCACCTTTTTCCCTCC
This sequence comes from Rhabdornis inornatus, assembly GCA_013397075.1. NCBI lineage: Eukaryota > Metazoa > Chordata > Aves > Passeriformes > Rhabdornithidae > Rhabdornis > Rhabdornis inornatus. The sequence continues at coordinate 16,841 of VWZS01002600.1, read as the reverse complement.
ATCCTTCCTTTCTCCCCAGGCTCAACTTCACACCTGGGTTCTCTCCCTCCTCCTTGCAAGTAGGAAAGTGGGGAGGGAAATGGAGGCTGTGGTCAGGTCATCACACATTGTCTCTTCTGCTCTTTCCTCCTCATGGGGGAAAGTGTTCCTCTTCACAAATATTGCCCTGCTCCAGCATGAGGTCTGTGCCACAGGAGACAGTCCTCCATGAACTTCTGCAGTGTGAGTCCTTCCCATGGGCTGCAGTTTCCACAAACTGCTCCAGTGAGGATCCCTTCCAAAGAGTCAGTCCTTCAGGAACAGACCGGTGCAGTGTGGGTCCTTTGCAGGGTCACAAGTCCTGACAGCAAACCTGCCCACCCCTAGACATGCTGCACACTCAGACTGTGAAAGATCACCCACGGATGAATGTGCTTAATGTATTTCGTGTAATGAACATGATAAATCAGATAAATGGCTTGATTTAAAAAAAAAAATCAAATCCAAGGTTTGAAACCAAGTGCATATGCACATTTAGACATAGAAACAAACAAATCCTCCATTTAGCAAAATGGCAAGGAGAATTTGCCATTCAGGAGAAGGTACTTTAAAAGCTTTTTTATGTCTTAGGCTATTTAGGACTAAACCACTTACTACAAGAATAAAAATACAGTAAAGTGCAAACATGATGATTGCTCAATCATACAACATCCCTATAAACAAATGTTAGTCTCATTTGTGTGTGTTAAAGCATGGTTTGGCAAAAGGGTACATCATGTGGAAATCTGTGGTTTCCTTTGTGGTCTCTGGGGAAAATGGGACTATTTGTCCCCGAGTAGGCTTTAAAACAATATTGTCAAATACTTTAATGTGTCACATGCAGAACGGTGTTTAGGAGCCATTTCCATGCTATGCAACATTAGCTCAACAACATCCATGTGTGCTGCCAGTTGTTGGGTTGCTGTGTAATTGAGGGGCACATTTGCAGCCTTGCTCAGTACCAAGCAAATACATTTAAGAAAGGACAGATTGTAGACAGCAGGCAGTTACTAACCAAGCTTTCTGCAGCACATATGCTGCAGAACAGCAAATTCTGAGATGAGAATATAGGTTTGAGGGTCAGTGAACAATTCCAATTTGTATGACACAACTGCAAAAGCATTTGTGCCAATTTTTTCCTACACCCATGAAAACAACTACAAATTACATAATAACTATTAAAGCTTGCAGCTTGCTCCTTGGCAGAAGAACAATTCGAATTTCAGGCTGTTTATATTACTTTTTTTAAAATGTCTGTGATTTGAAGCTGATTGCTGCTTGAACAACTGGTACCTCTTTTTTTGTAAGTCTTGGGATTTTTTTCTGGACTTTCATTGTGTTCTGTTCAAAATTAAAGTTTCAATTACTAAATCATAATGTCAGAGCCAATGGGCATCTAGTGAGTGACAACAGTCTGCCATCTTTTGGGTCCCTAATCTTGGGTCTGAATGAAAACATTAGGATTCAATGTAATGCAAAGGTCTAAAAGAGCCCTTGTGCATCCTCAAGGGCTGCTTGGGTCCCTCGCTCTACATGATATCTGGAGGAAGAGGTGATATACATTTTATTCTTCTCCAAGGGATATAAGGGATATAAGTGGCAATCTAAGTAGATTTCTGGTCCACACTAATGGGTTTTTCAGACAGGGAGGGACTATTATACAAGCCAGTTATTCTTTTCATTGTCCCCTTATCATATGCACTACGAATAAAGAAGTTTAAGACAGTCTTTTAAATATGATTATACTGAGTGCTCTACAAACAGATAAACCATTCCTTCCACATGATATTCACCACGTTTTTAAGACTAAATACTACATTAGCAGGTGGCCAAAGATAGAAATTATAGACCCTTTTCAGTCAGACAGTAATCTGAAAGTGTGAATATTTTCCTAACAGAGTTTGTTTGGTTTTCACTCTATGCATCAGCTGTTAAACACAGAGGCTTCCAGCTGTCCTGTCCTTCAGCAGCTTCAGCCCAGATACGAAACCATGACTCACAAATAACAACATTACTGAAAATTAATGCTAGCAGGTAAATGAGAGTGCATGTTTTCTGCCTTCATCGTCTACCCATGGCTCTGCATCTTCAAGTGACAATGCAGTGCAATATGTATTTTGGATACCCACAGTGGTGTAGTTAAAGAAAGAGGCCAAGATATGTGACTTTTTAGAAAAGGCAGCCTTTGAAGTGTAAGTCTTTAAAAGAACAGCTTGTTTATTGAAGAACAAAGATTAATTTACAGATATCATTTAAAATACAAATCAGTTATAATATACTCTCAGAGGTCCTTCGTTTGTCTTCCTGAATATGAAAAGAGTCAGACTGAAATGGATAAGAAAAAACAAAATGAGACAGAGTGAAAGGATTAAGATCCTTTAAAGTATTCTTTAAATAAAAATGTGAATAAAATAATCATGGAAAATAAACAGAAGTGGGCCCAAGGATATCTGAATGCACTTGAAGTTCAACCTAACTTCATGGTTTCAAGTGCAATCTTTCATGTAAATCTCATTATTTATTTATGTCTATTGTAAAAGCAGGTTAGTGGCTTATTCTGAGAAACATCGTATGTCAAAAGCATTAGTTCTTCTATAAAGTGTTCTTAAATGGGAACTACTAAGTTTTAGGAGTGTGAAGGTAGTAAGGTTGTCTCAGATCTAATTTAATATCCTAACAAGCCAGCCTCTATCAAAGGAGCTGGGTGTTAAGTAAAAGTGCCAATATATCATGTCTATTTTCATTGAGCATGCCATACTTTTCTTATGGAATGACAATTAAATGTGCAGAGGCTTCTCAAATCAGTAAGCATCCAGTTACACATTGAGGGCTTCTCTCTGATCTTTGCTTGAAGAAAGAGAACTGTGCAAAGTAGTTTTACCCCTCAATCTGTGAATGTGCTAGATTTTTTTGGTAGCAGTGCAGTAGTTGGTTAGTGATATTTATCCCAGTTCCACCGCCAAGGAGAGATAAAGATGGAAACAAATAGTGGTGGAAATCAGAAGTCAGCTCAGGCACTAGCCAGTGTGGAGGCAGAGACCCTGACACTTGGCTGCAAATGGAGTCAGAACAACTGGTCCAAACAAGACCAGCAGCAGGACTGAATATTTGCTGTGGGTTTGTCATCAAGCACATCATCACTTGAGGAAAACAGGCAGATTTGAGTAGGAATCAGAGCAGCTGCCTTCCATCCTCCATACTGGGTCATTCCTCAGATTTGAGATATAGATTACTTTTAACTTTCCTTTATTGTTGTCAGGGAAATGTGTGTGAAGTATTGACTTTTTCAAATATTTTTAGGTGTCATAATAAAGTAATTTAGAGGAGTCCCTGGAAATCCCTCATTTGACACTCTGTGAGAAGTTTAGTATGGATTTTGTTTGCTGGCTTTGTCTGAGACAATTAAATTAGCTGGAAAGTTTTGTTCAAGTTGAGTGAAAAGCTTTGGCTAAACAAGTATAAGAAAAAAAAAATGGTACTATGTCAAAATTATCAGTTTTCATTGAAAGACTGTCAGTCTATGAAAAAATAAATAAGGATTCACCTGAAAAATTAAACAACGTGATTAGTCAATTTCATTTTTCAATCAATTGTAGGTGTCTTTCTATTTTGAATTGCTCTCAATATTATTTTCAAAGTCCTATTTTAAAAAACATGCTTTAGTTACTTGACTCTGTCTCTGAGAAAACAGTTGGCCCAATGTGTTACCAAATACAAAAGAATAGGGTATGCACAGATTTCAAAATTATCTGAGATCACTGTCTGGATAGTCACTCCCCAAACCTCATACCAGCCCTTGAAAATACTAGAGATGAGTGGGCACTCTGCAAATATAGTTAAGAACTATAGGTCTGTGTCAGTTTTTGTGCCTCCTTTATGATGTTACTGCCACTTGAGCTTCCAAAGGATATTCCTGCTAGATATACTGTCCTTCTGGATAGCTATTAGAACCTACATTTTGTGAAAAAGAATTATCAACTGAAACTCATTGGACTTCAAATGCAAATGAGCAAGAAGTTAATAACCAGGCAATCACTGAATCATGAATCTCTTATGGAAGAATAATATTAAAAAGCCTCTGGGCGTAAATAATGCCTTCATGTTTTGAAATGTGTCATATTAAGTTGCATGCTAGCTGTATGAATTGAGGATTCTGGTAATTTTTAGAACACAGGTACTTAATGTTATAATAAAGAAAATGGCCAGATATTCCTCCCAAAGGAAATGCATCCACTGGAAGACACCATCGATGAAAAGGCACATCACTGACAGGTAAGTTTTACATTGCAACATGCAATCGTGTCCTCCAGAAATTTGTTAATCTTGCACTGGCCACTATTGTATCATAGAATCATACAATTATTTAGGTCAGAAAGGACCTTTGGAAGAGATGGAATCCAAATCCCTGCTCAAGATAGGTCCAATTAGTTCAAGTTTCTCAGGGACTTGTCTAGCAGAGTAAGCAGCAGAGATTATAAACTTTTTCCATTTTATTTTTAACTCGAAGCCCTGTTTTTGTAACTAGGCAAGATCTACTTATGGAGAATTTAAGGAAGCATATATTTTTCACTTACTAAAGTGAAAGTCTATTAAAGTAAAAGTAAATATTATTAAAATAAAAGAAAGTATTATAGTCTATTTTTCACTTATTAAAGCCATAATATTTGCTTATTTTATTTTCCAAGCACACGCAAGTTATACCAGCACATAAACTATCGAGAAGCTTCTTGCTGTAATGGATTTCATCACGACTTATTCTTTACTTTTGGATTTGAACTAGAGTTACATTAATTATTTATTAGTATACTGCAAAGTTCTGACAATTTAGTGGAAAATATTTTATGGATCTTTCAGCTCTATAAAGCCTTTTGTTTTGTTTTGTTCTCAGATTGCAATTTATACTATTTCTATTTATTTATGGGTTTTGTCAGCAAGATTTTACAGGATGGGATGATTGGTCATCCCATCCCAGAGCTAGTTCATCACTACTGCTGGCCTGCTACTTCCATACTGCTTGATTGGAAGTTTAGTGAATAAAGTGAAAACATTCACCTCTGGAGTTACTCTTTGTGCCTGATTGCTTGAATATGGCCCAAAAAATTTCATGTTGCTTGGTATGTATTTTGGAAGCCAGTATCTAATTTAGGCCACAGCTCTGCTCTTGAATCTGGGAGTTCTTGATTTTCGCTCCAGTCTTCAGGTATGAACCCAGACACATCTGACTGAAGCAGGGGGAAAAGGACATCACACTCTCCTCACCCTTCCTACCTCCACACTGGTATCCCTGTATCCAGAAATAAGACAAATGACAACACTGCCCTCCAGTACTTTCTCTGCTGGGATGGCTGGAGAATCAGGCTGCTGAGGGTGCACCAGCCCTGGGGAAGAGGTGGCACAGGAGTCCGAGCTGGGAGGTTTTGTGTGCAGTTATGGGCATGATGGAGGGAAGGAGCAGGAGGCAATCTTGAATCTTTGGAGATCATCTCTGGAGAAATCACCTTTCTGCTAACTATTCAGACAGCAAAGGCAGGTTAGCTGACTAATATAGTTATTTAAAGCTGCCCTGTATTACTTGTCTGCTACACACACAGAGGGACATAATTATTTGAAAAAGTGTCTCAGAATTGCCCAAAATCATAGCAAGATGGGTAAGGGGTTAGTAGGCATGATACCTTGAGGGATCCACAGAAAATCTGAGTAAGTTAGTACTGTGAATGATAAAAGTGAGCTTTTTGTCTAGGTAAGGTTATATGTTCAGTGAGAATAGACATGACAAGAGAGAGACAGAACATTTATTTTCTATTACGGGGGCAGACAGCCTTAGAAGTGGACTCATTTATCACTTATTGACAAGTAGGCTAAATTTTTACAAATGGAGGAGTGATACTAAGATGGCTATATCCTTTTGACAACCAAGTGACAGATCATTTCTTGTCCTCGTCTTTGTTTATTTGTGATAGAATTCTGAACAAAGGAGATATGGTATTTTAAACCTTTATTTCATTTAAACATTGAAAATAATGGCTTTGGTGATTTATGAAGAATCATAGAATCATTTTATGTTGCAAAGTACCTTCAAGATCATCCAGTCCAACCTCTAACCTAGCACTGCCAAGTCCAAATCATGTCCATCCCCCTCAGTCAGCCAGGGTTTGTTTAGGAAAATGAGGCTGCCTCTGCTACTTGTTTTTGTTTGTTCCTTCCACCCACAGTTTCTTTAATTTACTAGCTTAAAGTCAGCCTAGTTGCAATCAGATTCTTTTGTCTGTCTTTGTTTTTTGACTGGCTTTTACCATATTCTTGTCTTCATCGTAATTGTTAGTCTGAGCCTTAGATCATAAGCCCAGAACACCTCCATAGAGGTCTTCTGTCTTTCAGGTATCTTTTCATAGTCTGTCTTCTTTCATTTAATCTAAGCAAACACCACCAAGATGCTTACTTCATTTCACTGCCAGTGTTACATGAAATCTTGCCTGAGGTTTTTGTGGAAACAGATGTGAGTCATACTCCAAGCAGTAATGCCTTGTATGGATTGTAGGCTTGACTGAGAGGAAAGAGTGAAACCGGGAGATTGGACAACCAAAAAGGCAAACTTCCTAGTGATTTCAAGTCTATTTTGTGTATGGCTACTTTAAGTTTCCTATCTATGCACAGGTGTGTGAGGAACAGTGGCTAAATGGGTACAGCTTTGGCATTCAGTATTTCTGGGATTGTCAGAGAAGAGCCTGGTGCTAATGGGTGACTGTGGAATCTGGAGCCTGCCTATACTTGCAGTTTGGACAATAGCCATAGCCAACAAAGAGTGAATTTCCCAGGGACCATTGGCTCTGAAATTGTGTGGAAGTTTTGCCTGTGTTGTCCTACAAATCTAAAACAGCTGACAATGAATTTTAGAAAATTAAATCAGAACAGCAAGCTGAATGGTTCACAGGGCCTATGTCTGGATAAGGATAAACTGTTCAGCCTGTATATTACCCAAAACATTTACACACTCTCCTGTAAAGGGGTTATGTGATATTCTACAGAGCAGTACAAATAAATCCAACTCAGGCAAAGATATGCTGAGCAGGCTGCTTGTTGAAAGCCACAGAGTGCATAGACAGATACAGACATAAGCACATACGTATATGCTACTTCAAATGCTTATAAAAAATAGACACATTAAATTTCAAGAAGGCTTTTTGGGATCCCATCAGGGTAGGGTTTACAGAATTTTTTTCATGTTTTTAAACTAATCTTCTATTTAAACGGAGGGGAACTAAACATCCACAACCTTTAATAAAAATGAAGAAATCATTAGTCACTTGGTGTGGTTACTGCGCTAAAATAAAAGGGACAGAGAGAGAAAAAGGACAGCAACACACATGGACCTCTTTAGGGAAAAAAAGGCCAACTTTATTGAATGGACAGCCCATATTTAAAGCATATTACGTGGAGCTAAGACAGGACAGTAGCTCATGGACAATTGGGAGAAACATCCATGAGACCATACCTCAGGATGTGTCCCACGGGAAAAACACCAAGTGTTAATCTTTATTATGAATTGCGTTCTGTTTTTCACCAGATTCTATTCTGTTTTGACCATATTATCATCTTGGGAGAGTCCCTCCCTTACTGAAGCCATGATCAGCTTATCAGTCTGGGAATGGACCTGAGAGGCAAGAGAAGTCCAGGCCTGAGAAAGAATTCTCAAGCTCTCTAAATATGTGTGTATCCACAACTTGGTGCCTCAGTTTCCAGGGAATAATTTTCCTTTCCTTCACCTCTCAGCTCTCACAGCTAATTTGAAACTATCTCGTGTAGAATGACTTCCATGTTGATTTGCTCTGAAATCATCCTGGAGCTATGGATATATTGACCAACATATAGTTATCCAAATCTTCTTGCCAGGTTTTTTTGAAGATATGTCTGGGATTTGCCTATTTTTGGTCATCAGTCTGGTAATTATTTCCCTCAATTATGAATTTAGGCATTTCTTGTTTAGGCAAGCTGGTTTTCTACTCTGTCTGCCTATTTTCTTGCAAACCAGGCTTAATTGCACTTGCACATCATGGAAACTGTTCTTGACATCAACCAGCTCCCCTGGGTACTTTTGCCTGTGAGAACAGTCTCCCAGGACAACCATTTAAACACTTCCCTGAACAAGCATAACTCCACTAATCCTAAAGTCCAGGGTCACAGTTTTTTAGAATAATTTAGGTTGGAACAGCTTCCTGGAAATCATCTGGTCTTGTCCCACACCCATGGTGGGTCCAACCTATCATGGGTTGCTCAGGACCAAGGACAGAGGTTCCACAAAATATCTGCGCTCCATCTGTTCCACTGTTTGACTACCTTCAGATTTGAAAACTTTTCTGTCTATCTACTCAGAATTTGCCTTATTTTAACTTGTGACCCTTCCTTCTCAACTTGTCACTGAATACCCTCAGGAAGAGTCCGACTTCATCTTTCCTATACCCTTGCACTAGTTACTCTTTTAGCATTCTCCCTTGCTTCAGGGTCCACATGTGGTCTCTGCAGCCCAAATCTGCCCTTGACTGCCATATCCCTGAACAGTTATTCTTTGTTTCTGAGTAGAATATCCATAGGAGTATCTTCCATGTGTGAAAAAATGTTCCTCAAAAAATTCCATAAATATCTCTGTTGCATGGGTGATGGATGGCAGAAAAAGTTAATTACTTATGTTTAACTAGAAACGAAATTACTAAAGCTTGATTAAATTTTTATCTTAGCCAGAGCTATAAACTTCCAAAAAATGCACTATTTATTAGCCTGTGGCACTGACACGAACAGCATAGATAAAATAAATAATTTTTCAGAACTTAACTAGAAAGTACAACTACAGTTATAATCTGAAAATATTTCCTGTCTTATACGTATTGGTGTGAAGAACACTAAAGTCTATTTGAATTGAGTGTCCTTCTTAGAAACTCTCCATTAGAAGTCATTAAGAATGAAAGTAAGAAACCACAAAAGTTGGTCTTTTTTATACCTGAGAGTTTATCTCAAAAGGGCAGAAAAGCCTATTTGCATAATTACAGTTTTGCAGTCAATCATTTAAACCAATAACTATAGTTTTATTTCTGACTACCATTATTATTATTAGGCTGTTGTGCAGAATTTAAAATAATGATGAACACCACCTACTGATGGTTTTAAAAGATTGTTGTAGATGATTTGTTGTTTAGTGGTTAATTAGGATTAGGAAATCAGATAAAATGCAAGGCTTTGGTTCTTCACATAAGAATATGCATCACTGTAGACTTATCTTGTTTCCTCAGCAGTCCTTAGTGAGACCATGTATGAGATCTCTCCCTGAAAGTTCTGCAGGAAAGCAGTGGAGTAAAATATGGCTCCCTGGTAACCTTTTATAACTTAATCATTTCCTACTAGAACACAGTGGGAAACACAGAGCAAAACTATATTTGGACATGTTTAGCCAAGAGATTTATGACTTTTAGGAAACTCTAGTAGCACACAGTGTGACTGTGTCTTCCTCAGCAACACAGGCTACTTTGGGCACTTCTCATTGGTATTCAGATCTTTACAGTCACTTGCCACTGCTGAACTCAGGGTTTTACTTCTTATTACACTTTAAGGTCTAAGATATTTCAGATAATCTGAAATAACATCTAAAGCTTATGGGTAAAAACATCTGTCCTTTGTGTGCAGTGTGTTGCATGTTTTATAGATAAATTTTTTGCATAATGGTAAGTGCTTTGAAAACTCAAGCAACTCAAACCAGGCTTTGAAAATTAGTGTCTACTTCTTGTCTTGTTTGCCTTGTACCTCAGCTCCACATCTCTAAAGGAGGGCTTGTAACATGCACTATGTGTGTGAAACAGGATGCTGTGAAAATGCAATTATATGCATAAAATGCTCAGATACTGGAAAGACAAATACTATAGAGGAAGTCTACGAAGAACTCCCATGTTCAATGCAAAGTTTGATTGTCATGTAACACCTCAAGCTTTAAGCTGATCATCAAACAGTAAGCTTTTGAACGCTGTTTGTCTATGTGCCAAATGACACAGAGATCTCAGAAAAAAAACAGCAGCAATCATACATTAAATTGAACCCCTATTGTAGGCACTGGAAAGGTACAGGCTTTTACACTGTCTACCACTATGCATGTCATGGTGTGCATTATGATTATGCAAATTGGCTACTCCATTTAACCATTTCATTTTGAAGCCGTAAAAATCTTGTAGTCTAGTGTTCATGTCTCTGTGTATATGTGTTCAGTGGAATAAAATTTTGGTCATTGTAAGTAAGTGACTATATGCAGATGAGATGTTCCTTTTCAGTTTTGCAGTTTATGTCAAGATTATTCTCATCACTATCTAGCCAAATGTGGCATAGTCTTCAAAAATATATTCACAGTCTGATGACTTTCTGGCTCTACTAATGGAGGTTTGTTTTTTTTTTTTGGTTTTTTTTTTCCTTATTTTTCTAATATTTTCTGTTATCAGCTATGGATCTGTCATTTACACTTAGTTCAGTTATTATTTCTCTAGCAAAGATTTCATAGGGTATTTCTATCTCACTAGATTCAAAAATTGCCACATCACAACTATTGAGATATTAGTTGTTGAAACCTCTTTTGGAGATATTCTTTCTGGTCAAATATGGTCAATTCCAAGCCACTGAGACTGGAGTAGGTATTTTTCCATGGTACAGGAGGATTTATCAATATAGTATTCATCAATACTGACAGATGTATGTACTGACCTGAATGTATGTGCTCTTATTTGAAAATATCCTTATAGGTGGGGAATTGGAACTTAAGATCTATAACAAAGGGATCAAATGCATTTCTGCTTGGTGTATTTCACCCTGAAAAGATGTATAAATCTTTCACATTCATGCCTGTCAAGGATGGATCAGTATTTTCTTTGCTTATGACTTTGCATCTGCCAAAATATAAGATGTTACTTTGCCTCTGTCACGGTGCCATTAATACAGTAATTTATCCATCTGGGTGTCAAGACACTGGGGGCTATTTGCTGGGGACGTTGGAAATGCAACGTGCTAGTATATTTTTTTTCAAGTATTTCAGGAGTATGCACTGCAGGGAAACAAATTGATCTCATTTGCTTAAAACTACTGCAAATAAAACCCATGTCTGCTACCATTTGTTTGTGGAGACAAAAGCTTAATTGTATTAATATCTCTTAGTTGAACATTCGTCCTGGATCTACACCTATTTATTTTTATGGTATTTATGGAATTCTTCATGGTCTCCCAGAAAAAAAAAGAACTGTGCCACCCAAACCAGTAATTTTAGTCAAACATGAAAATTATCTTGCCTTGATATCTTTCTGAAGGAGAGATCATGTCACAGCAACTCATTTTTTATTGCAGTTCTTGTAACATTAATCCATTTAATTCAGCTTTCAATCAACCCTAGCTCAGAAAACAATATGATTTGAGAAGAGCCCTGTATTACTCCTCTCTGATACAAATTTTGATAGTGTTCATCACATCTGAGGGAGAATGAGGAGTTTACTCTGATGTCCTTGACAGTACTTTCCTTTTCTGGATGCAGTTATGTGCAGTCGGAGGAGCCTGAGGTCTGTGTCTAGAGAAGGGAGATGCTGGGGGCAAAACATGCCTACAGAGCAAAGAGAGAATATGGTCCTTTGACAGAACACAGGTGCCTGAAGCAGACAGTAAGAGCACAGGAGGTAAGGCAGGAAAAATGTCAAGTTATACAAAAGCATGTTTTTCTGTCAATCTTAGTTTGTTTCCAGGGTGAAAAGCCCATGCATGACTTGTGCCATTTTACTGTTAAGACATGTTTAAATGGAAATGAGAAGTTTGTATAAGGAAACTTATAGCCTTTTAGAAACATAGAAATGGATTTTTCATGAATGAAAGAACACCTGAGACTCAAGTGTAGTAACATGTTAGCATGGAGGAAGTGCCCCCTTCTTCAGCTTTTGTGTCAGCTGCTTTTCTTTGTTACTTTTACAGACTTTCACACCAGAACAATTTTTTTCCACTGTGTTTCATACAGCAAAAACTTGTCAGTACTTTCAGTTAATAAAACTTCTATATATAAAATTTACTGCATGGAACAATTTATAAAGGAGAATATTCCCTCTGCTTCATATCTTGTGGGAATCTCATCTGAGCACTCATCAACTGTGTATGTAACATGAAGCAGTTCTGTAGAAAAGAGGGGGCAATTTTGTACGTCTTTGTTTTTACTGCCTAAGTAATTTTTCTTTTGAAAGATTTGTCTGTGGACTCAATTGTATTTTAGTTGAACTTCCCGATATATTTTGCAGGACTTCATTAGAGATTCCCAGCAATGATTTCCCAAGTCACCAAAACCTGTCATATCTCAGTGCAATGGTTTATTCAAAATAATGTCTGCTCGCTCCCAGTGTAGGAATACTGGAACTGTGGAGGAACATATATTACAAGACCTTCAGTAAATTGATCTGTTTTGATTTCATATGCAAACTTGCCATTCTTATAACCCTAACTTGTTTTATTGCCAGTCTGAAATTTCCTGAACATTCCCTTCATCCTTTGGCAGCTGCTGCTGAGCTTCTTTATAAATATTAATGATTGCTTCTCATAGATAGTATTTAATCTGCATCACTCCACAGATGTATGGCAGCAAGTTAATCTATTATTACTTTTTGCTTGTGTTTTTTTTCTTGTCTTTTTTCTTCTTTTTGCCATCAGAGGACGAAAGACTCAATTCAGATCTGTTTGTTGACTTTATATTGTGTTGTATGTTTGTATTCCAGGGTTGTGCTCTTGCTCCTAGTCTTTCTCACAGAAGAAACTGAAAATCAACCCTTTCTCTGCTAATCCTGTTCTGATTTGAAGATGGTTGGTATCCCAGCACAGCTTTGCATCTCAGCTTTACTGATACAATCTCTCCTCTGAAATGCCAGGGCACTGTTTTTCCACAGTCACTGTGGCAGTATTTTCCCCATGTGTTATTCTGCTGTCTTTGGTCCCATGACTTTGTGCCTACAGACCTCTGTGTTGTTGTTAGGCTGGGCTCTCATGGGAGGTGGCTACCACAAGCCTGAGATCTGCACCCTTTTCTCCCTCTTGCCTCTTTCCGTCTCCTCTTGCTTTGCAGATTTTAGTTTATAGCAGAGAAAAACCAAACACAGATCACAGCAAGGCCAATAGCATTATTTAAAGATGGGATAAATATTATGCAATGATACTTGTGCATATGAACTTAACAGACAATGGTTATGCAGTACTTGCATTTAATTAACCTGCTTCGATCAGTACCAAAATCATCATAAACTGAAACAAGTAACAGGGATTTTGAACAAACCACAGTGGAAAGTTCTAAGGGGAAAAGTGTGATGGAAGTCATCCTTCCAGCCATCTTCAGTGTTGCTGCCTGCTGCACTGAAGAGAGAATCCAGAGGACTGTTGCTGCTTTTCCTATCTGGCTATATGTACAGCTTCCCTCCTTCCTCTCACACTTTTCTCTTTTTCTGTCTTCCCGCTTTTGCTTTCTCTCTATCCTTTCCCTTTCTTCCTTCCTCAACCCTCCTTTCATCACCCTGTTTTTATTCTATCTGAGAAGTAACTTTCACTCTTGTAATTGATGTATGACACCAGCTGTGAACCACCCTAATAAATCTTTGTGCATAAGAAATTTGACATTATTTGTGCAGTGGCACCATTCAACAATAAGGTACTCCTTAAATGTGGAGCTCAGCTGTTCTAAAGTCAGTCCAATGCGTTTTACGAGAGGAAAAGCATATTCACTTTAGAAACAGCTGTGGGATTTGAAAATACTACCTTCATCCCAAACTCCAGCTGCTTATTACTGATCAGTACTGGAAGAATGAGTATCTGGGAGTGCTGCTCATAATATGCCTGAGTGCAGTTCACACCTTCCAGGTAATATTACAAGGCTGTGTCATTGTCAAGCCACACCTGCACCCTTTGTAGCAGCTTTTGGCTCCAGAAATATCCCCTTTCAGCAAGACATTGTTTTCCAACTAACACAAGGCTTTATTAGAGACAACATCAATATACTTGCTCTATTCCAATGATAAGTCCACTGCTGAAAGTGATTCAAACTAAATGTGCACATTTCAGTGAGTGTGTACTGAGGCGATTCCCCTTTTCTTCTCCGGTCCTCTGGCTAGCTCTGGACCAGAGATGGGTGGGAAATCCTCATAGACAAAGGCAAAAAACCAAAGAAGGCTCTTTTCTCCCATGGGAAAAATTTGTCCACAGTTTATTGTGTCACGCACATGGCAAGAGGAGAAAGAGAGAGAGAAGATGGCAGGCACTTTTAAACTCAGGGAAAGGGGAGAGGAGGAACAGACCTGCGACCGATGGGACGCCGCTGACGGCGAGGGGCTAAGGGAGGACTTTACCATGCCACAACTAGGGTGTCATGTTTATTCTGATTCAGAATACGCATTTGCCTACCACTTATGATTTGCAGGCAAGTTAGACTGTTTTTGGTTTGTCAACTCCATGTGGTTGACTTCTGAGGTAGTAGAAATTAGACTGTTAATTGCTTTGAAAATTAAGCAACATAGAATTCTGAACGCCAACACTATAAGGAGAACAACTACAAAAAATGACAGAATTATTTTAACTATTGAAGTCCACCACCCTGTGAGTCNACAAAATTGTTTTAACTATTGAAGTCCACCACCCCGTGAGTCCCCAGCCTTTGAACAGTTCACTGAACTAACCCTCGGATTCTTGCTTCACTTGTCCAATCAAGCTTTTCATGTCTCAGAGGGCTGCATGGATGCTGGGAGCTTTTGAGGTCAGGTTCATGCAGCAAAGTCCTTCAAATTCCTGGCATTGGAGTGTCTGTGTCAGGGTCACTCAGATGTTTTGGTGTGGCTGAGGGACGATCCATGCAGCTGTCAGACTGCTCAGTGAGAACAGGATAACAATTTGGATGGGGCTTATCATGAGGTTGGGTGGAGGTAGGGTTTTTCGAAAAAGCATAAACAAACATTTTAAAGCATATTAAAAGTCAGGGTGTCTGCTGGAATGGAACCAGATCTTAGGAAAGTTTTCTCTCCTTTTTCTGGCAGCGTCTTCTTTTTGAAGCAACTGCTATTTGCTCCTCGTTCCCTTCTGCTGGAGTTGGATTTCTGGGGACAAAAGATTTTACCCACTTTTGGGGTATCCAACGTGGCCCCGAGGGGGTGGATACATATGCATAGCCACGCCCCCAGGTAACAAGTTCATAAGGGCCCTTGGTCTCCCAAGTTTCTGGGTCCCTAATTAAGACAGGCGGACGCTGAGACAACTTGAACTGATCACTGCTGTTAAAGTGATGTACCACCGGAAGACTCATATTTTCAAATGAACAATTTAGAAAATTCATGGTAAACATGGCTTTGCAGAGCTTTTGTTGTGGTGACATCCACATTGTTGAACTGCTCTGTCTAGCCAGTACTTGCTTGAGCGTCTGATGGGCATGCTCAACTACACCTTGGCCTGTAGGGGAGTGGGGGATGCCAGTTTTATGTTCCACTCCCCACTGCTGGACAAACTCTAGGAATTCCTTGGATGTATATGCTGGGCCATTATTGGTCTTGATTTCCCTAGGGATCCCCAGCACTGAAAAGGCTTGCACCAGGTGCTGTTTGGCATGCACAGCCCCTTCTCAGGCGTGGGCAGAGGCACAGACTGCACCTGAATATGTGTCAATGCTTGTATATACATATTTGAGGCAACCGAAACTGGGAACGTGTGTTAGGTCTGTCTGCCACACTTCACAGCTTCCAAGGCCTCGGGGGTTAACCCGAACACCCAGCAATGGCATGGGCTGGAGCTGGCAACTGGGACAGGTAGCCACAATGGCCCAGGCCTGACTCCGTCTTAGTTGGAACTGACAGATCAGACCTGGCACATTCTCATGGTATTGCTGGTGACTCAGTTTTGCCTGTTGGAAGATGTTTGGGAGGCATGCCTTTTCAACTGGGGCAGCAAGGGAGGCTGCTTTACCATTTCCTTCTGCTGTTTCACCTGGCAAATCAGTATGTGACCTCACATGCATGACATAGAACGGATGCTTTCTATGTGAAACTAAATAAATTAGTTTTGAGAGCAACCTGAAGAGATGCTCATTCTTGATGCCTTTGAGAACTGCCTGCTCCGCCCTGGACACTTCCCCCACCACGTAGGCTGAGTCGGTTACCAAATTAATTGTCTCCGAGAACTTCTCAAAGGCTTCTCATGACTGCAGCCAGTTTGGCAACCTGGGGTGACCCCTCCACAAACTCAACATCGGCTTCCCAATGCTGAGTCTGGGCATTTCTCTGAGTCATCACTGACTTGTGGGATGTCCCGGATGTGTCAGTGAACACTGTGAGAGATTTGAGCAGCCTACAGCTCCTTTTCTCATGAGGAATTAGGTGGAATTCCTCATTAAACAGCTTGTGTGATGGGGCGTGGACTGATATTTGTCAACTGTAGCTGTCCAGAGATAACTAGAGGCTGGCATTGCTCTGGAGCAGGTGCTCAAACATCTCTTTGGTCAACTTCTCGAGAGAGTTTTTTCCCTCCTTAGAATGTTTGACCNGTCCGCGCAGTGATCTCCAAGCCCAGGTACTTCCAGGGTGGCATCCTTTGGACCTTGTCTTCCTGCAGTTGGAATACAGCAGAGGTTAAAATTTTAACCACTAGGTCAAGTGTGTGTTGGAGCATGGAGTCATCTGGGGTGCACATAAGCACATCATCCATGTAGTGGAGGATGATGGCCTCCCTTTTTTGGGCACACACTGGGGACAGCAATGAGGCCACATACCACTGGCTGATGGAAGGACGACACTTCATGCCTTGCGGAAGAA
>VWZS01002598.1:11788-24276 GCA_013397075.1 Rhabdornis inornatus | reverse complement strand
CGGGCGGAGGTGGGGGCGGGGGGGGGGTATAGAGAGACGGTCGGGCTGCTCCCACGGTTTTGCACAAGTGTCTTTTGTTTCTGCATGGGGGTTTCACAGGCGTTTGTGTTCGTCCTGCCTGTCCTCCTTCCCCTTTCATTATTTAATTGTTTTACTAACTCCAGGACGATCTTCCATGGTTTTATAACATTGATGGCTGTTTTATCGCCATCAGAGGCTACTGCAAGTATGTTTTTGCCAACCCTCTCCCAAGTTAATAAGTCTAATGAAGTCCCTTCGGATATATCCAGTTCGTGACTTTCGCACCACATGAGCAGGGCTAGTAAAGCCCACTCGTTGTAATTAATCCCTCTTTTTTTAAGAAAAAAAGTCCATACCTTCACAACGGGGTAATCTGGTGTAAAAAACCATGCTCCCATGGTCCCAACAGCGGTTCCAATCCTCTAGGGGGTTTCTGGAATCATGCTGAAGCTCCACCATCACTGTCGGGATTTTGCAGCAAATCCGCTGTCCACAGCAAAATCCGCTGCTTTTCCACCATCCCACTGGCTGAGTCTTGGCTATTCCCACTGACTGCGACAAAAGCCGGCACTTTCCGCTGTCCCACCGGCTGTGTTTGCAGCAGAATCCACTGCTCCTCTGTCTTTCCACAAATCCATGGTGTTTAAAGTGACTGAGTCTATATCTCACACGGGAGCACCACTTGTAACCATGCTCATTACTTCATGGTGCTTGTGGCTGCCATGTGGTGGGGGAAGGAGCTGGAGACAGACACAGCACACTCCTCAGCTTGTGTGGACAACAGTGTCAGTTTATTCATGGAGGTTATCTTTTATAAGGGGTTCAAAATTCGCATGCCTGACCATATCATTGGTTGAGGTCTTGGTGCTGCCCAGCTCCTTTGACTAATCATATGTCTGCAGCCTAGGTGGAACCCGATTGGATGAATATCCGCTCAGGGGCTGGCCCATGGAACTGAGCCTGGTTTTCAAGGCAACCACAGCACAAGCCAAGCTTGCACTGCAACAATGCCCAGCTAACCTAGCCAAGCCACCTCACCACCAACACGGTGGTTGCAAGGTCTGGGCTGCCATCTCTTCCAGGGTAAGCTGAGCATGACTCAAATGGAGGAGCCCTTTCCAAGTCAAAGTACTGCAAAGCAGCTTTTCAGTGTAGAGTGCCTCTCTCAATTACACTTCCCAAAGCAGGTTCTTCTCATTTACAGTAACTTGACCTAAAGACCTGTCACAGCAGAAAATGAGGTTGAAATCATGGTGCTCCCCTGCTTCCATAGAGCTCCTGATTGCCTTTTTGTTTCTTTGCTGACTTTCTCTGTTCCCATTACCTCATGATAGGGGAGTTTTTTTAAATAAGTAGGTTTGGGAACAGCAATCCCATGGAGATAAGGGCCATATCCTGTGCTCAGAGATTCATTATCTGCTTCCATATAAGCTGGGAGAGAAGTGAGCCTGCTTTTCTTTAAATTTTTGTAGAAAATATGACTGAGAATTTTTTAAAAATCAAATTAAAGTACAGAAGGACTTGAGAAAGTGTGGGGGCTACAAACTGGTGCTAGAGCAAAAAGGACTCATTTAAATACAAATTATTTAGGAGTACAAACTGGGATGCCATTATACAAAGTGTCACCAACTCATTTCACTGCATCCATTTCTGTGTTTGTCTGCATATGATAAAGGAATTGGTTCTAGTCCTCCTCCTTTTTTGTTGTTTTTTTAATATGGCTGGGAAATATGCAATTAAAATTTCAACCTGCTGAAAAAATCAGGTCCCAGTAGAGCGGGCAGATCCAAATCTTTCGTATCCTGCTGTAGCGGTTTCAGTTTTAACCGGGCGAAAACACCAATTAAGTGTAATGGTTTTGGTTCGCCAATCTGAGTCACTGCTCTAATTAGCGTGGTGGGTTGATCGCTGGTCAAATGCCAGTGCACTTACTAAAATTATTTACTCATTTTCTGCTGTGAGATAAGGATTAGGAGGAGAGCAAAGCAGGTTCTAAATTTTAAAGGGTATAAAGAAAGCTTTATTAACTGAACTAAAAGAAGAATAATAAGAATCAGAATAAACTTTCAGAACACTTCTCCTCCCCCCACCTCCTTTTTCTTTTCTCAGTGACAACATAAAGAGACAACCTGGGACTTCCAGTCAGTTTACCACCTCTAAAATAATATTTCTTCAGTTCACTTTGGGAGAGGAGTCTCTCTTGCCGTGCTATGGAGACTTTTCTACAAGAAATAGTTTTCTCGTGGTTTAATTTTCACGAATAGCAGCTGCCTGGAAATTTGTAACCATGAAGTTTCTCTCATGTTTGGTAGTTTTCCCCCAACTACGACCATGGGTCACTTCAGCTTATTGGGGTGCAATTTTAAGGATGAGCTGTTCTAGTATAAAAGCAAAAGTTCTTTTCATCTATCTCTAGGATCATCTTCATCTCTGGGAACAGAGGTCTTCTTCTATCCCTGGGGCAAGGTTTCTTATTTCTTTTATTTGTCTATTTAAGCTGCTCATCAGATCAGAGCTATTTTGACATCTGCTTACTTCAGCACGGGTGCCTCTGCTCATGGCTGTGGTTAGAATGCTACATCCCCCCAATGCATTCCAGGAGTTACAGGGAAAAGAGTTTGATGTATCAATTATATCTTCATCATAGCTTTACAAGGGAATTTCAGCCCAAGACTAAGGCATCTCCTCATTCTCCTTCCATCTAGGATTTGATTCCTTCTTCACTAACCTCAGTGTCTCCATGTTTTTTTTCTTTATGTGTCTTCACCCTTTCATTTTCTATTATTTGAGAGAGGATTGATGTCTGTAAGTTTCATTTGTGCACTGAAAAAGTTAATATCTTGTCTGGGCCTTGCATTAGGAAATGGTCTTTCACTGTCGGTCATATGATCTCTGCCAGACAGTGGCCAGAGCTGTTTACGGTGGAGCATTTTTCAGCGGCCACACTGGGGGGTGGGGGGGGGTGGAGCAGATAGGATTGCAGCAGCCAGGCTAGGACTCAGCGACAGCACACCGTGGGTCAATGTCTTCCCCTCCCAGCAGCTGCGGGAGAAACTCAGTGGTGGCAGAATTTCAGCCATGCGTGCGGTGCAGGGCCCAGCCAGGCTGCACAGGCTCTCAGTTACCTGTTCAGAGGTCAGAAGCAAGAGATTTTTTTTCCCAGGGTTTGTTCATTTTTAAATGTGATTTCACAGAGGAGTGTTCAGCTTTCTAAGGGGTTTAACAGGGTGTCAATATTCAAAAATAGCCAGCTGATTGGTTTTGTCAGGTCCGAAGGAAGCTGCCGAGGTCTTTACATTGAATCATTTCCATAGTTGATGGATTTTCTCTTTAACTAAAAACCAAGCTGTGTTAAACCACAATACCTGCATATCTACCTAAATGGGAAATCTTGTGTCCTACCCATCTGCTTAAAACTGGGCACCTAGGTGAGCACTCAGGGTCCCTGTTGCTGAATTTGGGAGGGTGTTGTAATGGGGTGCCTGGATGTAGTGGGTTGACCTTGGCTGGGTGCCAGGTGCCCACCAAACTGCTCTATCCCTCCCCTTCCCAGCGGGACAGGGGAGAGAAAATAAAATGCATAAGCAAAGGGGAAAAGTTAATCTCTACTTCTCATCAGTAAGCGATGTTCAGACGCTTCCTGGGAAGCAGGGCTTCAGCACGCATAGTGGTTTCTCCAGAAGGCAAACACTGAAGAATCATGAATCCCCCCCGTTCCTCCTTTCTCCCTTAGCTTTTATATCTGAGCTGATGTTGTATGGGATAGAATATCCGTTTGGTTAATTTGGGTCAGCTGGTCTGGTTGTGTCCCCTCCCAGGATTTTGCCCACCTCCAAACCCTTGATGGACCTAAAATGTATTGGGGTTTTGTTTGGGCAGGACCATGGCAGTTAGCATATCCCCTAGTGTTGACCAGCCAAGGGGCTTCTGCTAAATTTGCATCCCAGTGCTTCCTTGTCCCATTATCTAAGGCTCTTAACATAGTCTTAATCAGTCCATGATACCTCTCAGTCTTTTCAGAGGCCTGTGAGTGATAAGGGACATGATGTATACACTCAATACATGTGTCCTTGCCCAAGAGTTTATGAGGTTATTTTGAAAATTAGTCCCACTGACTGATTCAATTCTCTCTGGAGTACCATGTTGCCACAAAATGTGTTTCTCAAGGCCTGATAGGGTTTCGAGCAGAGGAATGGTTTATAAGATGTTTCCAGTCAGCCAGTTGTTGCGTCTACCATGGTGAGCATGTAACTTTTGCCTTGGCATGTTCGTGGCAGTGGTCCAATGTAGTCAATTTGCCAGGCCTCACCATATTGGAAACCCAGCTACCATCCTCTATTCAAAGGAGCCTTTACTCGTGTGGCTCGCTTGATGGCAGCATGTTTCACATCCATGAATGACCCGTGTGATGGCCTCCATGGTCAGGTCCACCCTTTGATCATGAGCCCATCTGTTTGTTGCATCCCTTCCTAGATGTCCTGATGTTTCATGGGCCCATTGGGCTATAAATAGCTCACCCTTCCCCTTCCAGTGTAGGTCCACCTAATCTATTCCAATTTTGGCAGCCTTATCTATCCATTCATTGTTCTGATGTTCTTCAGTGGTGCAACTTTTGGGCATGTATGAGATGGGTTGACATACATACACATGGGTATGTGAATGTGATTTTCTTCACCAAAAATCAATTATTGCAAAACCAGCACATAGTACGTCCATGATATACCTTCAGTCATGTCTTCTACCCAGGCAGCGATGTCCTGCCACAATGCAGTTTTATGGAAAAACCAACTTTCAGAAGAATTTGGATTATTCCCTTTCTCAAAAACTCCTTGTGCTGCACTGCCCCATACAGTGATATCATTGATATATTGCAGGTGTTCTGGTGCTCCACCCCATTCCAATACAGTCTGGATCAGTCCATGGCAGATGGTCAGGCTATGTTTCTACTCCTGAGGCAGTTGGTTCCAGGTATACTGGAAACCTCTACAAGTGAAAGCAAATTGTGGCCTGCAATCTGCTACCAGAGGGACTGGTGTTGTATTGCACTGTTTGTTTCGTAAGTT
Organism: Rhabdornis inornatus; assembly: GCA_013397075.1. Classification (NCBI taxonomy): domain Eukaryota; kingdom Metazoa; phylum Chordata; class Aves; order Passeriformes; family Rhabdornithidae; genus Rhabdornis; species Rhabdornis inornatus. Next base: position 19,192 of record VWZS01002598.1, on the reverse strand, counting down.
GCACTGTTCATTGTTCTTATGGTATCTTCCATTCTCCCCCATCGGTCTGTGACATGGTCGAATCCTTCCTTTCGCCCCTCCCCATCGGTGGCTTCCCATTGGTCACGGGTCTATTCCTCCCCTCCCCTTTCCCTGAGTTTAAAAGTGACAGTCATCTCTCTCTCTCTTTCTTTCTCCTCTCACCATGTGGATGACAGAATAAACTGTGGACCATTTTTCCCACGGGAGAAAAGAGCCTCCTTTGGTTTTTTACCTTTGTCTATGAGGATTTCCCATCCACCTCCGGTCTAGAGCTAGCCAGAGGGACCGGAGAGAAAAGGGAACTACCTCAGACTGAGAAAAATGCATTAGTGTTACTGTAGCAGGTTGACCCTGTCTGGGTGCCAGGTGCCCACTCAGTCGCTCTATCAGTCCCTTTCCCACTGTGACAGGGGAAAGACTAAGATGGAGCACAAACAGCAGGGTGAGATAAGGCAGTTTTATTACAGGAAAAGAAAAGCAATAAGTGGAGATCTGGGCCCGCAACAGCTAAAGACAAACAAAAGTCAGTCTCTACTTCCTGTGGAAGATCAGACAGCTAAAGAAGCTGAGCTGGGTAGCACCACAGACCTCGTGGCTCTGATACAGTGGAAGGCGTGGGAGAGATAAACTCAAAGCAAGAACAAGAAATGAAAACACCACATCTGACTGCTTGATGAGAGAGGATGTGGACAAGGACATCACTGGCACAAGAGGATGTAACAGGGACTTGATAACCAAAAAGATTGTGTTGCTAAGGGAAGAGGGGCAAGGGGGTTTAAGTGGAAAATTTTGTGCAGAAGTTAGAGAACTATAAATACTGGTAATCTGTGGTTTCGGACCTAGAGAGAGGAAAAAAAAGCAACAACACACATGGACCTTTTTAGGGAAAAAAGGCCAATTTTATTGAGCGGAGAGCTTGTATTTAAAGCATGTTACGAGAGACTAGAACAGGACAGTAGCTTATTGGCTAATTGGGATAAACAACCAAGAGACCAGGCCTCAGGATGTATCCCATGGGAAAACAACAGGTGTTAATCTTTATTATGACTAGCACTTTGTTTTTCACCAGATTCTAAGTTGTTTTTGACCATTTATCACCTTGGGAAATTTCCTTTCCTGTCTGCAGCTAACATCAGCTTCTCAGCCTGGGAAGCAAGAAGGATTTAGGCTTGAGAGAAAAGATTCTCGAGCTGTAATTTTGCAGCTCCCTAGGTGTCTCTGTCCACAGTAATCAGTGTAATAAAACTGTGTTTGCTTTGCTTTTACTGCCTGGTCCGCCTCTCAATCGCTGCAAATGGTGTCCCTGTGGGAGGAACGACAATTTGCCTAGCTGGCATCCAGCGGTGAGCCCCATGGAACTGAAGTGTTGCTGAGAGGAAGCAGGCAGAAGCCCGGCTGGCATCAATCCCTTTGGATTTTGAAGGTGAGCTGTGGGGAACATGGGCAGTAATATGTCCTGAGAAGAAAAACAGGTTTTTGAACTTATGTCTAAACTTTTAGAGAAGCATGGCAAACCAGTTGCTTCTCACTCTCTTCAGCTGATTTTTCACTGGACAGAATCACACATCAAAGGGTTAAATGCCAGTACTGCTTTTACAGTGGAATTATGGAATGAAGTGGGGTGAAACTCTGGGACTGGGTGACTAAAGGCGCTAAAATAGCAATTGGTTTGTTACCTCTGTGGCTAGCTATCTTAGAAACTCTTAAAGCCCAGGAAGGTGTTGGGAAAGGATTGTCTCCCACTGCCCCCTCAGTGACATCAATCCCTTGTCAGGGTCCTGCAGAGGAGTCTTTAACGCTCCCTGCACCCTGACCTTCTGTGAAAATACAAGTTTCTAAAATCTCGATGTGAGCCCATGAAATCCAATTCACTGCTTCTGATGGGGATTTGGAATTTGAGGATGATCCCTTTGATCCTAGACTTGTTGACACAGAAAATGACCCTGATTTATATCCCCCGAATCTGCATAACAATTGGTGGTGGTTCTGGAAACAGGCATTAGAAGCAGGTCATTTAGATATTGCACAAGCTATTGTGGTACCTGTGATTTATCACGGTCAAAGACCCCCCGTGTGGGAGAGTTTGCCTTTGTCAGTCATTAAAGAATTATGGTGCTCCATGATGGAATATGGCATTACTTCTCCTTATTGTACTAATATGCTTTCCACTGTTCTCAATTCCTATACTATCACTCCTCATGATTTAAAGTTGCTTTCCCAACTGCTGCTTTTGCCAATGCAATATGCACTGTGGGAGGCAGAGTGGAAAAAGCTTTTAGAAGCAAGACTTTTAACCTATGGGGGAAATGTAAATCAGCAACTTGCTGCCTTAACTATTGATCATCTCATGGGAACGGGCCAACATTCTCAGCCAGACGCTCAAGTGTGGGGTATTCCCCGGGAAGCACTGAAGGATATTAGAGATGATGCATATCGCGTTTTTATGAAAGTCCCCAATACCAGTAAACTGCAAAAGGCTTTCACATCCATAACTCAAGAGGCAAAAGAACCTTATGTGCAATTTATTGATCGCCTTTGAGAAGCATTAGACAAACAAGTTGCTCATCAAGAAGCTCTCGATATTATTCTTTTAAAATTAGCCATAGAAAATGCTAACAGTGTCTGTCAAAAGGTTCTTAGGCCATTTAAAAACCCCACAATTATAGAAATGGTTGAAGCCTGTAATTGTATCAGTTGAACACAAGTTTCAAACTATGGCTGCTGCTTTTACTGCACTTAAGGTGACCCCTGGTCCTGCGGGACAAACTTTTCTTGGTTGTGGAAAACCAGGCCACCTTAAAAAAAGACTGCTATGCCTTAAAAAAGAGCAAAGTAAAAAAAAAAAAAAAAACTGGAGTTTGTCCGAGATGTCACAAAGGGTGACACTATGCTAACCAGTGTTGCTCTAAATATGATATTGACGACAAACCAATTTCAGGAAACTTGGAGCATGGGGCATCGCCACGCTCAGACACAAATTCCTCAGCCGAACTCTGCAGCAGGAGTTCTGCCACCTTACAACCAGCCACCAGCAGCAGTACCGGCATGGACCTGTCAGCTGCCTATACAGTAACTATTTTAGATTCCTCCGTCCATCTGATATCCATGGGGGGTTAATAGACCTTTAGAACAGGGATGGATTTCTTTGCTTTTGGGGCATTCTTCAACCACTTTAATGGGATTGTTTGTGCTCCCAGGAGTAATAGATGCAGACTTCTTAGGAGAAATCAAAATCGTGGTCTGGACTTCCTTCCCCCCATGTACTGTATCCCAGGGTTCTAAAATTGCCCAATTAATATTTTTTACAATGCCAATGTCTACTAACACAGTGCAAAAATGGAGGGGGGAGGAAGGTTTTGTGTCCACAGGAGCACCTCAAATTTTCTGGACTCAGCCGTTAACTGTCCAACACCCCACTGGTAAAGGCAAGCTGTCATGACAAGGGNAAGCAAAGAAAAAAAAAAAAAAAAAAACTGGAGTTTGTCCGAGATGTCACAAAGGGTGACACTATGCTAACCAGTGTTGCTCTAAATATGATATTGACGACAAACCAATTTCAGGAAACTTGGAGCATGGGGCATCGCCACGCTCAGACACAAATTCCTCAGCCGAACTCTGCAGCAGGAGTTCTGCCACCTTACAACCAGCCACCAGCAGCAGTACCGGCATGGACCTGTCAGCTGCCTATACAGTAACTATTTTAGATTCCTCCGTCCATCTGATATCCATGGGGGGTTAATAGACCTTTAGAACAGGGATGGATTTCTTTGCTTTTGGGGCATTCTTCAACCACTTTAATGGGATTGTTTGTGCTCCCAGGAGTAATAGATGCAGACTTCTTAGGAGAAATCAAAATCGTGGTCTGGACTTCCTTCCCCCCATGTACTGTATCCCAGGGTTCTAAAATTGCCCAATTAATATTTTTTACAATGCCAATGTCTACTAACACAGTGCAAAAACGAAGGGGGGGGAGGATTTTGGGTCCACGGGAGCACCTCAAATTTTCTGGACTCAGCCGTTAACTGTCCAACACCCCACTGGTAAAGGCAAGCTGTCATGACAAGGGCAGCATGTCACATTCACAGGAATTATTGATATGGGAGCTAATGTCACAGTCACCTCACAAACTAAGTGGCCCCCTAGATGGCCACTTACTACAGTTCCCAAAGCACTCACTGGCATTAGGGGGAGCAGTACTAGCTTTCAAAACAAAGAATTTATCCAAATTGCAGGTCCTGAGGGACATACTGCTACCATTAAGCTACCAGCAGCGATGTTCGGACACTTTCTGGGAAGCAGGGCTTCAGCACGGGTAACAGTTCCTCCAGAAGGCAAACATTGAAAATGCACAAATGCCTCCCCTTCCTTCTCTCTCCCTTAGCTTTATATATCTGAGCTGACGTCATCTGGTATGGAATATCCCTTTGGCTAATTTGGGTCAGCTGGCCTGGTTGTGTCCCCTCCCAGGATCTTGCCCACCTCCATCCCATTTGATGAGGAAAGGAATGTCAGAAGGACAGTGGTGCTCGGCAGTAGGCAAAACACTGGTCTGTTATCAACACCCATCCAGCTACCAATGCAAAGCACAGCACTGTAAAGGCTATGAACTTTACCTCAGTCAGACCCAATACAGTTACCAAAACAGTTAATTCAATTTCTACTGTGACTGTGAACTTTTAACAGAAGACACTGTCTGTGAGCCTTTAGCAGAGAAACAAGGCATGCAAAAACTGCTTTCCCAGCAAGGATGTTGAAAGATAAGGGGGAGACATCTTGCTCAGGAATGCAGCTGCAGCCAAAACAAGGACTGAGTTTGGAAACATGGGGAAGGTTTTATGGTAATGGGGAAATTATAATATGCATGTAGTGACTGTATATGAGCAACACACTTGTAGAAATCGGGGGGTACATTAGGAGGTGCTATCCCCAGTGCCACTTGTCCCGGTTTAAACGACAGATATCTGCCAAGGAAGGCAGGAACCTTCTTGTAATGGAAAAAATGACCCCCTCCCCTCAAAATTATTATAACCTTGAAATTATGGGGCTTTCAGGCAAAGACATGGGAAAGGGAATAACAGTTCTTTACTAGAATATATATAACAAGACAGACAAGCAACAACAGCAACAAAACCAAGAAAAACCCAGTAACATCCTTTTTCTGCCCGTCAAGCAATTTCCCCTTTGGTGTAGTTATGACCACAACTGGCAGGGGGCGCTGTTGGCTCCTGTTGGGGCACAGAGGCTGCAGTGAGTCCTCCATGGCTTCAGGGGGCGCTGTTGGCTCAGGCAGCTTCAGAGGGTGTGCCAATGGGAGCCCTAAGCCTCCCCAGGGGGTAATGGGCACCCCGTGGAGAGAGAGAAGGTGTGGGAGAGTGGATTTTGGTTTTCCCTGGCTCTCACGTGTCCTGTGTAGTATCCTGGTGATGGCAGCAGCAGGCAAAGTTCTAGTCAGCAGCCAGGAAGTGCTGCCTTCAGAGAGAGGGAGGAGGTGGAGGCCCGGTTTTCCCCTGAAACACCCATGCAGATGGTGAGGGTGTCTCCTGGAGAGAGCAGCTTCTGAGAAGTCACAGTCCACTGGCTGATCCTGTGAGCATCTGGCCCATCAACGGTAAGGAGAAGCAACAAGGAAAACGTGGCAGCAGCAAGTCCTCTGGGCAGAACTCCAGCACCAAACACTACAATAGTCTCCCCTCCAAGCTGGGCAAAGACTGCCCCACCCCCCAGCTAAGAAACTGCCAAAACCACCCTGCTTCCCCCCCCACTCCACCAGAACCATTCAAATGATATGCCAAGGCACTCAGCCACATCTTTTGCTAACTCAATTACTTCCTATTTATCCCCTTCTCCCAGCATCTTTTGCTGATCAGAGGTGGAAAGAAATTCCCCTGAGAAACCTAACCCAGAACACCACTTCAGGCACCTGAATAAATGATGACCTCTAACACTAAATTGGTGTTAAGAAGTCTTTTTCAACCATTTTCAGTAATTTTGTGACAGTGATTAGTGACCCAGATGGGACCTCAGCCTCTGAGCCTTGGTGGGTCCATGGTCGACAGGCCTCCAAGCAGCACCAAGGAATTATAGGGGAGGGGACCCCTAGACTTCAGACCATGAAGAGACTTGAGGCAAGATCCCTGTGGTATGTAAAAGGCATCAATTAAATCTTGGGGTTATTGATAAGAGGGTACTAACCCTGCACTAAGTTTCTGGTAAACTCTGGTAACTCCTCTAACTCCGGTAACAGGGTTTGAGCCCCCAGCAGGGTTTAAATCCCTGTCCTGTCTGTTGGTAAGCTTACTGGAGGTTAGAATCCCTCAGGTTGGGGGTCTGTGTCCCCAGGACGGCTAGGAGCTTGCATCCCCTCTGATAAGGGGTTTGATTTCTCTCTGGAAGCGTTGTACCCAAATAAGCCACTGTAGCACTTTGGTCATGCCTGGATAGGGGGTTTCAGTCCTCCCCCTGGGAACTTAAAGCATTGTACCTGGCTGAACGTTCTGCCATAGCCAGACCTGCAGTGAAGAGAAAAAGAAAAAATGGGGATAAAAACTTGTCCATGTGCACTGTTCTGTGCCGTGCTGCTGGACCCCTCCCCCGTGAGAGCTGTGTGCTGAATTCTCGGCACATGCTAAAGCAGGCAGGCAGACAGGGCATCCCACCCAGTGCGACTTAGCCATGGCTCCGCTCAGCCATGGCGAAACACGTGGCCATCATCATCTTGGTCCCGAGCAGTGATGGGGAAGGAAAGGAGAAAGGGAAAAAAGCATATTTACAACACAGAAGCCCGAGCCTGGCCCTGGCTGCCACTGCCACCAACCTGCGTGGCTTTCCTTCCCCCAAGCAGCAGTCCCAATCACACGCCTGGGCATCCCCCCTCCACAGCCCAGAAACTGCTCCGTGGAATCTCTTCATCTGTCTGAAGCACTTGTCGAATTTGCTTTCTGACAGTTGTTGCTTGTATTATTGACTTCCGGGGGCGGTTTCTTCTAAAACTGTGAAAAACGAAGTCCACTCCTTAGTTAAAATTTAAAGAAAATTTAATGACCAATAGGGGACAAAGTCAATAAGTCAAAAGGAAGAGCGCTGGGTGCTTATCCGCAGCCAGAGGCACATCAGTCAACACAGCAACACCCCTTATTGCACCCTGGGTATTGCATCAACTAAATACATATTCATAAATGGTCATACATATTCAAACATTTTAACATCGTTCCTCCTCCGTCCCACCTTTTTGGACCATGTGCAGTTGTCCTAGTCATGGTCATTTTTTACTTTTCGATACGTTCAACAGGTTTCGATTCCTTCATTGGTTAAATGTTAACATTACAACTCTTCACCAACATTGGTATCCCAACACAACATTCGCATTAAAAGAACTCTAAACTT
>VWZS01002594.1:0-47158 GCA_013397075.1 Rhabdornis inornatus | reverse complement strand
CCCAAACCATTCTAGGATTCTGATTTGTGGTGCAGTGCATTTGTTGGGGTTGTGTTTGTAGGGCTTTGCACTTATGGGGGTTGTATTTCCGTGGGCATACATTTATGGGAGTTGCTTTCGCGGCCCTGCGCATTTGTTTGGTTTCCATTTTTGGACCTGTTCCTTTTCGGGGCCGCGCTTGCGGTTGCAGGAGAGCTGCCTGCCTCGTCCGATGCGCCACCGCCGGACACCAACGATAAAATTAAACCCTGATTGTGCCCGCCCGCCGGCAGCATGGCTACTGCGGGGCGACAGGTGCGCAGGCGTAATAGTGGTGTGTGACGAGGGGAGCGCGGAGGCGCTCGGCTGTGGCGGCGGTGGAGAGTGTTACCCGGATGTCGCGCATGTGCGGTGTCGTCCGGACGTGTCGGAGGCGGCCGCGGAGTGCGAGCGGCCGGAGTCTGCGGCAACGAGGCGACGGTGACGACGGCCGTTACTGTGCGCTCGAGTTCCCCCTCCCCTGCACCGCCGGCCTGAGGGTGGGGGGGCGGAGGCCTGGCCCGCTCTGCCGCACCGGGGCCGGCTGAGACGAGAGTAGGCTCATCCCTGCAGCCGTCGCCACCCCTCACCCCAGCCGCAGGCCGCGCCCGGAGAGCGGCCACACCGCCGCCGCCCGCGGCCCAGGTAACATCCGCTCTCGCCTCTCGTCTGCCTGCCTGCCTGCCTGCCGAGGCTGCCCGCAGCACGCCCTCTCCTACCGCTCGCCGCTGAGGCTGCCGCGGGACTGGGCCGCGCCGCGCCCCGCCGCGCTGGGGGCGTGCCGGCTGCTGCTCCGGGGAGCCAAGACAGCGGCTCCCTCCACCCGCCGCCCAGGGGCTTCTCCTCGGCCCCGCTTCTCTGGCTTCCCCTCCCTGGCTCCTTCCCCATCTCTCCCTCTTTTCCTGAACGAGAAAAAAAATATGATCGCCCCGCCTTCAAACTTTTAGTATTATTTTTTTTAAATCCCGGCAAAGGCTCTCCAACCGGCCTGTTCCCAGTTAAACTTTCCTCCGCTGCCGTTCGTACAGACTGCTCTCTTCCTCCTCTCTCCCCCACGCTGGAGAAACGCTCTGGGTGGTTTTATGTGAGCCGCTTCTAGTTTAGTTCTTTGAAATCTGCCATCTTATTTGCAGTAACAAAGAACAGTGCTTTTAGCTCATTTTCAGACAGCGTGGGGTTGCTCAGCACAAGGGGTATTAAGACTGTTCCTTCTTTATTCTTCACCTTCTCTTCCCTATTTCTGTGAGTGTGAGTTTTGTGTGAGGTTTGTGACTTGCTGCATAGTTGAGCCTTATATGTTTTACCTATGAAGGCGGGTTAATTTGTGGGGTAATCTAGTTGAGGGTTAGGTGTGTTATCGCTTAGTACCCAAATTGTGCTACTACAAGCTAGTTCTTCTCAAACACATACGGTTGGAGTAGGATCATGGTGTTTTTTACCACCGCTTCTCAAATTATCTTGGTTAATAATAGTGTGCCACTGTCAACAGGCAAGAGTGAATCCAGGCTCCTGCACTACTGTTACTTTCTTCAATAACGTAGATAATTCCATGCAAGGTTGTTGAAATAGCTATACTGCCCTATAAAACTAAATGTGTTTTTGTACTCCAGCATCATGATAAGTAGGCAATTTGTCCTTCTGGCCCTCCTCTTATTTTTCTTGGTTGGATTGTGACTGGAAGGAGTTTCTTCTCACTTTGCATTCATGAACCTCTTTTGATTTGCTTGTTGTGTAGGCATGTTTAATATTGATATAGAAACTTTATTTCAAAGAGCTGAAGCCTAAAGAAAAGCAGTGTCTCAAAGTAATTAGAATTCCTTTTTTTAGGTAGATGGCTCTTTATGGAATGCATTCAGGTGAAGCTAACACAATAGGGATGTGAGTTTTGAGAGGAATCAACAGATTTAGTGGAGAACAAAGGTGTGCTGAGAGCAGATCCCTGGATCCTGATGAGGAGCAGCCTTTGCTGTGCTGTTGTTAAGGTCTTGCTGGAATTTTAGGACTCTTTTTCTATGTGGCTAACCTTGTGAAAAAATCTACTTTTGTTTGAGGCTGAAATTTTCCATGTTTCCAGAGGCGATATTTTTTTTAAAGTTTGAACAAGTGCAGAGAACATTATACCTGTGCAGATTACAATAAAGAACAGATGTTCTCTAATGCACCTATTGCTAGGGTATCAAAACATTACATACCAGTGAAAAATCATACCGTTTTTGCCTGAGCAAGGTTTGATTCTTCCTTTTATTGCTTGGTGTAGCCACAATTGTTTTCTTTGTGAGCTTTCGACCAATTACTATTTGCCCTTGTTGAAGGAAGCCTTCTGCAAGTGGAATCTTGCAGGATCCTCTGAGGAAGAGTTCAGATTTGCCATGTCATTCTATGGCAAGGATTTTCATCACCTTCTGCTCTCTGAATGTGGTCTCTCCTGACGTTTCCGGGTTTTTATCCTCATCCTCAGGGGCTAGGATGAGGAGGGGATGACCTCTTGCTCAGTGGGACACCAGGGGTGCTCTTTCACAAGTGAGGTAGTTTGAGGTGCCTATAACTGTATTATGGAAATAGATCAAGTTATAGAGGAGCTTATTGCCCTTCCCACTCTCATGGTGTAAGGGGCAGTAGTCTTCCTTCTCTGACCATACAGAAGTCTGTATTGAAAAGAGGAGTTGTTTTCAGCTGTATGCTTTCTCAAAGATAAAAATGTGGAGAGAGAGGAGTGGAACCAAAATGAAAAATGAAACTTTCTAGGATTTAAAATGTATGTGTATGTAGTCACATCAGCATAGTAGCTCTACCTTGCTCATTGTATCCTGCCCCTCCATGCATTCAAAAACAAGATAGGGGTTGGGATGTCTTTTTACTGTTGTATTAGTTTCTTGAACAAGATTAGGAAACTGGAACTGCATGCAGCAGAAACGTTTGCTCCGTTTATAGGATCAGTCTGTTGCATTTGCAAAGTGCTTTTCAAAGTAGTCCAAGTGCACAGGTTGAAGCTGAGAGGAGTAAAAATGCTGAGAGCTGCACTTGGTAGCTACATCAGATCAGTTTCTTCCACAAAGAAATGGTTGCTCCTACTTTTTTTAACTGAATTTATGTTAAGATGAAAGTTGCCACTCAGAGTTGACATAAAACTCTTTTCCAGTTCCTTTTATGCTGTCATGTGTCTTAAATTCTTGTAGCTACTGACAGTGAGAGGCGCAGAATTGAGACATGATTCAGATATGCACACAAATATAGTATTCTGGGAAATGTTGGCTCTTACTGTACAAAACAGTGTGAGTGTAGTACCTTCTTAGTACACTCTCTTGCTCTTTAATGCTAATTGTTCTTATGTTTACACTTGGTTCCTGTTCACCCTTTGGGCAAGCAGATAATAGTCTAATATGCTGGAATGTATCTGCAGTTTAATAATTCATATATTCATCAAATCACAAACTGCCTTTTGTTTTATTGGTTTATGGATTTTTCTTTATCATAAAACTTATACTACTGCATTATTAAACAGCAAAAGTGTAGTAATGTTTTGTAGTTAAAAGCTATCAAATGTATATGCTGATTTTCTGACATCTTTGTGTTTGTCTAATTTTGGAGACGAGAGCCTTTCTTGTCCTTTATTTGTGTGAAATGTTCTAGCAAGGTGTCAATTTGTATGCTTTTCTAATTAGCCAGTTTGTTAGCATCGCATTACTGCCTAATATTAAAATGCTGGAAATCTGTTTGGGTTGACTGTTACTAGTAAATCACATTCCAGAGTATCAGTGGCAGGTTCACTACCCTAGTCGTTTACTGTAGGATTTATCATATCAGTGTCGGGCCTGGATTAACTGTCTGGCCCAAAATGTTGGATTACTGATTGCCTGGATCATATTCCTTTGGATTACATCCCTGATTTCCAGCTCCATAACTGCTTGGTTTGTCTGCATAAGCATATTGTTTCCTTTTTTTTGTTGGGGGTTGATTGTTCTCCTCAAATTGCAAAATGTGGCTTAAGATCATTCTTAATACGTAGAAAAAGATGAGAGTTCTTTTTAAGAAATTTAGATTTGTAACTTCTCAGAAAATTTTAACCAGATTAGAGTATTGGAAATGGGAATTATTTGGAGGAAAGGATTTTTCAGATGAGCTTCAAGATTTGCTTGGCTCAATGACTAGGGCACATTTAATAGGAGTTTAGGTGAGGTCTTCAGGCTATATAAGATGTATGGAAGAATTATGGTGTTTGTTCAAGTTTGCATCAATCTTGACGGAAGAGTTTCAGTTAATTGTTACTTATCAGTTCTCTGAGATAATAGTGTGTTTGTTACAGATCATCAAGGGTGTTTTTAATTACCTGGCAATCTGAACTAATTTTGTCTTACAGATTTACCTATTCAGTCTCTTATTCTTGTTCCAATACTTAGAGTATTGCAGAACACTAGTTGTTGTTCACTTGTTTTATAATATACCTGTTAATACTTAGTTATTGAAATAAATTACTTTCTATAACATAGAATTATAGAATCATTAAGGTTGGAAAAGATATTTGAGTCCAAACATAATCAAGTACTTCTCTATAACTTTGTAACTTGTTAGCATTTTATGTTACCTGTCCCTTTTTTTTCCCGTTCTGCTCGCATCACACTATAGCAAAAGGGGGAGAAATACCTTTTTGTTCCTTGATGAATGAAGCTGAGCTTTACTACAAGCACTGTCTCCTGATGCTGTTTTTGTCATGTTCCCTGTCTCTTCTCTCTGCCTCTTTTTTTCCCAAAGCACTCTCACCCATTTCTGTTTCCATTAAATTCCTGGGTAGAGGGAATTAAGAACTTCTTTGCTCAATATATTTGGCCCTATGTATTCAACTGTAAATCTAAGCTTGAACTGTAGTGTCCATTTGTAAAACATAAAAACTTGGCTTGTCTCCAAAATATACTAATGCTTCTGGTGCTGTAGAGGAAATATGTCATGACACTTATCAATATGTGCTAGATTGATACCCACTGACCTCACTCCCTCTTTTTGGGGATCAAAATTGCAAGATTAAAGACAAGATTTCTGTAGATGTGGCTTCTAAAAGGAGGCTCCTGAATGAGTGTGCAATTAATACACCAGCAGTGTTTAACAGTATTCAAAATCCTAAATAACTGGCCTGGCTTTCAAAAATGCTGAAGAATCAGAAGCTCCTACTGAGCACCGTGGCAGCTGAGGGATTACTCAACATTTCTGAAGATCAGTACACTTAAATAAGGGTTTATTTGCTTGATCTTAGTCTTCTGAAAGTCAGCCATCAAAATTCTCACTCATGTTTTTAGGGGTATAAAAGAGCTGCATGTCTAATTTTAAGCATCTCTTTATTTAAAGCTCCTTTAGCTAGTAGCTTTATCAAATCACTGATTTGTGATTACTTATGTGTATCTATCTGGGATGCTATTTTATATTTAAGGAAAATGATATTCTATTTTGTTTTAGCTGGTAAGCTTTGAGATTTATGTGAATTCGAGTTTCTGTGGAGAATGAATGGCAGGTTAAGCTTGACTTTTTATAGAGGCTTACTGATTTGAAGCTTTAAAAGAAGCTAGTATTGAGGGAGAAACTTTAATAGCTAGGTAAAATGATCTTACTCAAACTTATAGGTAATTGTTTTCCTTTGGGAGAAATTAGGTCCAGAAGCATCCTTACAAAAGAAAAGTATTGAAAATGGAGGGGGGGAGGATTTGCACTATGTTTTTTCCCAAGTATACTGAAATGTGATATATTCAAGTTGAAATCAGAAAAAATACTAAATAGGGAAGAGGTTGTTTCCTTTTATAATTGTGCTGGATTTGTGTTGCAATATTCCTTTTACAAGGAGGGAAGTCATGTTAATACTGTAATTTGTGTGATACATTAACTTTCTAAGTTAACATCCCACTCTTATTTTTGTGCAATGCATTTGTTTCCAATAAATAGCTGCTACTGCTGTATCTCTAATGACATGGAAAATTCCAGTGCAGAAACAGGTCTTTGACTGGATGTGTTCTTCAGATAATGAGAACAAACATTTTTTTCTTTAACTATTGAAATCACATATATTTTATTTGCATTGCTGAGAACAACATGGTAGTTTTAAAAAGGCTTATATTTTAAGCTTACTTGGAAAATGTAAATGTAGTAAAATCACTTATACGTATTTGCTGCCAGTTTCTTAAAGTCATACCACATAGTTCATAGAATGGTGTTAGTGAAGCCAGGGCTGCTTGAAGAACCAGAGGAGCTTTTTGACAACATTAGACTCCTTTTCTGCGACTACACAAAACCTGCTGTCCTATGTTTCTGGATAAAGCAAGATAAAGTGTAATAATTGGCTCATTCAGAATCAAGAAAATCAGGCCAGCTATAATTTGTGGATTAAAGGAAACTTAAAAAGGATCATGTTTGCTGGCTTTGAGAAGAATGACTTCATGACTAGAAACCACTGCAGGTTCTTAACAAATTGAGTTTAAAGGCTGTGTTAGGAGAGACTTGGTCTTGAGCTTATATTGAGTGTAATTAAGACAGTTCTGTTTGAGACAATTCAGAAGTGCTTTTTTGTGACTTCAGTCGATTTGTCTTGATCCAGAAGAAGCTGGATCCAAACAAGAAAAGACAAATGTGCCAGTTTAGGTTTTTATATCTAAAGATACATGCAATACTAATTTATATAAATGTGTATTAAGTTAATGGCCAGGTACAGTTTTTGCCTTTCTGATTAGCAAAGAGAAATATAATTGGTTGGAGGTCAGAATGTAGTTGAACTATTTGAACAGGATTATTAAATGAAGATGACAGATGATTCTAGTGTGTATTCATGCTTATTCACTATTCACATTTTGTTTAAATCAGTGCCACTTGATTCCCAGCCAGTATTTTAACTTGTTTTCATCCTGCCAGTATAAAACATAGGAAATCATTGTTACTGTTCTCCTTTTCCTGATTCATTTTATATATTTCTATATGTACATACTATGTGTACATATATATAAACTATAATNTGAAAGTTTAGTTAAAAAGCTAAAGGAGAAAAAAGATGAATTGGATTCTTTGATTACAGCTATAACCACAAATGGAGCTCATCCTAGCAAGTGTGTTACAATACAGAGAACGCTGGATGGGAGGCTTCAGGTTAGTACCAGTGAAAATTAGATGTTTTCCTCCTAGTGAAGCTGGAGCAAAAGTGAGTGACACAAGATCCTAGAGTATTGAGGAAGAGTAGCTCTTCTCTTGCATCTACCCTTTCTCCTGTTTGTAGGCATGTTTTATGGCTGGAGCTCTTGACTGCTGCAGTAGTTTTTTGTTTGTTTGTTTTTTCCCAAAAGGAGCAGAAGGCATTGGATCAGCTGTTCTAAATAAGTATGTGTGTGGCAGTAAAAACCAGGGTCATGTAACAAATTCAGCTGTTTATCCTGGTATTTTCACTACAAGCTTCTGTTAGCTCTGTGTTGGTCAGAAGTATAAAGACAGACCTATTCTAAGAAGGTACTTCAAGGAGTCTGCACTGAGGATTTATGTTAGCCTTATATCATCAGTACTCAGTACCTGTATAGCTTGGGTTGCAATTTCCTTGTTCCAGGACAGATGTCATATTTGCTGGCTAGCTCTCTGTCTACCCTAGAAGCATTTTTAAAATTTTTATTTTTTTCATTATAATGGATTGGCATTCTTCTACTTGTAAATTCCTTATAGTGTAGCTCAACGCCTCATTCCTCTTCTGGGGCAAAGCTCCTTAGTCATCTATGGTGGGGAAGGTGACCATACATATTACCTTAAGCACAAATTCTGCTTCTGCCATTTTGTATCCAGTATTTTTTTCTTAAGAATCAGTGTTGATTTGACCATAGCAAAACCCTAATAGAGATTTATTTCTGTTGAGTACAGAACTTGGGTAAACTGTACATCACCATTTTTTTTCCATATTTTGATGATGGAGAGAGGTTGTGTTGTTTGTCCTCTTCCAGCTTTGCTCTTCACTAAGTAAAATGAAATGCGTTGCTACTTTCCCAATCAACTTTTGTGTCTAACTTTTTAGGTGGCTGGTCGCAAGGGATTCCCTCATGTGATTTATGCTCGTCTTTGGAGATGGCCTGATCTTCATAAAAATGAACTCAAGCATGTTAAATATTGTCAGTATGCTTTTGACTTAAAATGTGACAGTGTCTGTGTAAATCCTTACCATTATGAGCGTGTAGTATCGCCTGGCATTGGTAAGTAGACTCTTGATTTAAAATGGAACAGTGGGAATAAAATGTAAAATGTTTCCTTTTGAGTGTAGAAAATACAGTCCTAAATTAGAAACGTTAATTTTTAATGATCTATTTACTCTCATATACTCTTTTATTCCAAATTTAAAAGAACAATTTGTGGCTTTTGTTCAAGCCTTTCTGTTGGCTTTGCACACAGTTCTTGCAGTTAATGTGTATCCTAGGAATAATTTAGCATTGAGATTTCTGTTGAGATAGAGGGGGTATAATATGTAGTCTGTAGTACTAATTTGTAAAGTTTATAAACTTAATGTTCAAAAGTTGTTGAAAATCTGAATATAATTTTCTATGCCTCCTTTTCTTTTTCTTCTTTTTAAAGATCTCTCAGGACTGACACTCCAGAGTTCTGGTAAGTAGTTCTGTTTGTTATTGCATTTCTATGGGCACAAACTGTTAAATTCTTCAGTACGTACACAGTTTATTCAGTTGTATCTCCTTGGGAAAGATTATAGAGAACAGATGAAAGTGTATTTTTCTCTCTAGTTTTGGAAAAGCCAGCTAAGTAACATATAAGAGGTGTGATAAATTCTTTAAATTGAGGCTTCATCTGAGCTTGTCAGTAGGTTCTGTTTTCATTGCTCACAACTTATAAGCCCCACAAAAAAAAAAAAAAAACCCAAACAAAACTCTCACCATTGAATGCTGCTAATTAATAAAAAAACCTAGACACCCAAAACTGTGCGCACCTGTATGATATGCTAATTAATTGAATTGGGAATAATAGATGCTTATGATGTAATAAGTAGTTTAACAATAAACTGGTATAAGTTCTGTAATTAATATGCAATTGAATGAAGGAGTAATATTCTTGCTGTCTCTGAAACTTGAGAGAAATTAGACATTAAATCTCCAATGAACATTATTCAGAAATTATGAGATTGTGCAGCTGGTAACTCCTTTATTTCAAAACTGATTTTTTTTTCCTTCAGGAAGAAATTCATAGAGAAATTTGGGTTACCCAATATTTTTCACAAAGACAAGTTAAAAAAACTCTAACCCACCCAACAAACTGTTAACTTCACAAGCTTTATCTTGTTTGCTCATCTCTGCCAATTGTTACATGTATCTTCTGAAAAATGATCCTTTTATACAGAATCAAAGCTTACTAGCCAGCAGTTAAATACATAAATATTTTTGTGTCATGACCCTGTTTTAGCAGCAGGAAACAAAAAAATTAGATTTTAATATATTTAGGTCTGCTTTAAAAATGAGCATGGGAGCTAATGTAGTGTGTTATTTAAAGATGCTCGATAGGATGTAGATAGGATAGGATACATAGAAATAAATTATTGTAGTGGCAATGGTAGGAATTTCCTTACACTGTATGTGGAATATTCTGAATTAGTGGCTACATTATTAAATATGGAGTAGCGGTGTATTGTCTTTGAATGTGAATTTGATGTTTCTAGTCAATTTGGATGGGAGTTGCTTAAAATTATTTAAGGGATACACCAAGTTTATGTACTATGTTAATGAATTGTTTTTCATAGGATCTTTATTTATGTTCTTATTTGTATACAGAATTGATTTGTTAACTACTGCATTAATATATATTTAGGTGCTTGACAAAAAGCATGTTCTTCCCTTTTATTAACCATGTCCAATCACACAGTGATGGACTAGAAAGCAAAATGCTATTGGAGTCTACTATTATGGGGCTTGTTTGATAGCAGTAAGCAAAATAAACAGTTTGCTTTTCTATTCTAGTTATGCTTCAGTTATGCTGGCTTGAAGTGTTTATTTGTAATTTAGTGGAGTGCTTTAGCAATGTTTATATAGGTTAAATTCTCCCCCCACTAGTTTTAATGGCATTGTTACTGCTTAAATGTAGTAGCACAATCTATAGTTAAATCCTGAAAATATATTTGCTTTGCATGTTTAACTGTTTGTTTCTTCACAGCTCCATCAAGTATGTTGGTGAAAGATGAATATGTTCATGACTATGAGGGGCAGCCATCACTGTCTTCTGCTGAAGGCCATTCAGTCCAAACCATCCAGCATCCACCAAGTAACAGGGCATCTACAGAGCCTTATAGCACCCCAGCCATGTTAGCTCCTACTGAGGCTAGCACTACCAGCACCACTAATTTTCCCAACATTCCTGTGGCTTCAACAAGTAAGATTGAGATGATATGAAATACTAAACTCTGAAAAGGTGAAAGCTCAAAGATAACCACTGATTTTTGACAAAGTAGATCTTGTATTGGAACTGTGCTGCTGCCACACTACACTGGAAAAATGTGTGTGGCAATATGATATAGGCAGTCTAGTAAGCATTAACATAAGGTTTTACCTTGGAGCATAATTTGAGTAACTTTTCCTGGTGGCCCAGTCTTTTCTCAATGAGACTGACACTACATGACTGTTACAAGACTCTTGATTATGCCAAAGGTTCAGTAGCACAGTGTTAAAATAATTGGCCAGTAACAAAAATATTACAGCTATTATTTGATAATTGTTGTAGAAATGGAAGAATTTTATTATTTTATCACAACAGCTGTCTTGGTTTGAAAGACAGGTGTCTGCCAAGAAAGGCAGGAGCCTCTTTTTAAAATGGAGAATGTTAACCCCCTCCCTCCAAATTATTTTAATTTTGAAATTAAGGGGCTCTCAGGCAAAGATTTGGGAATAGGAATAACAGTTCTTTACTAGGAAAATTAAAATAGAAATACAGTATTACAGAGAACAAATCCAAAAACAACACTGACAGAGTCAGAATACAGCCTGACCCCCCGTCAGTCAGGGTGTTGGTAGCAGTCCGATTAAATGGTGGCTGCAGTTGTCCTGGAGTGACAGATGTGGTTCAGTTGAAGCAGTGCTCCTGTAGAAGGGTGCAGTTTTCCTCCGAAGGTCCAGTGATGATGTGGAAAGGTCCAATTTTTCCTCTGGAATCCAGTGGAAAAAGGCTGCTCTGATGTTCCAAATCTCAGTTTTTATCTAGGTAGGAAAGGCTTGGCTCCTCCCCCTGGCTGGAGCATCTCCCAATGGGATGATGTAATTTTATCAGTCATGCAGTGGGACTCAATGGCCCATTAACAGACGATGTCTTCCTGGAGGAAGGATGGGTTGTGGAATAGATAAAGATGACTGCCCCTCCTGGTTTTAACAGATGGTGATAGAATACACACCTCCAGTCACATCCTGAATTGCAACCCAAGACAACAGCAAATGGAATAACAAACAGTTGTGCTGTAAGGTAGCAGTATCAAGATGTTTTAAGGCAATTCTTTAGTGTTCCACAATTGGCAAAATGTATCTTTCAGTTTTAACGTGATTATTTTTATAATGGCCCACTGTACTACCAGAGTGACAACCCTAATTAATATTTTCATGAGTCTGTGGAAGTGCTGCATTGAAGTTTTTTGTTACTTTTTTGTGTGTATTTGGTACAAGTGGAAGAGTCTGGTTTGCCAGCACCGAACCTCACATTTCACTCCAGCAGTACAGTAAAGCATTATGTGCGCAGTGTCCTGCAGCCCTAATGTAGGGAAACCATGAAGTTTGGAGGGGTTTCACATACTTATTGTCACTATAATATCAAGGATGTGTGAATATGATGGATTTCATGTTATCAAATTTGAATTATGGTGGAATTATGTTTTTTATAATGTATTGAATTTTAGCTGGCAACTTTTTTGTTAAAGCTGATGATGGTTTTGCCAAGCTGAGATGTGGTGTCTGTATTTGTCTCCTGTAGAGAAAAAAGGATAGGCAGTTTAATTGTATTGCTTTTTCACAACAGTTTATTGTCAATAACTTTTTCTCATCAGTGTTATAATTGTTGGAGCCAAGTGGACAAGAAAAAAAAGGCTCATTTTTAGGTTTTAGTTCAAGTTCTCAATGTATTAAATTCTGCTAGCCCACATCACTTTGAGAGTGCAAGTCCACTTGTGAAACTGCTGATTGGTTTAGTGTTAATGGCTGAGCTGAAGTCTTTTAAAATCTAATTCTGTTAACCTGTTCTGAAATATATGTAGTTTTACTTTAAAGCTTAGATAATTCTTGAAATACTTACTTGGGAGGAAAAAAGCCCAGCGACTTTCTCAGGAAGGAATCCAGTTATCTATGCAGCTCTATTCAAGAACTATTTCTAAAAACAAAATACTGTTCAGTATGTTTTGGATGAACACAAATGAGTGTTCTCCTTAGGAACAGTAGTTATAACATGCTGAAAATAAACAACTTATTGGACCTGCTGCTGGCCTGTTTGGATTCACACCAAATCTACTCCAGCTATGTTATTCAGTAAAACCTGACATTTCTTCTTTCCTTTCAAACTGAAAAATGAGATGTGAACAAAACAAAGATGCATTTGATAAACATGGTTCTTTGCATACTTTTACTCTATAAAATATTAAGGGTGTCAGAGTCAAAATAAGTTGATGCAGAGCATCTTGCTTCAAGTTTCCCTAAGATACTCTAGTGGATGGAAAAAAAATACTGAAACCAGACTTGTAGGAACTGTGTATTGCAGTGCCCCTAGGTGGGTGTATTTTCTTACTCAGTAGTGCTGAACTCTTATTAATTAAAATTTTGGAACGTTCATGAATAGGTAGCGTGTTCTTTTACTAGGTCAACCTACCAGTATGTTGACAGGTAGCCATAGTGATGGACTCTTACAGATTGCTTCAGGGCCTCAGCCAGGAACTCAGCAGAATGGGTTTAGAGCTCAGCCAGCTACTTACCATCACAGTGTGTATATATATATATGTATGTATGTGTGTGTGTGTGCACTCTTCTTAGTTTTCTAAAACCAGTTTCCAAATGTCCGGAGAAACAGAGGACTAGAAGTGAGATACAAAAAAAAAATCCCTTTAAAACCAACCACTCCTTTCTTTTTCTAGATAGTACTACAACTTGGACTGGAAGTCGGACAGCAGCCTACACACCTACCATACCTCACCACCAGAATGGCCATCTTCAACATCATCCACCTATGCATCCTGGGCATTACTGTAAGTAGTGCAGATTTCCAGATCACTTAATTTTCAATTTTGTTGAATGGTGGGGGCTCATTTGTGATTACTGTTTACCCCCAAATAATTTTCTTTTTTTTTTTTTTTTGTTTAATATTACAGACCTACCATTACTGTGTTTAGTATTTTCTGACAGTTAATTATAAAAGTCTGATGGACTTTCCTCTGTTAAAGCAGCAGAGATTAGAAACTCAGATAGCTATAGTGATACCATCTATATTATACATGTCTTACTATACCTATCAAAACTAGCATTTCCTTTCTAAACCTCTGTTTTTAAGGCTTTACAATCCTGTACTAAATATTTCCTTTGCAGAAAAGGAAGTTGATTCAAAATGTGTTGTTTGCATATTTTTCTTTTAAAACTTGGAAGTTCTTGACTGTTTTTATTTTCTGAAAATTTTAAAGTCATACTAAGCTTTTGGAAAACGTGTGTCTACGTACCCTAGCTAGTTTAAAAGAACCTTGTGAAAGCTTGTGCAGTAAAGTACTTGTCAGTAAACTGGTCTTGCCACAGCCTGATTCATGAGTACATTCAGCACGCAAACTTGAATCTCTTGTTTTAAGGTACAGGAGATAGGAAGGAAAAAAAGTGATCAAACTGCTAGTGTGTCTAGCACAGTCTATGTATTATAAGAGTATAGTGGGGAAAACCCACCCAAATTAAAGTTTTTCTAAATTTTGTGGCAAAAAGCTAGAACAGTTCTTGGTCTTCTAATATAGTACTTAACCAGATCACCTGTTTGCAGCAGTCATGGTTAGCAGAGGGGAGAATAAACTGTGAGTTAATATTAGAGTGACTTTTCAGCTTGTCTCTATCAAGAAAATTGTGGTTTAGATACAGTTATTAAGTTTCATTATTTTGGTCTGTTAGGATCCCGCTTCATTTGTCATCTAGTTTGTCAGAAATACCAGGATGTAAAAAAACTTTAGTGGTGCTGTAGATACTCTATAAATGTTTTTCAGTGCATGTATCTTTCCATAGTTATTATTTATAACTGGCTGGTGGTACTACATAGAGCTTTTCTTGGCTGCTGCCATCTCTCACTTCAGAGTCACGTTTTGACACCTACCAGCGTTGTGTTTCTTTTGACATCTTGTTGCAAAAGTTGCTCTTACTTATAATACTATGTTTAAATTTTTCCTCCTTGTTCTCTGCTGTCCATAAGGGACCCAGTTAATTCATAAAAGTCGAGACTAAACTGACTAATACCAAGACTATATTCATTGTAATTTTTTTTTCTTAGAATATGATTACTCTAGGGCTTCTTTCCATCTTCAGTGAGTGTTTCTTATGGTTAAGTCCACAGCATGCTGGGCAACTTGTTTTGTGATTGATGAAACTAATGAAGTGTGGTTTCTGACAGACTTGAATCACCCGCCTCTATACATTGATTCTCTCTTTGCACAACTTGGGGGCAGATGTGAAGTCCTATTTCTCTTACGTCTCAATGCTATATCTGGTTTCTGTTCTCTCCTGGAGCCAGGTCTGGGTTGAGCAGCATGCAGCCTTTCCTCCTGGGATACTAATGGAGCTCTTTACTCAACTTCTGAATTTTTAGGAAACCTCTGAGAGTGTAATTTTTCTGTGGGCATTTTTATCGCCTGTCAGATCAGGCTAATTGATTCAGAAATTACTGGGATTTATAACATCAGGCATCCTCACAAGTCTTTTTTTAATAGGAAAACAAGCTAAGTAAGAAATAAATATTTTTTCCTCATGTAAAAAAATGGCATGTTTTCTTTTAAAGGGCCAGTTCACAATGAACTTGCATTCCAGCCTCCTATATCAAATCATCCTGGTAAGTAAAATCTAACATGTAATGCTAACTTATAACTTTGTGGTTTAAGTTTGATTTTTTTTTTTGTATCAAGTACTCTGAAATTTGAGAGATATAAATTCCAAAGAAGAGGAAGAATTTTGTGATTAAGTCTTGTTTTGAATTTGGACATCTCTTGGAATGGTGATATAGGCTGTGAACTGAATTTAATTGAGATGTCTAAGTCAAAGATTGCAACCCTCAAGCCCACACTGAGCTGGTGCCTACCCTGGAGGTATCAGAACTCTGAATGTCCTTGATCCTAAACTTTTCAAGGTGCCTGTAGTTGTACTTTTTGCCTGCTTAGAAATATCATGGAGTTTAGGTCATGCCAAAGTTCTCTTGGATCCATAATCTAGTCCATAATTACAGCCAGATGTCCTGAAAGATAGGTATTGTGCTGCTTAGCATTTTGGTGCTGAAGTTCCTCATTGGATCTTTGCTGAGTACAGAGGGACAATCACTTCCCTGGTCCTCCTGCCCAAACTATTCCTGATACCAGCCAGGATGCCATTGGCTGCCTTGGCCATGTGGGCACACTGCTGGCTCATGTTCAGCTGGCTGTCAACCAACACCCCAAGGTCCTTTTCTGTCAGACAGCTTTCCAACCATTCCACTCTTCTCCAAGCCTGTAGTACTCCATGGGGTTGTAACTGAAGTGCAGGACCCACCCAGCACTTGGCCTTATTGAACCTCATACCATTGGCCTTGGCCCATTGATCCAGCCTGTCCAGATCCATCTGTAGAGCCTTCCTGCCCTCCAGCAGATCAACACTCCCACCCAACTTAGTGTTGTCTGTGAACTTACTGAGGATGCACTCGATCCCCTCTTCCAGATCATCAGTAAAGATATTAAGCAGGGCTGGCCCCAATACTGAGCCCTGGGGGACCCCACTAGTCACTGACCACCAAGTGAATGTGGCACTATTTACTACCATGCTCAGGGCCCAGCCATCCAGACAGTTTTTAACCCAGTGAGGAGTGTACCTGTCCAAGCCATGGGCTGCCAGCTTTTCCAGGACTATGCTATGGGAGACAGTATCAAAGGCTTTGCTGAAGTCCAGGTAGATATGGTAGTTCCTTCCAACTATCATCTTTCTTTTGTAGCCATTTTTTTAAATAGTAGGAGTTAAAAGGCACCACTTGGCTATTAAAATATGCCATTTTGTTCTGCTCCCTTGCTTAATACTTCCTTGTTTTGTCCTGTACCTGAGGGTCACTATGTGATCTTTGTTTTTTCTCCTATTGCCCTACTTTGCAAATCTGGTTTGCTTTGCAGGGAGGATAGAGGAAACTGACTTCAGTTAGGATAGGGGGTGATTACTCCTATCTTAAGCCAGATCTGTTTCAAAGTTAGTTTCTGCTAGCCTAGCCATGAATAGACATATATTATTTCTTTATGCTAAAGCTATAGTCATAAAGTGCAGGAATGCAGATGGCTTACAAAATCTTACTGGAATTATAAACTGTATAAAGATTTGTAAGATCTACAAAAAAACGTAGCATTGTGTTGCGTCCCACCCCTACATGGAAGGGAGCACCCAAGGTTTGTGGATGCCTGTGGTCAAAAAAGAATGGCAAAAGCCAAAAGGGTCCAAAAAAACCCTCACAAAGTTTTACTAATAAACTATGCACTCCGCATGGAAATTGGTATCTATTTTTCCCCTTAGTAATGATGATGATGCTAATAATAATAATAGAATAAAAATAAAGAGGAGAAAAAGTAGAAAAATGAAAGGGAGCTCAGAAAGAGAGGAAAGGGTATCACCAGTCCCGGGTCCAGCATCAGTACAGATGACAGGGAGTCCTGGGGATGCCACCTAGGCTCTGTGGGGGTACCTTCTTATAGGTAATTTTTCCTGCCCTGGGATTAAGTTCCTCCCTCTTCATGTAAATGAGTTAGCATGTGCAGTCTGTTCTTCTGGACCTTTCTGGAAATGGGTCAGGGGGTTTTGAAGTTCCTTTGGTGGTCTCAATCCCCCTCTATTGGTCTTGCCTGCTCCTTGATCCCACTTCTGAGCTTCTGCTGTATGTTGTGTTGTCACCATGGACCTGAACAGGAAAATTTGCTCCAGAAAGGTGCTGCCATACCTTCATAAGGCCCCCATTTCCAGGCACATCATGTTCTAACTTGCCTGCTTGAATGGTCATTGGTATTTGAGGCATAGCAGTGCATTAACTCCTTACTGCCCAAGCTTCTACCCATTGATGTGTGCTTTAATAAAAAAGACAAGCCCATGTTCATTGTAGTATGTAGTAATTTTCTGTGCTAGTAGATGTGTCATTGTCTATCTGAACTTGCTTATGTGAATGTGCACTCTTAGTCTGAATGACAAATGCAGTTGCAGAAGGCTTAATTGATTGTCTGAATGGGTTTGTTGGGGTTTTTTGCACCTTTCAGTCAGTTAATTGTATATATTCTTTAGCTCCAGAATATTGGTGCTCAATTGCATATTTTGAAATGGATGTGCAAGTCGGGGAAACATTTAAAGTCCCTTCAAGCTGTCCAATTGTTACTGTTGATGGATATGTGGATCCTTCTGGAGGAGACCGTTTTTGCCTGGGCCAGCTTTCCAACGTGCATAGAACAGAAGCCATTGAGAGGGCAAGGTATTCTGCAGATCCCAAAAGTTCCAGTTGTCTGTGGTATTTGAAAATATTTTGGTTTGCCTTCAGTGTGTGCCTCTTGAAATCACAAGTATGGTATGTTTCTTTGAACTGAATTAACTATACCAGAGTAATTTTTCTAGGCCACTCCTGTAACACATTCAAAATGTGAACTGTGTGACAAAGCCCTTCAGAGCTTTGCAGTAGTAGCATGTTGCTTTTCATTGCTTTCAAAGGCTGTGCCTTCAAGGATAAAATTAGCAACTTATGCCATTATATATGCAAACTGGATATTATTTCTTCACACTAGAGAGTGATGTGAAAATAACTGCAATATATAGATTTATCAAAGGAGCAAAGGAAGGTTGATAGAGACCTAGTTGGATTTTCATTCATTCTCACCATGCACATGCTATGCTTTGATGTGGAACTGAGGCAATCTCTCAAATTTTTTTCCACTCCTTTGAAACAAAAAGGAAGAAAATTTTTCCATGTCTTCAGAAATGTTGCAGTGTGTCAATCAAAATTTTAGATTGCTATAATGTGATCCAAACAACCATACAGTTCTGCATTAAAATGTGGCTTTGTATATATACTTCATTGATTTTCTATTCTAGAATACTTGTGGGATTTTACACTTCTGAACAGAGCTGAGTGTGTTTGGTATCCCAACTCTGTATTGTTAATGACTGTGGTAGTTGCAACTCGAATATCATTGCTTCTGCATTCTGTTTCCCATAGATCTTGACATGGTATTACAGATGGGTTTTGTTTTAATTTAAAGATTTTGCATAACAAATGCTAACTTACACCTACGATAATAACTACAATTTCAAGTCCTCGTATGAGCAGAGTGCTGGAGAACTGTTTATGGTTTATTTAGGAAAGGTCTGATTTATAGTATGTATACACAGGTGCATTGGATCTGTTTTTCTTTTTAAGGTTGCACATAGGTAAAGGGGTGCAGTTGGAGTGCAAAGGAGAAGGTGATGTGTGGGTTAGATGCCTCAGTGACCATGCAGTCTTCGTTCAGAGTTACTACCTGGATAGAGAAGCAGGGCGTGCACCAGGGGATGCAGTTCACAAGATTTACCCAAGTGCATATATAAAGGTTGGTTTGATGTTCCTAGACGAAAATTGTAGGGGAAATAGCATATATTTGAGTTTTGTAAATGTTAGAGAAGCTGAGACACTGAAATAAATGTAACTTGGCTTTGAAAAACCCTAAAAATTTCCATTTGACAAGTCACTTAAGATGACTTTCAAAATTGACTAAACTGAAAGTGTCTTCTAGATACTATGAAAGTAACTAATTTTGTATTTTGTCACAAGCAATCTCAATAGCAGTTTTTTGTATTTTTAGCCTTACAGGTTTAAATTAATTGCTACTAAAATTTTTGGCGTAGGTTATCTGTTTCTTTACTTTCTCTCTCCAAAACAAGAGAAGTTGGGAAATTATGTATAAATGCAGTAGAAGTGTAAAGTGTATGTTAAAGTGCATGTTAGTGTTATGAATGTGATCTGGAGGTCACAGAACATTGCATGGAAACAAATTATTTTGAGGATGTTCTTACTTAGATGTGCCTCTGCCAGACTTGAAACTTTATTTAGGACAAGTCACACTTGTAAAAATGCATTTTTAAATTAAACTGCTTGAAGTTTGCATTGATTTTTTTGCAAGCTTTCTAGTATGAGAACAGAGTTCCTGTGTATATATATTAGTGCTAAGCCTGATCACAAAGATATAAAATACCACCAACCCAAAACCTAGCTGCTGAAACTTCAGACCTGTCAATTCTTGGTATTTCTTTTAAATAGACTAACACATTTCAGTAAAACAGTGAAGAATAAAGTCTGACAAAGTTAAGATGGACTTGTTGGCATCCATTTTTATTTATATGCCTATTTTCTAGAAACACTGGGATTTAAAAGTTGGGATTTTATCAGCCTGTGGTATCCTTCAGACTTTGATCTTGCAGTCAGTCCCACACATGATACTTCTGTAGCCTGCTCAGTTCAGCCAAGTTCTGGTGGTGCCAGTGGCAGTAATGTCATATAAGAAGTCTCAAGGAATCAGCTTTAATGGATTATTTCTGTTAGAAATTAAACTAGTCAGGGAAGGTTTGCTTTTACCCAAGTGTATGGTGAGATTTTACAAGTTGCTTTGGGAGAGTAGAGAGGTCCAGGTTATCGGGGCTGGGAGTTGAGAAATTATTTTCTTTATTGATTTTGGTAAGTCTAATAGTTCAATATTTTTATTTTTTTAAAGGTGTTTGATTTACGCCAGTGTCATCGTCAGATGCAACAGCAGGCTGCCACAGCCCAAGCTGCTGCTGCTGCTCAAGCTGCAGCAGTAGCAGGAAACATCCCCGGACCAGGATCAGTAGGTGGAATAGCCCCAGCCATTAGTAAGTTCACTAACTTCTTGGTTTCCTTTTTTCCTTACCTGAAAACAAATAACACAGCTTTCCCTCATAGCAGCATCCACCCACTTCCCCTGCAACAAACAGACTTGGAATGAAATAGCAGGACTGGGGTAAGGTGGGGCTGGGATGGCATTGTGGTAAGTCTGTATTCATTCACTTTGTACCCGTTCCATGCACCATTTTTCACTCTGTAGTCTTCAGGGAATGTTGGATACGGAAGTGGCTGCTTATTGTACTGCAGGAAGTGTTGCAGTATGACAGAAAGCATGTTATATACAAGGTCAAATAGCATAACTCTTATTACTTTAAACAGAGATACTTTTGGCTGCTTGGATCCAAGCTCATAAAAATATTACTCAAAACAATAGGGATTACTTGGCAACAAAGTTCTTGACTAGGTTTAGGAAGACTTAAGATCCTTGAGAAGAGGAAGAAGAGAGTGTGAGAGTGGGGTTTTTTTGTGGTCAAGTATTTTTCTGTTGTTTTTTTAAAGTTATTCTGGGCTGGAGTTTTCTTAGTTACTAAGTTCTAGATTCTTGAAATTGTACCGAAGTATTTTTAAAAGTGTAAGTACTTACATGTCTCAGGCTGCTTTATGTGCCATAGTATTTTCTGTATTCCTTGTATTGCCACATGGCTCTTTCCAGCTATCTTACAAATTGCTGAGGGTATCTTGGGGAAATGCGTTTAACTTTTGTCTTAGCCATACTTGGCAATTTGAAGTTTGCCAGCAGTGTTCATCTTTTTATTACATGTAAGTAGTGTTGTTTGTTAATCCAACTTCCTGCAGGTGGTCGGTCTGATTTCCTATGCTGAAAATGCAGCATTTGGCAAACATCAAGAACAAATGTATTTTTACTTCTACATAAGGGTTATGTGCATTGTATCACATAAGACATTGGGTGTTGTCTTATCTGCTTTATTATAGTTTTATATTTCAGCACCCTTTCAAGATTGCAGAATGATGAAAACAATTTAATTGTAAGAAACGCAAATTAATTACTGCATTCATTATAGCAGAGATCTAGAAATAGGAACTGGCCTTGGCTGTGGTGAGAGGGAATTGTATGTGAAGCAAAAGCCAAGGAAACAGGAATGGCTAAACAAACAGATGATAAAAGAACATGTCTGAACACTTACTTGAAACTTCTGTTTAGGTTTGTCAGCTGCTGCTGGAATTGGTGTAGATGACCTTCGACGCTTATGCATACTCAGGATGAGTTTTGTAAAAGGTTGGGGACCTGATTACCCAAGGCAGAGCATCAAAGAGACACCGTGCTGGATTGAAATTCACTTACACCGTGCCCTCCAGCTTCTAGATGAAGTACTTCATACCATGCCTATTGCAGACCCACAGCCTTTAGACTGAGATCCCTCTGCTGCAGGCCATTATATTGTGAGGATGATGGATTGTAAAATACAGTACTGTTTATAACCTGAAGATATATTTTACTTTTGTTCTACTTAATCTTCTAAACCCAGGTTTTAAAAATATGTTTGCCATCTTGCTCTAAACAGAAAGAAATTAAACATGCAGAATTTGGATTTGTTATTTTCAGAACTTAATTGTCATAATACAGAGCTTAAAGTGAAAGGTAAATGCCTTACAGAGACTTTATAGTATTGGGTTTGTTCCCTTTGAAACTTTCCTTCTCTATTATGGCATCTTGGTGATAAGTCTCGCAGGAGCCTTTTGTATGCAGAATATATATTATATATATATTTATATCTGNTATATATATATATTTATATCTGAAAATTCCTTCTACTAGTTACAAGCATTTACCTTGTAGCAACTTTAAAGTTCCAGCTGATTTATGATGTTCTTTTTAGGGAACAATAGTTAACAGAAGACTTCTTTATTTTGTTGACAATCTTGTTATGATTTTACCAGATTAAAACGTAGAAGCTGCCAAAAAGTGGGGGGGGTGAGACATATGTTGTTGGCACTGATTAAAAATAGCAAGGAAAGGAAATATGGCTTTTCCTTCACTAGTTTTTAAAAAAAGATATCTTATATTTTTACTTATATAGACAGGTGAGTTTTAAAACACTAAAGGAAATGGATACTTTCAGTGCTGGCACTCAAATAACATGAAATACCTAGTCTGCAAAGTTGCCACTGAAATTGCTTAACAAGCACCTAATGGCAGGAACATATTTTCATAATTACTACTGACTTCTATGATTTTACTCAACTAAAATTTGGCAGGTATTTTAAAGAAGTTACATGACTCTTTTTACTTGCATATACCATTAAATCATGTATAATATTGCATCAGTATTTAGGATCCAGTTTTTGTATCTGTTCACCATTTCCACTCAGGGCAAGATGGCAAACTTGTTTTTATAGCTCTTGGTTATTTTGAGCCCTATGCCATCAATGACCGTATCAATTGGCAATGACTGTATAGAGAATTTATAGTAAAAGAAACTGCAAATGTATTGACTGTATGACAGATAAAATGTGTATGCTTTCTCTCTAGCTAATAGTATAAATAAAATTATGAAAAGCCTGATTTTTATAAATTTCGTTTGCTTTTATAATGTAATTCTGCATCTTGAAACCATTGATCTTGAGCGATGGATTCCTTTCCTTTGCAAAACCTGCAGCAGCCAATAGTGGTAGGAATTTTTGTTGGTTTAAATTTGCCAGGAACAAGTCCAATTTTTCTTACTTCCACTGCTTCTCAATAAAAGCATGTCCTGAGGATATATCTTTTTGACTGTTTGATGGGGTATGGAGAGAGCAGGAATTCCTTTTTCAGCACGTGTGTAGGGAGTTGGAGTTTAATTAAACAGGCTTAGAAGGACATATACTGAAGTCCTTTATGCACTGCAAGTTCGGTCTGCCTGCTGTGCTGAGCTGACCTGGCAGCACAGCTGGAGTGGTTAACAGAAGTCTTGGAAGAGATTATTAAAAAACTTTTGGACAAGTTTCTTACATAGTTTCAGAAATCTGTAGAGGGTTGTGACACACAGTGTTTAGGTATTGCTTCTCCCATATGCTGGAATTCTTATGAAGTCAGCAGTCATTGTTTCTCTTAGGTGTGGAAGTACAGAAGACACATGGCCTGGGAGTGATGGCCAGAAAATGGATCTGTTTTCTCTATTTTTACTAACAGTGCTGTATTCTTCAGACTAACTTCTAATGAGATCACTTTTTCTTTTCACTTATGTGGCAACTTCTTGATGTATGAAAAAATAGTGTTTGCTTTTCTCAAGGCCTTTAGTTTAAAACCTTTTTCATTTTGCTTTCTCTCCCAAGTGATCTCTTTTGTCTGCAAAGCAAGCTGTTTCACAGTCTTGAGTAGCATGCTCAGTAGAGGATTCAGACCACATCCTCAGAGAAGCTTATTAATCGGCAGCTTGGTTACACTTCATCCACAACAGAAACCTTGATTTGGGGGAAGAAATTAAAAGCCTGACTACATGTTTTTCTTGTCAGCCTCCCTATTAGATTGTCTGCCCTGCACTTACTGCTGGGTTCAAGGTGCCTCGGTGTTTGGAAAGTATGTAACATTCTGACTGATTGCTTATAACAGGCTGTTCCTTTGATTAGGAGTCCATGAGCTTACTCCCTATTTAACTTTGTGGCTTTGCAAGGTGTTTTTCTTGGTGGATGACTGATCTGTATATGACTGCTTCACAGACAACTTTCTGTACCAGTTGCTTCTGCTTTGATTGTGCCAAACTTTGATAAAATAGTGAAAGATTGCTTCCACCTGTTGGTGTATTGGCCTGTACTATGGTCTGAAAGAATTCAACTTTTAAGATTAGTTTTCTTTGCAGATGTTTTGCAAGTCTCCTTAAGTCTGCAACTACAGTGTAGTATTTAGATGGCCCAAAATGTTTGGAATAGAACAACAAAATAATGTTAGATGAGTTTATCAGAAACAAGAAATTGCAGGCTCCATGTCAAGAGAAATCTGTGCATTGTGTGAGGCAGTACAAATACTGAAAAGGCATTCATCTTCTCCACCAGGCAGTTTTTGATAAGATGCTGTTGTAACTGCTGAAGGTCAAAATGAGAGAATCTCATTCTTATCTTAATATGCGTTTTACTTAATTTTTTGTACTTTTATGACAAGGCATAAAAGGCAGTGCATAATGGATTAGAAACCCTTCAGTGGCAGCATACTGAATCTTTGAGTCTTGCATTTATGTCTTTTTCTGAGAGTTGAAGAAGAGCTACAGCTACTTGATAGCCATGATGACCCCTATACATACAGCAGGCAGGAATGTCAAGGATGCCAAAATCGCATCTCCTTCAGCTCTGAATGTTTCAAATTCAACAAGTGTTTTTTCAGCTAGCAATCTCCTGCTTGCAATCCTGTTCCCATGTCTGCTCTGCTTAGTTCTTTCAATTAAGTAATTACCTCCGTGTTTCTCACCCTTGATTATGTGCTCCTCAAAAAATACATTGTGCTGGAATACTATGTAATTTCACTTAATGTACTGGTGAGCTGGGATTAACACCAGAAGGATTAGATTGCTTTCTGTGTTACTGTTAGTTTTGAAAGCAAGGGCATTTAAGTTAACATGGTAGAGATGTAGGAGAGAAAAGCTTTTCTCTGGAATGGTTTAAAAATACTTAATTCTACAGGAATCCCTTGGAAGGAGCCATAACTGCTAAACAGTGGTGGTTGAAAGTGGTTGTTCCTTTCATCAGTCTTCTGGGCTTGATGAGAATGATGTGCTCAGAGACCTGGAGTCCCTGGCTGTGATATAAACCACTTCATTTACAGCGCTGGCCTACTGAAGACCTGGGAAGTACCCTTCTGCTTTCTAGAGAGGGACCTACACTGCAAACAATACAGTGGTCTCCCCCAGTCACCAAACAGGTCTGTAGCAGCAGTAGTCATCGAACCTGTGTCCAATTCCTGTGCCTTACCTTTGAGACCATCTTCTCATAACACTTCTGATGACAGCATTCTCTCTGTGTGGCTCAGGAACAACTGTCTCTTCTTTTGCTAGGAACCATTACAAAATTCATATACCAGTGTATATATATAGGAGGGGCTTCTGCCTCTAAACCCTTTAAATGTTATGTCTTGATAGTGGTCTTTATTGAGGCATCTTTAATCTCTTCTTTGAAGAGTAAGCACTTTAGAAAGGACTGTCCCCTCAATTTGCATTTTTACTCTGTTACACAGAATGACTGGGTTTGCTGGTCACTTTAATGCAACCAGTTAAAGACAGCCACATGGATCTTCATCTAAGTGGGATTCAGACTTCATTTAAGAAATCCTCTTTCCTCCCCCCCTTCTCTCAGGCCTCATGCTAATTAACATCTGCTCTATAAAATTCTAAGATGCTTAGTTGTCAGGTATTTTTAAGGATGCAGTTTTGGAGAGGTTACCTTCTTTTGGTTTTTGAAAGACTTTAAAAGCTATGGTCTTGCCTGGTCCTGCTGATAACAGGAGTATTTCCATGACTAGTATCAGGTTTTTGAGGACCATGGCATTGTTCTTGGGACTGAGATTTGCAAGTTGCCTGTCATAGGCATGTGTGTGAACCAGCTTTGTGCTCATGCTTCTAACCTCTGGTGCAGCTCATTGGCACTTTGGTCCTGGACAGGGAAACAAAAATGGGAAGTGCTTCTCCACCAGCTGTAGGAGCTGGATGCCGAACATCTTTTATTGTGTCATTCACTTTCAAAACACTCTTTTTGATTGTGGGTTTCTGAAAATTATCTAAGGCATGTGACCATGCTGACTCAAAACTGCTGCACATGATGCTGCTGAGGTCCCCAAGAAGTGACTTGACTTTTCAGCGACGTGAAAGTTTCACTTGGTGAGACCTCGTGAAAGCAGAACTATTGTCAACGATATCTCAAGAGATTTTGGCACTGTTGGCTGCTGTTGTGCCTCTTGGGTGATACATCACTCCTAAATTTGCAGGACTTGTATAAGTTCACCAAAACCACATAGCACTTTCTTGCTCCTGTACCTTTTCCTGTGTCTTTCCGGTGAAGTTTGGTAGCAGGACAAAGTGATTCAGCTGGACTGAGAGCTGAGAAGTACCCACAACCCAAAACCTGCTATGAGAGGGGTTTTTATGAGCATGAAAGCCTAGTTAAGCATTTCTTCTTTCAGCCATTGCCTTTTGATAAGCGGTCAACAGAATTCCCAGTAGTTCCTTTGTAGCTTACTGTATGTTTTTCATTCAACCTAGTTTGTGGATAATATACTGTAGTTAACTTTCCTGAAATTCTGTTACAGAGTATGTTTTTGATTAAAAAAGGTAAAGATTCAAGTCTTTGGCTTCTTTATTTCATTCAGTGGAGAGCTTTTATCCTGTTTCTGGTCAGCTGTTGGAGCTGCTAGCTGCAGTCTTGAACTGTGTCAGGGCTAGGGGAGCTTGCTGGAGCAGGGCTGTGATTCCAGAGGGTCCCTCCTTGGAGTCCCATGTCATACTTGGGTACAACTAGTACCAAACCTAAAGCCAAGGTCAGTTTCCAGTGTAGAAATGTCTCTGGGTGCCTGCAGGTATGCAGATACCAGTCTGCCTTAAGCCTGTGGGGCACAACAGTTCTGTGGGTTTCATGTTAATAGAAATTACTTCATTTAAGTCACCAGCCAAGCTGTGTGTGCGTGGTATGGTCACAGTCGTCAGGGGCGCTGTTGGCTCCCGGTGAAGCAGGGCAGGTGCGATGATTCTCCCGCGGCTGCAGGAGGTCTGTGGTCTTTCTGCACGCGGAAGGGATGGAAAAGGGGCTTCTGTTTAAAACCCCCAGAGGCGGCCGATCCTGGTGCCCCTCTGGATAGCAAAAGGAGCTGTAGCAGGAACCTCAGAAGCAGCAAGCTGGAACGGCAGAGTCAAGCAGACCCGAGGTGACAAAGTGTAGCAGAAACTCCAGGGCCGTGCAGGGTGTCCAGATGTCAGGTTAAAATGTAGCAAGAATCCCTGAAGCAGTGGCAGAGAACAGCGGGATTGGGCGGGGAGTCGCTCCCCTGGCTAGCTCACCGGCGATGGCTGGTCCCGGGATCGGGCTGCGCAGAAGGGGCGGCCCCGGTAGGGGAGGGGGTGCTCCCGGGTCCCGATGTGGCATGCACTGACTCTCGGCTCCAGAGGAGCAGAGAAGCGAGCCAGTAACCTACAGTCATAGTGCCGAAGGAAAAGAAAAAAAAAACAAAAACAGGCAAAAACCACACGGCAACAGTATCTCTCGTCAGAAGGATCGCGCCGTGTGGCCACTGAGATGAATCGCCCCACTGGAAGGAAGCAACCCCCTTCGCCCCCAACCCTCACAGGAATCCCGGGCTCTCACCCATCACAATACTCAGGGAGCCGGGGGGAGGGGGTAGCGACCACCCTGGGCACAGAAAAAAAACCAAAAACAAACCCCAAAATGGATATGGGATTAAAAAAACATCCCTAAGACACCAACCTTTTGAACTCCAGTGATTTATGAGCATGAGGCAGGGTGAAAATTCCTTCTCCATTGCAGATCTGGTGCCCTGTTTGAGCAGGAATGGGTACAACAGAATGCCTCAGTGCCCACCCACTCTGAGTCTGGGGCTTCACGGGTAGCTGTGGCAGGCTAGAGGGCACCGATGCATAAGTTGTGTATCCTAAAGTACCAGACTAATAACTGTAATGTGAAAGATCATACTTCCCCTCCACCCCCAAACAGCTTCCTATATATACAGAAACATAAAATCCTCAAATTCTCTGTGGCCAAGATGTTTCTGCTCAGTTGCAGTCCCTCCATAAGCCACCTTAATGCAGTTTTAGCTCCATACCTCTCCAGAGAGCTTTTCGGATGCTCCCTCCTGGTACTTTGCAACTATTTTGTAACTGCTGGCTGATAATTGTTGTGGTCAATGTAAAAGCATTGGATAGCACACTGGTTTTTGCCTTTAGAGCATTAAGAAAATATATACCAGCACATGATGCACGTTTAAACCCTCTGATACAATCACGTGGCTATAGGCATGGAATAAATCCATATCACAAAGCTAAAGCTGGCCCAAAATGTCTCAGTCTGAGCACCTCTGTGCTGCCCCAGGGGCTGAAGGATGGCCCCATGTCAGACCCCTGCCCAGGCTGTTGCTATTTGCATGTCCGTGGGGGTACTGGAATGACCCAAGGGACACAAGGCTGGGTTCTGCCACAGGGTGATGGCTATGCACCAGGGGGTTCTGTAGCTGCCTCAGGGCATCTGGGGCAGATGCCACTAGATGTCCACTAGTGCTCCATCTTCCATGGCTGAAAACATGGGGGGGGGGCAGGGGCAGCTTTGGGAGCATCCCACAGATGGTGTGGGTCATGACTCCTTTTGGTCATGTTCTTCATAGATATAGGATGGCAGCAGAAGTTGGGGACGCCCTGGGGCAGACTGGCAGTTCGGGTTGATTTTGTTGATTTGTTGAGTCAGGGTGAAGCATTGTCTTGAAGTAAATGCAGCCAAAGCAGTGCAAAGGAGCATGGCCATGCTCAGAGCAGGGAAGCTGCATGGCCAACACAAAGATGACCATTGAGTCAAACCTGCGTTTGAGTGCTGCAGTGAGGCTGCCTCTGGGTGTAGTGACATGACCAAGGACACATAGTATGGTGGTAGCAGAGTTGGGAATGGCTGCTGTGGGTAGGGATCCATGGGGACACCTGGGCAGCTGGTGTCAGCAGCAGGCAGAAAGGATGCACCACTGACATGCCACTCAGGTTAGCACAGGCTGAGGGAGCAGACCCCAAGTGGGGAGCAGGCATAGAGCATCCCAAGTAACAAAACAGTAGCATGAGTCTCATGTTGTGCCAGGGGCAGTTTAAATTGGAGATTAGAAAAAATTTATTCCCTGAAAGGGTAGTCAGGCAGTGGAACAGGCTCCCCAGAGTAGTAATGGAGTCGCCATCCCTGGAAGGATTTAAAAAGCATGTAGCTGTGACACTTGGAGACATGGTTTAGGGGTGGACTTGGCAGTGCTGAGTTAACAATTGGACTCTGATTTTAGAGGTCTTTTCCAACCTAAGTGACTATATGGTCCATATTTCTTTTTCCCCTTGACTTATGGACAGAGAATGGTTTAGATTGGCAAAGACCTTTAAGACCATTGAGTCAAACCATTGACCCAGCCCTGCCAAGTCCGCCACTAAACAATGTCACACCCTGGGGCAGGCACCCGCCAGCCTCAATATTTGGGATTTCCTATAGCTCCTGGTGCAGCTAATTTGCCCAAAACCCATTTATTTTCTTAGCAACAACCTTCACCCTCCCCTCTGCTACTTCAGCTCATTTTGCATGCATTTATTTTAAACTTTAACCAACAGCTCCTGGAAATTTTTCCCTGCAACTTTGGGAAAAATTGGGCTAAAGGTATTTTGGGAGAAAAAAAACACCAAAAAACCCCCCACAAAACCCCTCAATTTTTGTTTATACCAGTTAAACTTCTTTCAAGAGTGGAGCCCTGCAGCACTGGAATGGGATCCCACCAGCCTGAGCCCTGCATATGAAATACTAAGCACCAGGAATGCCCCTGGTTGGGTGGGAGATATCAGCCAGCCTCAGCCTGCCTAAGCTGCTCCAAGTGACAACCATGAAGAGAGCAAAACATTCAAGTTAATGGAAACAAGTCTTTATTAAGTAACTTTTAATATCAGAAAAATAAACTCTTATAATTCTCTTTACAGCAAATATATAATATCAGTGCTTTGGCCATCATAAGTTAAAGGCCCTTTATCATAAAATATATAGTTTTTAAACTTTACCAAAATTGAATTTATAATCCCTATGACCTCCCTACATATACATAACAAAGAGTGTAGCAAAATTAGCAAATACTAAGCTACATTAATAGTTTATCAGTTTATTCTTAGTTTGTGGTTTATAGAAGTGGTACACGCACCTAATGTCTGTTGATTCCTTGGCTTATTAGTTGCAGTGTACAATGCAATAAAACAAAATACACACTCAGTGAACATTTGTTCGCATCTACAAGACTGCAGCTAGAGATCAGATTTCAATACTGACATGTAAGTATCCTACAAGCAATTATAGTATTAAAGTTATGCAGTAGTACATAATATGCCTTTAAGGCAACTCCTAGTTGTAAACTTTTATACGAAATGTAACTCTTCAAGTGGAAATAAAAATAAATTTTTCTGCATATTTACTAGTTTAATACCCAATTTCTTTTTTTTTGTTACACTGAGAAAAAGATTGTCTTCGGAAAATAATGCTTTAAAAAAGAGAAAAAAATACCTCAGAACTATACTTTTGTGTATTTTTGGTTTGTTTTTGCTGTTTTAATATATGTCAGCACAGATTTGGGAATGTACTGAGGATGAAAAAGCTAGAAACATCCACGGGTTAAAATGTAAGAAGCTCGTT
The DNA here is from genome assembly GCA_013397075.1 of Rhabdornis inornatus. Taxonomy (NCBI): domain Eukaryota; kingdom Metazoa; phylum Chordata; class Aves; order Passeriformes; family Rhabdornithidae; genus Rhabdornis; species Rhabdornis inornatus. The sequence goes on along the minus strand of VWZS01002594.1, from coordinate 16,729 downwards.
CAAGAGACATTTTTTTTTTTTTGGAAAGACAGTTTTGAAATGAAGTAAACTGATTACAGGGCCACTATCACAGCTGCTGTCATGAATAATATAAGGGCATTTACACAACTCCCCCTTTTTCCTTTTTCTTACTAAAAATATATGTTTATGTGTAAGACATGAATTGAACATAAAAATGCTTCACATTTTGAACTATATACTCTCTAAAAAGGTAAAGAACAGCTTGATCAGACTAATGAACAGAATGTCAGCATCATCACTCAAAGTATGTGCATCCCAAAGCCCTTACTGTAACTGGATGAAGCCAGCCAGACTTTTTCCTCATTACATTAACAAAAGCAGTGGGTAGGAATTCACAAATTGAGACATTCCTGATCCTCTGGACATACTGCCTTTATCAAGGACAAAATGGAGGTGCATCTGGCAGCTTCTCTCTTCCCACCTCACTATCATTTATTATCTGAACCTGCCAATAACACAATCCATTTCAATAAATCAAACTATGCTTTAAAAGATATTTGCAATGCTGAAGAATTAGGCATAAGTTGTCACATAAAACAAAAAATATTTCCTCAAAACTGGTAGAAGACAGCATTGGAAGTGTTGTTTGATATATTGATAATACCACACATCCTCCATAGCAGACAAGTACTTTTGCATTTAGGCAACAAGGTTCATTGCTGCCATCTCACAGAAGCCAAACAATTAACAGAGATCCTTTAGAAAAGCCTGGAAAATTTGAGGGGTTTTTTCAGTTGTGTAATTTATGAAAACTTGCCCTCACTGTGCCATAACATTACACCAGATGTATCTCTGCTAAACATTCCATCTGCTTACATTGAACCAGACAGAGACCACTTAAGTTTAGTGTTACCATAGCAGCCTTTTGAGAAAGTAAAAATTTATCAATGACTTCAGCCTAATCCCAAGGAAGTCCAACAGTCAGAATTCATTAGAAAGTTTACTAGAGGGTACCATTACATCCATGCCTTTAATAGTCTTTAAAAGTCCACATATAATAATATCTCTATTTAAGAGTGAATTTGAATTGCCTGAGTAACAGCTGTCTGGCAAACAGGACATGATGGGACTTCCTTTTCACAGATTCTGTTGGCACACTCCAGGCAGAAGAGATTGTGACCACAGGGGACCAGGGCTGCAACAACTTGGTTCTCGAAGCACATCACGCAGTCATGCTTCTGTCTCGACTCAAGGGGAGAGCTGGACGTGGAGCCACCATTGGAAGATGAATAGCTGTTGGTGCCATTGGAGAATGCAGGGATATAGATGGGAAGGCCCACTTGGTGGCCAGTGCTAGGTGGGTCACTACTCACTCTCCCAGCCAGCGGGTGATCCAAGCTTTCTGGAAATGTGGGTGACAGGCAAGGAGTAGATGGCTGTCTCCCTCGGCATTGAAGCTTGGTATTACTAGCAGGGTCACTACCAAAGCCAGGGAGAGGGTTTACAGGTTCAAAAGGAGTCCAAATGGTTTGGGAAGGCCTTGATAAGGAGTCATACACAGGAGAGTCAAACACGAGGTCTTCCGTGCCCACTGAAGGCAACGTTTCTCCAAACCAAAAGTTGCCTGTGCTGAATGGACTTGTTGGGCTGAAGTCAGTCAATGTATTGCTTCCAAAACAGGAATCTGTGGAACTACTTCCCAAAGAGCTGGAGCTGTCGTTCCTATAATTAGAAATCATTCTGGTGTGGCTAAGACAGACAGGATTAGAAGCAAGCCATACAGACCTGAGAGTGCCTCCTTCAAAGCTCACATCTGTACCACTGTAGTAGAAATCATTCTCTTTATTCAGCTTGATGTAGTTCCCAGTACGCATGGCTATATGCATCTCTATCTCCTCACGTGCACAGTTGACATTTTCAGGCATTCCTGTGACTTCGAAGACTGGCTCCTTATCCCTGCTGGGGGTGACTATGTAGGTATGGGTCTGCTGCTGAATTCTTTTGATTGTAGCTCCTTTTGGTCCAACCACCAGCCCAACTACACGGTAAGGCACCCTGACTTGGACTGTCATCTGACCTGGCAGGTTAGGGGTACATGGCAGGCCTCCCAGGGCAGGACTGCTCTTGTTGCGTGATGCTCTGATCATGGAGAAGTGTTCAGCAGCTGAGATAATTTCCCTTTTAGCCATGGCTACGTCCTCCTTTCGCCCAGTGACAACAAAGACAGGTTCTTCTCCACGAACAGGGGTCTTAATGTAAGTATTTGTCTTGGCCCTTAGTGCTTTTATTTTGCAACCTGTTTAAAGGAAACATATACAAGTTTAGCAAGACATACAAGTTTAGAAAGCCACAAAAAAGCCATCTATTTTAAGCTGTTTGAGAGTTTCAAGAAACCATAGAGTGAAACCAGAAGCAGCTGTTTGCATCTCTGCAAGTCACATCAGCAAAAGCAGTAACAACTTATATCTATTATTTCCAAACAGGCCTCTGATACTTATAGCCACAAACAATTTTAGCAATGTTTCTTGGGCTGGTTTAGCCCAGCAACTCCTCAATTGCTATTAGATGGTGAATAAACATGAATGACTTTCCTGTCAGCCACCTTTGTGATTATCCCATACGTACTGGTAGGTTTAAATTTTTTTCCATTGATTGGGTATAGGTCATTTATTTCTAAGATCCTGCAAAAGGAGTAAAGGTTCACACACAAGTTTGCTGATATATTAGCCTTCCAACAATGAGCATGACTTAAAAGCAAATTAAACATTTACAAGTGAGAGAAGTGTCTGTATTGCAACCTGTGTAGGGTATCAATAAAATTGATTAACTGAGAACTCTTCATTTGCTTCCTTTTATCAGTAAATGTTATTTAAAACTTTACTCTTCCCTGGGGGATGAAGGAGCCACTCCTTGAACTGTCAAATAGGAGTTCAAGCAGTTTGTTGCATGCAAATAAGGCTTACTACGTAATAGTATGTGCCTATGTGGAATTTCTCTCATTCATTAACTGAGAAAATACAGTCTGAAATAAAAGCAAAAAGTTAATTAAATATTTGTCTTTGATTTTTGGGGACTGAATTATAAAGTTTGCTATGACACAGTGACAACAGGCTCTTTCCCAAGATGCTCAAGGCATTTTGAAAGGCATGGTACATACAGAAGCCCCTTTTACTCATGACAGGACCAGAAAGCAGGCATTGCAAAATGAAGAGACGTAAGCAGGTCCATGACATGCAAGACAGTCTACTGGATTCAGTCTTAATTGAATTTATCCTATTTTAAAACAAATTCAAAAGCATGTCACAGTAAATGTTATTTTATAGTGAACCTCATCTTGAAAAAATTATAAGTAACATTTTCAGATCAAGCGTTTTAAGCATCATTTCACTTGCAGCAATTTATTCACCTTTTCCTTATTTACTTTAAGCATCTCATAACCGTTTGGGTACTCAAAATAGTCTCTCAAAATAGTGTTTTGCTAGTCCTTCGCACCCAAGGTATCACAAGCAATAAATTGTACAGTTAGAAAACCACACAAAGATGCACTTTATTCAGTACTATCTACTAATAAAAAGAAAGTAGCAAACATGCAGATTCTGGTTGGAATAGAGGGAAAGAAGAGCTGCTTCTTGAAGGGCCCCTGCACGTAGCAAAGACAAAGGCTGAACACAACAGCCCTTTGTTTTCGTGACACAGATGGAAAGAAAGTTCATTAATCTTCAATAGCTAGTGAGGGCTCTGAAAGGCCCTAACTCCCCAAGAAAGCACACAGAGGAGCACGGGAGGGCTCCCGTGAGAGAGGGTGTGAGGCACGACAGATCTGTGCAAAGGAGGAGATGCAGACGAGAGAGCCAAACATGTCGATCAGCAAGAGCAGCGTCAGCAGGAGAGAACAAACCCATAAAGCCTTAAGCTCCCACTACAGCCGACTGAGAAGGCACTAGTGCTCTACTAGATTAAAAAAAAGGGAAAACATGAGATGCCTTTCAGAGGTGGCAAAGCACACATCCTTTGAAGCCATGCCATTTCCCTACATGTACCAGAGAGCAGCACCTCACTTTGGCAATTTACCTCTACTTCTTCCATCTCTTTGTTTGCATTTCTCCCTGTAGTAAATCTGCTTGCCCACTCCATTCCCATTCCTTCCTAGTTACTCAGAAAATATAGTGGGTTCAAACATTAAACCCAAAGGACCTGTAAAATGGTGCTACTGAAGTTTTCACACTCTTTTTACTGGAACACTGTGGACACACTGTTAGAGATCCGGGAAAATTACAGCCAGGAAAATCATTCCCAGGCTGAAGCTTCTCCTAGTTCTCTCACTGATCCATTCCCAAGCTGATAATGTATTCAGCTCTGGTAGGGAGTTTTTCCCAGGACGATAAGTTTTGTCAAAATAGAATGGAATTAATGACATTAGATTAACACCTGGTGCTGACCGTAGGACTCATTCTGAAGTACTGTCCCAGAGGCATTCTCCCAATTATCCAATGAGCTACTGTCTTGTCTTAGCTCTGTGAAAGGTCCTACAAATACAAATCGTGCTCTCAATAAAATTAGCCTTCTTTCCCCAAGAAGATCTCCGTGTTGCTCATTGCTTTATCTAGCTCAGCAGCAACATCTGTAGGTTCCACCGAGATTCACACTCAACTGAGATCGCACCCCAATCGAAGCAGCGCCAGACCACGTTCATCTTCGGAACCAGCCGCTGGGAACCGTGGAATGGCGTGGGGGCGCCGGGCGAGGGGCCACTCACTGCAGAGCAGTGAAAGAACAGCAGAGTGGTGCGGAGTGGCACAGGGCTGCGAAGAAGTCACATGGACCCATCCGAGTACCGGGAGCCCGGACAGCCAAGGAACTGTTCATCCCCCTATCCCATAGCTTAGCAGCTAGCTGGGGAACCAGATTTTTAAATGATGGGAAACCGCCTAACCAAGGGAGAGGAATCTATTCTCTCCATCTGGAAAGGGATGCTGGAAAGCCTAGAAACCCCGATTCCAGATAGAGATCTGATTACCGTGCTGGCTTGGGCAAAAGAGAATGGATTCTCTGATGACCCAAGGGAAGCTTTCTCTCCGGAAACATGGAGACAGCTGGGAGAGCATTTATGGGGCACTCTACGAGCGGCAGATACTTCGGTTTCCCCTCTGATAGTTACCTGGGGACTCATTAACCAGTTCATGGCGGGGGACGAGGAGGAGGAGGAGGGGAGCGAGATTTCCGAGGGCCAGCAGGACATAGAGACTCCCCTCCCAGACATTCCCCGCCCGGAGACTCCCCTCCCAGGCATTCCCTGGGTGGAGACCCCAGACACTCCCCGGGCGGAGATCCCCCCACGGCGCCTCCCCGGCCAAAGTATCCGTCGCCCAAAGACTATTGTCTGCCTGTGTATCAGTCTCCAAGAGACTTCGTTCAGCCAAAATATCCTTCGCCAGCAGCACTGGGGAGATTGGGCACTGAGGCGGTAGGTGGGGCTGGCCGCTCGTCTCCGTGTGACTCACAGACATCCACACCCCCCATTTCTCAAGTGGTGGGATCGGACTGGTTCGCATGGAGCCAGCTGTCGACCCCTCTGCGCCTCCTTTGCCTGCTGAGGCAGTGCGATTGTCACTTTTGTCTGGCGACACGCTGGACCAGCTGGCGGCTGCTGTTGCAGAACGAGTTATGTAAGCTATGCACAAAAACCAGGAAGTTCTCGTGGCCACTCAGACTAGGATGGCAGCAGCACGCCAGCCGCAAGGGCAGGGACTGCGAGCGGCTTGGCCGCACCCTCTGTGGGTGGGGCGGCCGCGGTGGCTACGCCCGTGGATGGAACGGTGGCAGCCCTCCCTGTGGTGGCGGACCCCCTCCTCCCAGCGGGCTCAGGAGCAGGGGCAGCTGCCTCGTTGCCTGCAGGCCCGCCCTCGGGAGCAGGGCAGCGGGTGCCACAGGCTGCGGGGGTAGGGGCAGTGCCGCCCGCCCCCTCCTCGGTGATGTCACAGCCTGGCCCACCTCTTGAGGTGGGGCCACGGGGTCCCTCCCTGGTGATGGGAGGGGCCGTGATGTCTGGCGTGCTGCCCCCAGTGACGTATCCCACTCACCCAGAAGCGCAAGTTTCTTCCTCCAGTTCACCAGGGCTGCTGCCGGATCCCTTTCCATTTCTGGGACCACATCTAGCCCCACCGACCATGGATGGTGCCGCCGCTTCTCTGCCTGTGACTGCATCTGCTGTATCATCTCCCATGGAGCAGGGGCTGCTCTCATCATTCCAGCCCTGCGCCCTGAGTGGCAATGAATGACAGATCCCCGTTCGGAGGCGGGGCTTTGCTTTGGAAGGTCAGTGCTGTACCGGTCCTGCATCTTCTCCCCGAAGCAGCCTGTGGACGCTTCCCCCATGTTTGGTGACTGTGAGGCCAAAAAATCATTGTCGCTTCTGGGAGGTGGTGAAAATCAAAACATTACAGCAAGGGGACTGGGATTTGCTGGAACGTTTGGGGATGCCAGGGGGAAGAGTCCTTCGGATGGAGGAAGGTGTCCAAGTAGCTCCAGCTGAGTTCGGCCCAGTCCCTGAGGGAAACCCGTCGCCAAGTGGTGGTGGGGATTCCCACGGGACCGGGGGACCTCAAGCCTTTCCTGTCTTTAAAGCTGTGCCTGTTTCAGGGCAGCCAGATAGGCATGACCCTATAGCTTGGCGTGGTTCAAGATTTACAGGACAAGGTTGCACGATATGGGCTCAGTTCTGCACAGGTGATGCAAATGATTAGGGTGCTGAATACAGACCTGCTAGCACCCTATGATATTAAGCATTTAGCCCAAGTGCTGTTCCAGCCTGTTCAATTTAGACTGTTTGAGGACAATTGGAGACAAATGGCTGAAAGGGCTGCTGCAGAGAACATGCAACAGCCCCGGCCAGACCCCAGATATGCTGTGGGGAGTGATGCTTTGATGGGCCAACATCGTTTCTCTAGCCCTGACCTTCAAGCCATCTGGGATCCTCTGATCCTGGAGCAATGCCAAAAAATAGGGTTTGCAGCCATGTTTAAAACAATGGAAGCTGCTGCCCCAAAGCAAAAATATGTGAAAATTATGCAGGGCCCTAGAGAACCCTTCTTGCAATTCGTTAAGAAGGTTGTAGCCGCCTTGGAGAAACAGACTGAGGATGATACTGAGACAGTTGTTATGCAAACAGCTGGCCAGAGACAATGCTAATATTGATTGTGCAAAAATTATACAGGCTCTGCCAGGAGACCCCTTCCTGACTGACATGATTCAGGCATGTGCTAATGTAGGTACCATAGATCATGAGATCTCTAGCAGCTGCCATGTGGCACCATCAGAAGATGTCAGGGGGTGGTCAGCAAAAGCAAGGGAAGAATAAGGGCAAAAATAAGCAGAAGCCACAGCAGCAGAAGGCTAACATGCCTACTTTTCTGTGTGCTAAGTGCAAAAAACCAGGTCATTATGCAAACCAGTGCAAATCACAGAAGCCTGTAGCTGGCCAGGGAAACGGCCAAACAAGTGCTTTGGGGTGCAGCGCCCAGACACAAANTGACGGTGCCAGGCGCCAATCCACCTCAAATCCAGCTCAGAGATTTTCTTGATACCAGGGTGGATGCGACAGTGGTCTCCTTTTCTGCCTGGCCTCCCACATGGCCGATGGCCTCTTTTGGCCAGGTCATTGAAGGTTTGGGGGGTACAGCACAGACCTTTGTGAGTCAATGGCCCGTGCTGATCAAGAATTTTGAAGGGCAGACACCTACCATTCGACCCCACATTACCACAGCCCCGATCAACCTCTGGGGGCGGGATATTTTGTCTGCCTGGGGGATGCGCATCCAGTCAAATTTATAATTGGGGCCACTGAAGTGAAGGGTGGGAATTATCCTATGATGCCTTTACAGTGGTTGACTAATACCCTTGTTTGGCAACCGCAGTGGTCCCTACCAAAAACTAAATTACTAGCCCTTCGTCAATTAGTCCAAGAACAACTAGAACAGGGACATCTCAAACCATCTAATAGTCCCTGGAATACGCCAGTTTTTGTCATACAAAAGAAGTCAGGCAAACGGAGACTGTTACAGGATCTCTGGAAAATAAATGCAGTTATGGAGAGTATGCGGGCATTGTAGCCTGGCATGCCATCGCCGACCATGCTCCCGGCTGGATGGGACATTTTGGTCATTGATTTGAAGGACTGGTTTTTTACAATCCCCTTGTGTCCTGATGATAGGCCGAAATTTGCTTTCGCGGTGCCTGCAGTGAACAATTCTGAGCCAGGACAGAGATATCAATGGAAGGTTTTGCCACAGGGTTGTTGAAATAGCCCAACTATTTGTCAATGGTATGTGGCTCAGGCCTTGTCTGGAGTCCATGAGCAGTTTCCTGGTGCGTATTGCTATCATTATATGGATGACATCTTAGTAGCAGCTTCTACTCAGGATGAGTTGTTGAGGATAGAACCTCAGCTGCTCGCTGCTTTACACTGTTATGGGCTGCAGGTGGCTCCGGAAAAGGTCCAGTGGCAACCTCCTTGGAGATATTTAGGGGTCAAGATCCTGGATCGAACGATCCAACATCAAGAGGTGCAATTCACAGATTCTATAAAAACTTTAAATGATGCTCAGAAGTTGCTGGGTGTTATCGGTTGGTTGCGTCCTTACTTAGGGCTGACCACCTAGAATTGTCCCCACTTTTCAATATCTTGAAGGGGGACTCTCGCTTGGATTCACCTAGAACGTTGACCCCTGAGGCACGACGAGCACTGCAGCAGGTGCAGCACGCTCTGTCTACTCATCAAGTATGCCGAGTAGATCCCTCCGTTGATATCACTGGGTTTATCATTAATCCAGATTTGCATCCCACAGGTATCATTGGCCAGTGGAACGATACCTGGTCTGATCCCTTGCACATTCTGGAATGGGTCTTTTTGCCGCATCAGCTGAAAAAGACGGTGAATACAGTGTTTGAGTTGATTGCCCGACTGATACTCAGATGCCGTCAACGATGCACATACGGAGTCACACAGATTTGCCAGGTTTTCTAACAGAAGGCAATGCCAGGGCTGATAGGTTGGCTAACCCTGCCTGGATGGCACCTCAGCCTGACAAGAATGCACAAGCCCAAGCATTGCATGTTTTTTTCCATCAAAAAGCACATACTCTGCAGAAGCAATTTCATCTAACAGCCACTGAGGCTCGTGACATTGTTGCCTCTTGTGATGACTGTCATGGCCTTGCTGCGCCTTTACCGGCAGGGGTGAACCCCAGGGGTCTCAAGGCCCTGCAGCTTTGGCAGACAGATGTCACTCACATTGCTGAATTTGGCAGGTTGAAGTATGTGCATGTCTCTATCGACACTTTTTCTTCCGCCATGTGGGCATCTGCTCATACTGGGGAGAAAGGTCGCGATGTGATTGCCCATTGGAGAATGGCCTTTGCAATCTTGGGCATACTTTCTGCAGTGAAAACCGACAATGGCCCTGCTTACGTCTCTCAAAAGACGAGGCAGTTTTTGCAGATGTGGGGAGGGTCTCACATAATTTTGGCACTCCACATTCTCCAACAGGCCAAACCATTGTCGAACGCATTCATGGTACTCTAAAACGTGTTTTAGACAAACAGAAAAGGGGAATGGCTGGGGAAACACCACACAGCCGATTGGAAAAAGCTTTGTACACCATCAATCATCTTACTGTGACACAAGATTCCAATAATCCTGTTACTGTGAATCATTTCACGTCGTTACAGGCCTCGGATGAGATATGACTGCCTTGAGCAAAGGTCTTTATATGGGACCTGACCATGAACAAGTGGGAGGGCCCGCATGACCTTATCGTTTGGGGCCACGGGTACGCTTGCGTCTCAACGGATACCGGGGTACGCTGGCTACCTGCAAGATGTGTCCACCCTGACTTGCGACATCAGAGACAGAATGTGGCCGATGCACAGCCTTCAAATGTTGACCAGTGTGCTGATCACCAGCCTGAAGGTCCCTCTACAAGCAGAGGATGAACATTGATCTGCTTGTGGTGGAACTGTTTTGAAGCCAATTAAAATATTGTTAAGATAGGCTTTTGAACTGTATTAGAGATAATAGGTCTGGTGAATGGTGGCGAGTTTTGTTATTGTAATTAGCTTGGTAGGGGAGAAAGCACCAGGTTCGAAGTTTTTCCCTGGGATGTCTTCAGGTCTCTTGAGTTGTGTTTGTTCTCCTTTGCAAAGGGCCCTGCAGACAGATTACAAACACTTCTCTCCTTTTTCTTTTCAACTGAAAGGGGGACCTGTGGACACACTGTTAGAGATCTGGGAAAATTACAGCCAGGAAAATCATTCCCAGGCTGAAGCTTCTCCTAGTTCTCTCACTGATCCATTCCCAAGCTGATAATGTATTCAGCTCTGGTAGGGAGTTTTTCCCAAGATGATAAGTTTTGCCAAAATAGAATGGAATTAATAACATTAGATTAACACCTGGTGCTGACCGTGGGACTCATTCTGAAGTACTGTCCCAGAGGCATTCTCCCAATTATCCAATGAGCTACTGTCTTGTCTTAGCTCTGCGAAAGGCCATATAAATACGAATCGTGCTCTCAGTAAAATTAGCCTTTTTTCCCCAAGAAGGTCTCCGTGTTGCTCATTGCTTTCTCTAGCTCAGCAGCGACAGAACACCTAAACCCAAAGCCAATCTCCTGATGTGTATCAATTATTCTCCAATATACAGAGATTACTTTTATTTACTACATTCCACCCAAGTATATATCCTTATTTCCTGAAAAATTACAGAGGCAACATTTAAAGAATACTAGAGGCATTTAGACATAGACATCTAAATAGCAATATAATTCTATATGATATATCACAGTTCAGAGCTCACTTAATTCCAGATTCCAAACAGCCTTACCAAGTCTTACAGCTTACATTTCAGACAAGATTTTCCTGATATTTTAGAAATTCAAATTAAGTTAGAATTATGCACCTTCAACTCCATTCCCTGCAAATTCCCAGAGATTGCTTTGCCAGTGTCACATTTCAAACCATTCCAGTATAAAGAACAGCCTTCTTGCCTTTCTTCCTCAGGCTGCAGAACAGCACAGACCAATATGGGCAGAGCTTTGCTTTTAAGGTATGAGTCACATACCTAGAAAGCAGAGGCCAAACATTGCCTTAAATCCCTGTAGCAACAGAACAAGACTTTTAAACATCAGAAAAATTGGCTTCAGTGGAAAGCTGACTCCCCAGACCATCAAGATCAACTCTCAATCTTTATCTGAAAAGTTAGAAAGAACTGAAGAAAGTCACCACGTACAAAACCCAGTATTTCTGAATGAGTCAGTCAATACCCACTCAATTTTGTCTACAAGGAGTGCTGGAAACCCCCACAAAAGACACTCATGTCAAAACACAAGATCAGTAGTCCATTATACCACTCCAGCTGAATGACCTTTCTATTTGTTTTTACTCAGCTGTTCTGGTTTCCCACCCTCCTCCATTAGTCACTACTAAGGCAATGCTGCAAAGCACAGCTGATCCCATCCCCTCTCCAACAATTCTGCAGCCGCTGTGACAAGTTCTTCCGGCTATGAAATCACATGGCCAAAGGATAAATCAAGAAGTTTCTGTATCTAAGCTCAGGAGACTGGAAAAGACAAAGGGGAAGAAAAAATATATCACCCACACTTTTGCAATAAATAAGATTTTTGTATCTAAGATTTTGAAGTACATAGAAAAAACAAAGCCTGAAAAGGGGACTTCTAGACCAGAAATTTCATTTAATCAAACCTTTTCAAGTGATTTTAGTTTGGTGTGATAACAGAAGTCTATTCAATACCAGTTACCATCCTTGGTTCAGCAGTATAAGCATTCCTAAGCAGCACATTCAGCCATAAGTACATACAGACACAGTTAAAACAAAAACCTTTCAATTTGCTTTCATTTAGGTAAAGATTTAGTGCTTGCCTGCCCAGGCACCTGATGATGAGCCAAGCCTGAGCCAAGTTCTGTAGGCAGCGTTCACCCTACGCAGGCTGATTTGTATCATTCTTCTCAAGCCTTCTCCCCATTTTTTTCCCCCTTAAGAGGATTATTTGACTGTACATTTTAACCACACAGTGAACATTATACTCCTCAAAAAACTTAAGGGTAGCTCTAAAGGAATAGTTTACCTCATACACTGCCAATTTGAAATTATCAAATACTTCCTAATTAAAAAGAGATGATATGAAGACAGATTAATTTTTTTCCCCTTGAAATGAGAGTTAAGTTTAGCAGCCATAGCACCTGCAGTCCTCACCCATCACACAGCAACAACCAGCTCAGCCCTCACTCCCCCTTTCACCATCACTAACAGGATGAGATACATCAAACCCAGTCTTAGGCCATTCAATCCATGAAGGAAACTTCACAACAGAGCTAGCAGAGTCAAGTGACTGCAGTGGGAAGCCTGTGCACACCTGCTACACACCACACCAGCTGAGCTGCTGCCATGAGCCAAGAACCACCCCAAAAAAGTATTCCAGACTCCTGTTCTGCACAGCCATGGAGAAATGTAACCTTTCCCCCATTTCTTTCTTCTGCTGAATTCACCTCCATGTCACACAGTGGGAACCGGACAAGGATCAATTTATAGATGAGGTTCCCTTTGTTGTGTGGTGTCCCCTCTCTCACGACGGGACAGAAGTCCTTAATCCTTCCAATTATCAACCATAGCAAAATGCAACCTGTCACAACAGGGACACACACCTTATACCCACATTCCTCTTGCCAAGTGCTGCAAAACTGGGGTTCAGGCACACACAGGAACTTAAACCTTCTTACCATCGTGTCTGTTTAATTTTGCCTCCCCAATTACAGAGGGCTTTAGGAGAAAAAAGCTGGAAGAAATTTATCCAAACAGAAGCCTGGAAGTCATGGTGGGTAAAAATTCAGTGAGCAGCCCCTGTGAACCACAATCAAATGACAACACCAGTTTGTTTTCCTTCCCTCCTCCTGACAAGTAACTAGCTAAGGGGATCAAAACTGAGAACTTCCTGCAGCTCTTCAAACATACAAATTCTGTGTGAAGCCACCAGTACAGCCTAGGCTGGAAGAGCAGCAAGCAGGGTGAAGTTGTATTAGCACCAACTCATCTCTTAAACAGGAGGGAGGGCTGATGAGCAGCCCTGACCATGTCTGGCATCCTTCAACTTGTCCCCAGAGCAACCACAGATCTCATAGCTCATCAGCACTAAAGAGAAAGCCATAGTTCACAGGAATATGTTTTTCAGTAGCTTTGCAGTTATCTGATGAAAGACAATATTGTATTACAGCCTCCATTCTGAATACCGTCTTTAGCGCTCTGACCACCATCATAAGCTGACATCAAGTAACAAGGCAGCAACAGAATAATTACTGACATCAACCCCAAACAATGAGCTGCTACCAGAGCCATAGCTAATTTCTTTCCTAGAAAGCAAGGGCAAGGTCTGGGAAGTCCCCCCAGACCAGCAGAGGATGGCATAGCATTGCCAAATGTGCCGAGGGGAACATGCAGGGATTTATTTTCTATGAGCCTGCAACAGCTGTACATGGACATAGCTTTAAAGGGAAAGTCTGTTAAGCTGGCACAGCCCTTATTTCATTGCTAGGTTGCCACAAATTTTTAATCAGAAAGCAAGAATCCCTGTGACTATGTGCAAATCCTTTGTTACCTGACTGAAACACTGGATGGTAATACCACAAGGCCAACAGCTGCTGGTCTGCAGAGTATAACACTGCACACCTGATTAACGAAGAAAGAAAAATTAATCTACTTTATTAAGAATGACTGCTTGACATATATTTCAGAAGAGCTGTTCATTCATTCCCAAGCTGCATTCTTTTGTTTAAACAGAACACTTCCTCTCAGTTGTGAAATGACTAAAAGTATTTCTACAGTTTGTGATTATACAGTACAAAACCCTAAATAAATGCCCTATTTATTAAGCAGAGATGAAGTTGCATTGGGAAAAAAAAATGAAAACCTATTCTAAATTGTTTAATGGCTAAACCTTGTTAAGCAGGCTGGCTACACAAGAAAATTAAAACCAGAACATTTGTGGCATTTCACTGGGTTATTAAAGCCATTTTAAATACTACCTGTTATATAGTCAGTTGATAGACTGACTAGTTACTATCACCTTTCAACTAAGATAAATTAATTTCATCTCACACCTTGTTTTAATTAATGGACTAGAAAATTTTAACTCTTGACAATTTTATTTTTTTAAACCGGCTGTTGAATATAATTAGCTGGTTTAAGGAAGATGAAGATAGTAATTTCTCTATATTTGCATAAGATGCTGATCTACATTGTATTGAGTTTGCATGGCCAGGTTTTGGTAGCCAGGGGGCTGCAGGGGTGGCTTCTGTAAAAAGCCGCCAGAAACTTCCCCTATGTCAGACAGAATCAATGCCAGCCAACTCCAAGATGGACCCACATGGGAGCAGGTGGATGCTCAAAAAAAGGCTGTGACCCTGTAGGAAGCCTGCGCTGGAACAGGATCCTGGCAGGGACCTGTGGAGAGAGGAGCCCACACTAGAGCAGGTTTCCTGGTAACACTTGTGACCCTGTGGGGGACCAACACTGGAGCAGGTTGTGCCTGAAGGACTGCACCCCATGAAAACGGAGCCACATTGGAACAGTTCATTGAGAACTGCTGCTTGTGGGATGGACTTATATTAGAGAAGTTCATGAAGGACTGTCTCCCATGGAAGGGACCCCATGCTGGAACAGGGGAAGGACTCGTCTCCCTGAGCAGCAGCAGGAACAACATGTGACTGTTGGAAATTATATAACTTTCCTAATTATTTTTTCTAATTAATGGCTTTAATTAACTTTTAAATTGTTTTAATTAATCATAAGAAGTTAAGCAGTGTAGTTTTCCACTCTGGCCAGCACATAGCTAACTTTCTTTTCAAAGACTCTTATTGTTAAAGTGTGATTATTAGATCACCGAAACTTTTAAGTTTTGCTAAACTAACCCTGATAAGTTTCAGTGAACAAAGCCTGGGGGAGTTAAAGGCTGGACACCTGGAATCCAGAATTTATAGTCCTTCAAGGACATGTTACAGTAACCAGAAGATAAAGAAGAGACTGACAACGACATTTCACCCTGAGTGCTGGAGACTCCCTGTCTGAGAAAAAAAATAATAAAAAGAGTGAAAAAATGTGGACTAATTAGCATGAGAAGCAAGAAATCAATAACCAGTAGGAGACAGAATACTAATTAATGAAGAGAATTATGCAATTTAGAACCAAAAAACATTAATTTCTTTGTTTGCTAAAAATGTATAAATAAGTGAAAAGTTCTGAATGTGGTGTATATGGCTGAAGTTATCCACTATGGACCCTGGCCAGAATAAAGTAATGCATACACCCACACAGCTCAGCTCGCGGCGTGGCACACCTGAGATTCTGCCACCACTGAGTTCCAACCATGGCTGGCGGGCCAGGCTGGCTCTGCTCAGCTTCGGGTGGAGCCGAGCCGGGCCCCACTCCGGCCGTGAGCTGCTGAGCCATCCTGCTGGCACCGCAGAAAATCATGCGGCTGAGAACAGAGATGGCCCCACTCCACCGCGCACAAAGCAGCCCCGCAGCTGAAATTGAATGCGGCAGGGGCCGGAAAACAGCCATGCAGCCAGAGCAGCTGCCGCCCCGCAGAGATCACATGACCATGTGCACGCCCAGGCGAGCTATTAACTCTTTCAGTGCACAGATGAAACTTGCAGACATCAATCCTCTCTCAAGTGAGAGAAAAAGGAAACAGTGAAGACATGTAGAGAAAACAACATGGAGACACTGAGGTCAGTGAAGAAGGAGTCAAANNNGGATGGCAGTAGAGACTCCTCTCTCTAAGTGAACTGAAGAAAAATTTTTTTTAAAGTGGTAAACTGACTGAAAATACCAAATTTGTCTCTTTACGTTGTCAGTAGGAAAAAAAAAAGAGTTGGGGGGAGGAGAAGTGTTCTGAAGGTTTATTCTTTTTTTTACTATTTTTTCCTTTTAGTTCTGTTAATAAAGTTTTCTTTATACCCTTTAAAGTTTTGAGCCTGCTTTGCTCTACTCCTAATCCTTATCTTGCAGCAGAAAATGAGTAAATAATTCTAGTGGGTGCACTGGCATTTGGCCAGCGCTAGACCCAGTACATTAATTGGTGCATTGCCCAGGAAACTCAGATCGGCAAACCAAAACCACTACACTTAATTGGTGTTTCTGCCTGGTTCAACTGAAACTGCCACACCTGACATTTTTGGTGACATGATGAACTGACTGTAACCCCCATTCCCTGTCTCCCTGCAATGCTGGGGGAGGAGGTAAGAGCCCAGGAAAGAGGGAGGGGTGGGAAGGTGTTTTTAAGGTCTTATTTTACTTTTCATTATCCTGCTCTGATTTTGTTAGTAATAAACTCAATTAATACCCCCAAGTTGAGTCTGTTTTGCCAGTGATGGCTATCTGTGAGTGATCTTTCCCTGCCCTTAACTCTTGAACCTTTCACTATATAATAAAAAAACAATTGGAGCATTTTATACTAAAGATATTTTTCCTTCCCTCCTGACCCATCAACAACTCACCCCTGCAATCACAAGCTTTTAGTTACACTGCAGTGTCCTAGGGTGACTTTATGATGCTTGTATCCGAAATCATCTATTCTTTACATCTGGATATTGAGTTCTGCACCTTTAAAACTAGATCCGAGAGTGAAGGGGGGGAGAGGCGTACCATTTGTCTGCAGAAACTGCAGTTGCTCCCCCACATTTCCTTCTCATGGACTGTGTTG